>CM018683.1:65639186-66239186 GCA_009363875.1 Mikania micrantha | reverse complement strand
ATGTGCTTTCGGTGTTTCTTTTGTTTCGGAAGATTTCCTGTTCTTTCTCTTCATCTTGTCGGAAGTACCTGCTTCCGATGGCTTCTTGTGCTGCTTGATGAAAGCAGATTTTTCTTACGAAGATGATTTGCTCCATGATTTCTGGCCGTGTTCTTTTATTATTGGTTTTGAAAGAGTTCTGCTTCTAGGATTGAAGAAGCAATCGACAGCAAAATGACTTGTATCACCACACATCAGACACTCGATCTGAATATTGAAAGATTTCTGAAGGATCTCTCTTTTGGAAGAAGCTGAGCTATGCTTCACAGATCTTGACCGTTCTGACTTGGGAGTTCCAACTGGACTTTTGTTTGGATGGTTTACCTGAACCTTGGATACACTAGCTTTTATATTTTTTGATTTAGCCCTTTTTGACTTGTCAGATGGACAAGTGACATAGTCATCTGAAGATGTACTCCCGGTTTGTACATATTTAGCCTTCACAAAAGATGGTGTGTTTTTCTTGTTTATCTTTTGTTTAGATGCCATTTTTAATTTTTCAAAGTTTTTAGGAATGTCATCTTCAGATGTATAAGATGATTGAGTCGGGCTAGATTCAGGCAAATCATTTTCTTGTTGAATTTTGTGTATATCCAAACGTTCTCATACACAATGCTAGCTTCTGGTTTGCATCGAACCTGCACCATTGGAGTATAGGCAGATGGAGGTTCCATCTTGTTATAACCAACCCCAGTACCCTTTTTCTTGACTAGCTCAGGTATCTCAGTCATTTTGAGAAGTTTCTCAAACTTCTTACCTTGACTGAGAAACTTATCTTTATAAGCTTCAGCCAATACAAGTTCAGTGTTGGCATTTGTTAACCTTTCTAAAAGATTGTTTATTTGACACTGCTTATTTGTGTCCTCATGTTTTAAATTGGAGATAGTCTTTTCAAACTCCTCAATCTATTCTTTGTAATTTCTTTCAGCTTCAAAGAAATTTGCCTTAAGAACTTGTATTGACTCAAGCTCATTACAGAATTGAGCATTAAAACGTTTGTAAGCATTCTAAACACTTAGGAGTACACATATCATCAGTTACCTTGAATGAAGAAGTGGAGTCATTGGCCATCAAGGCATTATTTGAGATGGATGCATCCTCAGCATGAAAACTCCAATCTGAAAAGTCGTGCGGTTCTGCAATGTTTGCACTGTTGGAGGAGCTTGATGCTTTGTGGTTTGGCTGACCAGAAGTTGATGGCTTAGAACTTGGAGATTTGCACTCTCTTGCAAAGCGCCCCAGCTGTTGATAGTTAAAACATTTGAGTTTAGACTTGTCTAGCCCAAACCCAGTTTTCATATTATGCTTCCTGAACTGTCTTCCAGTTCTCTGATAGAATTTCTTAGCTCTGTGTGAAATTTTGGCCATCTGATAGTTGATGTCCATTTCTTCAAGATCATCAGCAGGAATTCCATCTAAATCCTCCTGACAGAGATGAAAATAATTGGTCTCTTCGGCCATAAATTCACCCTGGCTTGAGTTAAGCAGTGGAGTTGAGCTTGCAAATAGGTTTGAATGAGAGGTTGATGGAGTTGGGGTTTCTAGGAAGGTGACAATGGGTGAGGAGTTTGAATGGTAGATAGGTTGATAGTTTTGAAATGGTGGATTGTGGATAGGCGCATACAAAGCGGCTGAACCTGATGGAACAGATGTAGGTTTGGGTTCTTGGGCATCAATCTCCATTTGGTATGCACTAAGTATACCAAATAACTCTCCCAGATTCAGGGTTCTAAGATTTTCTGTTCTACGAATAGCAACAGCATAAATATTCCAGGCATGTGGAAGTGATCTTAGAAACTTCCTGATGAAATCTGGATTCTCTATCTTTACTTTTGCAACAACTAACTCATCAACTAATTGAACATACCTCAAATACTGGGAAGCCATCTTCTCGTTGTTCTCTTGGCAAAAGTTCTCAAACTTCTGCTTCAGCATGTCCTTCTTGTTCTCCTTCACATCCTCTGACCCCTCATACATCTGCTGCAAAGAGTTCCTCAGCTCTTTGGTAGACTTGCATTTCTTGAATGCATGTATGATAGAGTTTGGGATTGCCATTTGAATCAGCCATAGTGCCTTAGAGTCCACCTCCATCTTTTTATAATCTTCATCTGAGTACAAAGATGGGTCTTTTGGCACGGGTGCTCCACCAGTACCTGCAGCAACAATAGTTGGGACGAACGGTCCCTCAAGAACTGACTTCCAGAGTTTGAAGTCCTGATTCCTGATGAAACCCTCATCCTAACCTTCCATGTATCATAATCATTTGGAGTGAACATGGGAGGTTTGTTGAGAGTACCATTCTCTGTGTCATGCTTGCTGATGGTTGTCATTTTTGACTTAGAGTTAGCTTGAAAAACAAAGAGTTGTAGTAGATAAACAACTGGTAACTTAATAATGCTTAGTTGCTTAAGTTAGAGAGCCACAGCTCTGATACCACTTGTAGGATCGGGTTATGTAACTTACACAACACTTTAACAAGTTATCTTCTACAAAGCTGATGAATGCGGAAATTCTATCAACTTGATTTTCAAAACAGATTGAAACAAAGTATAGAAAGCAATTATAAATTCAAGGTCAAAGTATATTGCATTCAACTGTTAAGTTTACAACACTTAGCTCAAGCACTTATGCACCCATTGCTAACTAACAAGTGAAAGATTATGGTCTTGACAGGCCAAGCCATATTAATTACAATTAATACAACAGACTCCATTGACTTTTATAATAAATACCTAAACAACGAAACGCGTTAACTGTTTAGTATCTTTGTAGTTATGACAAATCTTCTTTGTTGCTGACTAACATCAGAATGTATTCTCTGTTGGTCTGAGTGTGAGAAAGCAGCTCTTATTATTTCCATAAGTATCGAGAATCTTTGTTAGAGAGAAAGTATTCGGAAGTCTTTGTCTTGGGAACAACTGATGATCGGAAGAACTGATAATCGATCGAAAGCACTGATCGACTTGAATCTCTAAGTACTGAAGAGGTATCCGGAAGCTTTCAGTGGAAGAGAATTATCCTTTGAAAGCAATGGTTCTTCTGAAGGTTAATTCTTATCTTTCAGTGGTTGTATGTCTTCTGAAAGTCCAAGACTTGATCCAGAGATGTTTTGGTGAGTATCAGCCTTAATGGTTCTTACACCTTCCCTATATATATAGTCTTTTGCATTGTCATGTTTATAAATGTGTGGCATCATCATACTAAACTTCAAACGCAAACAATGCTATAAATTTATTCTTGATGTAGATGGAAGGTGTCATCGAAACAACTTTATCATGCTTTTATTTGAGGAGCTAAAGTTATCCTGTACATCTTCTCAGTAAAAAGGACTGAAGGATGTGGATGTTAAAAAGTAATTCAAAAGATGGGTTAGTCTGGGTCACCTTGTTTGTCCGTTGGATAATTTGACTAAGCCCGTTTTCTTCCTGGTTTGTAGGCTGAATACCGAGTCATTGGGTCAGTTAGAGTCAAAGTTTATTTATGAGTTTATTGCTTTTGTTTACGTTGTAATCACTGCTATGCATAGCAGATTTTTATTATGTTTAAAGCATTGAAATTTCTGGTTATTTCATTGATATCACAATTAACATTGTGGTATCTGACCCAGGTTGTGTTTCGAGAGAGTGAGAGAACATAAAACAAGATCATGGCGTCTGTAAACAGCAGCACTCATCCCATTCTTCCTGTGTTTAAGGGGGAAGGCTATGAGTTTTGGAGCATTCGAGTAAAAATCCTCTTACGATCTCAAGAACTGTGGGATCTGGTCTCAGACGGGTTCAATGAGCATGATGCAGATGCAGCAAGATTACGAGAAAATGTGAAGAAGGATGCGAGAGCTTTGTCTCTTATACAATAGGCAGTGCATGATACAATATTCTCTTGAATTGTTGTGTCAACTATGACACATCATGCTTGGAATGTGTTGCATATTGAATATCAGGGAGATTCCAAAGTCAGAATGGTCAAGTTGAAAGGTTTGAGGCATGAATTCGAAACCTTGCAAATGAAAGATGAAGAGATGATTGCTGATTGCTTGTCTAAAGTTATGAGAATTGTAAACCAAAAGCGGGCCTATGGAGATAACGTGTTTGATCAGGAAGTGGTAGAAAAGGTTTTGAGAAGCCTACCCACCAAGTGGGATCATGTTGTCACTGTTATTGAAGAATCAAAGGATTTGTCACTACTTACCTTTGATCAGTTGATGGGATCTCTTCAGTCTCATGAAGCACGAGTGAACAGGAGTGTTGAGCATGTTGAAGAAGAAAGAGTTTTTCAGGCAAGAGAAAGTGAAAACTGTTTTGGAAGAGACAGAGGTCGTAACTCTGGACGTGGAGGACGTGGTAGACGAAGAGGAAGAATTGGTGATCGTGGCAAAAGTAGCATACAATGTTACAATTGCAACCGCTTTGGGCTTGTACGTGCTGATTGTTGTCTTGAACCATAGGCAAATGCAGCAGTTGAACAAGAAGACGATGAAGATGAAGGACGACTATTCATGGTTGTTAAAGATGTAGATGCAAAGCCTAGTATATGGTTCATTGACAGTGACTGCTCGAACCATATGACCGGTCATCAAGAGCTCTTTAAGAATCTATACACTCAAGAACGAATTGAAGTTAAGATGGGTAATGGAAAAGGCATACAGGTTGAAAGAAAAGGAGCTGTCAAAATACCTATGGGAAGTGGTCAATCAAAGGTACTGTATGATATTCATTTTGTGCCAGATTTGGGGTATAGTTTATTAAGTTTGGGTCAACTATTGAGAAATGGGTACAAAGTTGTATTTGATGACAACTCATGTACTATCACTCAAAAGTCAACGGGGAAGGTTGTGTGCATAGTACCTATATATGTCACCTAATAATACTTTCCCTTTTGATGTTGATAGAAAAGTTCACACAACTTTAATTATGGGTGCAAGTGGGTCCACTGGTGGAATACCAAGCAAAAACTCTGGGCACAGTTACAGTCGACTCGATGGGCTGGAACGAATTTAAAACTCTGATTATGTCAGAGTACTGCCCAATTACTGAAATCCAAAAGCTCCAGGAGGAATTCTGGAATCATTCAATGATCGGTGCTGATTGTCTAACTTATACCGATCGTTTTCATGAACTCACTTGTTTACTTCCCAATATGTTTCCAACAGAATCAGCTTTGATTGAGAAGTACATCAAAGGGTTGGTTCCCCAGATACGAGGAATGGTGACGGCAGCTGAACCTACAACCCTCAAACAAACAATTCTGTTAACCACTAAGCTTACCGATGAGGCGGTAAGGAGTGGTACTCTGTCTTTGAAAACTCAGACGGCGGTAGGCCGTAGTGATGTCGGTACCTCCAATTTTTTTAAAGGTACCAAACGAAAGTGGTTTAGTAAAACCAAAACCAAGACTCCGGCGGAGACTAGCCAGAGCAAACCAGTTGTGAAGAACTATGGTGCAACTGTTTCTGAGAGGAAAGCTTACACGGGGCAGGCGCCCAAATGTAACAAATGTCCATTTCATCACACAGGACCGTGTCCTGTTTGTTTAAACTGTAACCGAGTTGGACACTACGCTAAATATTGCAACTTTCCTGCTCAGCCACAAAACCAAGCACCACGACAACCCACTCAAAACAACCGGTCATGTTTCAAGTTTGGAAGTCCTGACCATCTCATGCGAAACTGTCCAAACAATAACACCAATCGGGGAAATGAAGCTAGCGGGAGAGATTTTTAGATAGGTGCGACCGAGGCTAGGCATGATGCGAACATTGTCACTGGTACGTTTGATACAGGGGCAGATAAGAGTTTTATCACTCCTGAATTTGCATCATTACTTTCATTGCCTGTGGTAGATCTAGAAACTCCTTATGTCATTGAACTTGCTAATGGCAAGTTAATCAAAACTAACAGTGTTATTCAAGGATGTTCCTTGAATTTGAATGATCATCTTTTCAATATCAATTTACTTCCTATTGAGCTTGGGAGCTTTGATGTTGTCCTCGGTATAGACTGGTTTTCTAATAACCAAGCGGAAGTTGTATGTCAAAACAAGATGATCCGTATTCCATTACCTAACGGTAATACACTGGTAGTTCAAGGAGAACGAGCTGGTAGAAAACTTGGTATTATATCTTGTATACGAGCTCAGAAATTCTTAAGGAAAGGCTGTTATGCTTTCCTGGCACACGTGACCGAGTACAATTCTCCACCCAAACATATCACAGATATACCAGTAGTCAAAGATTTTCCTGAAGTCTTTCCTGAGGATATATCAGGATTACCCCTAGTGAGACAAGTCGAATTTCGTATTGACTTGATTCTAGGTGCAGCACCTGTTGCTAAAGCCCCGTATCGGCTTGCGCCATCAAAAATGCAACTTTCAGGTCAATTGCAAGAACTGTTAGACAAAGGTTTTATCAGACCTAGTTTCTCACCCTGGGGAGCACCAATCCTATTTGTGAAAAAGAAGGATGGTTCGTTCAGGATGTGTATTGACTACCGGGAACTCAATAAACTGACAATCAAAAATCGTTATCCTTTACCTCGTATTGATGATATGTTTGATCAATTTCAAGGTGCTACATATTTCTCAAAAATTGATTTGAGATCCGGATACCATCAGTTGCGAATCCATGACGATGATGTTCCAAAAACTGCTTTCCGAACTCGATACGAACATTACGAATTTTTAGTAATGCCGTTTCGTTTAACCAATGCACCTGCAGTTTTCATGGATCTGATGAATCGAGTATGTATACCTTATCTGGATAAGTTAGTGATTGTGTTTATTGATGACATTCTTATTTATTCTCAAAACCAACAAGAACATGCCCAACACTTGAAACTCATCTTAGAACTTCTAGCACGTGAACAACTATATGCCAAATTCTCCAAATGTGAATTTTGGTTACGAGAAGTGCAATTTCTCGGGCATGTTGTAAATGAGAACAGTATTCAAGTGGATCCTAGTAAGATTCAAGCGGTGAAACAATGGGAGACACCACGAACCCCAACTGAAATCCGTCAATTCTTAGGGCTGGCATGTTATTATCGCCGATTTATCAAGAACTTTTCAAAAATAGCCTTGCCATTAACCACATTGACACAGAAAAATCAACCGTTTATATGGGGTTCCCAACAAGAGGAGGCATTCCAACTGTTGAAACACAAACTCTGCAATGCACCCATACTAGCATTACCAGAAGGTACAGATAACTTCACGGTATATTGTGATGCTTCCCGTCAGGGACTTGGGTATGTTTTAATGCAGAATGACAAGGTAATTGCTTACGCTTCTCGACAGCTGAAAGTACACGAGAAGAACTATACCACTCATGATCTAGAACTTGGTGCAGTGGTGTTTGCACTCAAGATTTGGAGACACTATTTATACGGAACCAAGTGTATTATATACACTGATCATAAAAGTCTTCAACACATTCTGGATCAGAAAATGTTGAACATGCGAAAAAGGCAGTGGGTAGAACTTTTGAACGACTATGACTGTGAAATTCGTTATCACCCAGGCAAGGCTAATGTCGTAGCCGATGCCTTGAGTCGCAAGGAACGAGTCAAACCTTTACGTGTAAAACCGTTAGGGATGACTATTCAAACTAGTCTAATTCCTCAGATTAAAGAAGCTCAGCAACAAGCTTTACAAGCAACGAACTATTCTGCTGAGGGACTGAGGGGATTAGACAAGAAACTCGAAACGAAAGCTGACGGAATGTTGTATTTCAAAAGCCGAATTTGGGTTCCTCTATTCAGTAACTCTAGAACAATCATCTTGGATGAGGCGCACAAATCCAGGTATTCAATCCATCCAGGTGCTGATAAAATGTATAAAGATCTTAGAGTTTTTTACTGGTGGCCTGGAATGAAGAAACACATAGCAGAATACGTGGATCGATGTTTAACATGTCTCAAAGTTAAGGCTGAACATCAACGACCTTCTGGGTTATTGCAACAACCTGAGATTCCCATATGGAAATGAGATCAGATCTCTATGGATTTCATCACTAAATTACCCAGAACATCACGTAATCATGACTCTATATGGGTTATCGTTGATCGCCTTACTAAATCTGTGCATTTCTTACCCATTCGAGAGGATTATTCTATGGATCGACTGGCTAAACTCTATGTTAATGAGATTGTATCTCGACACGGAGTACCCATCTCTATCGTCTCTGACAGAGATAGTCGATTTATGTCACGATTTTGGCAAACTCTTCAGAATGCTCTGGGCACACAAATCAATATGAGCACAGCTTATCATCCACAAACCGACGGGCAGACTGAACGAACAAATCGAACTCTTGAAGACATGCTCAGAAGCTGTGTGATTGATTTTGGAGGTAGCTGGGATATTCATCTTCCACTTGTTGAATTTTCATACAATAACAGCTACCATACCAATATTCAATGCGCTCCATTCGAAGCACTTTATGGACGCAAGTGTAGATCCCCTATCTGTTGGTCGGAGGTAGGTGAGAGTCAAATCATAGGCCCAGAATTTATTCAGGAAACAACTGATAAGATCGCACTCATTCAAGAACGAATTAAAGCTGCTCGCGATCGTCAAAAGAGTTATGCTGATAATCGCCGTAGACCACTCGAATTCCAAGTAGGTGATCGGGTTATGTTGAAAGTATCACCTTGGAAAGGCATTTTTAGATTTGGTGAGATTTGTAGGTCCGTTTAAAATTTTAGAACGAATTGGATCAGTAGCCTACCGTCTTGAACTACCTCCTGAACTTAGTAACATTCACGATGTTTTTCATATATCAAATCTAAAGAAGTGCCTAGTTGACGAATCGTTGATCGTACCTCTCGAAGAGATTCAAATTTATGAAAAACTTCAGTTCAGTGAAGAACCAGTAGAGGTAATGGATCGAGAAATGAAAGTGCTGAAGCGTAGTCGCATACCAATCGTTAAAGTGCGATGGAGCTCGCAACGTGGACCCGAGTATACGTGGGAACGTCAAGATTGAATGAAAGCAAAATACCCACATCTATTCTCATAAACGATTGTCATTATGTAAGTTTTCACTAAATTTTGGGATGAAATTTCTTTAACAGGAGGAGACTGTGACAATTGTAGTTGAGAAATCACGTCATTGATGACGGGATCACATTTGATCGTTCTAGAAATCCACATTGATTTAATGATTGTAAATACTACAGGTTGATAGTACACGAGAAATGATGAATGTGGGCGAAAACCGTGTACAAAACGGAGTTACGGATTGTCCGGAAATGAAAAACGAAGAAAAATTTCTAAGTATTGAACTCATGGGCTCATCGCGGTACGCTAAGAATGGGATAAGGGTTCTCGGCGATACGCGAGGGAACAAAATATCTAAGATTCCTCCGGATTTCTTCGCGGTACGCGAAGCGTTGTTTTGATCCTCTTCGTGGTACGCGACGGGTGAGGCGGTGGAGAAAGTTGACTACTTCATCAGATTTGTATGCAGAAGATAATAATCTTCTTCTTCTCGAACATAATCACCATCACAGACGAAAATCCGGCAAAATCACCAGCAAATCACCATATTGAAGCCATTAGAAGTCACCAATCATACCAGGGATCATATTTACAAGTCCTGATCGTTGTTGTGCAGTCCGATATCCGTCAGATTAGGTAACGATTCGTTTTAAACTTTCTAGTTTGTTATTGATTGATTAGATCTTGATTTTGAACGTAATGACATAGTTAGGATTGTTGATTATTGCCTAAATGATGGCTAGGATTGATTATAAACAAGGAACACGATGTTTTAACGGTTAAATCCTTGTTTTGATCCGTTGAAATGCCCGGTTTGCATGAAATCATACCCATGATTATAATGGTTTAAACCATTTGATTATGACAATATATGTGATTAGTTGGATTAATCTTTGAAATGCAAGGCTAAATCTAAGTGTTTTAAACTAATCATAACCATTAACATACTCATTGGAATGATTATCTGATGTTTATGATAACAGTCAGATTAGTATGTTAAACATGGTTGTTAAACCTATTCTAATGCTACATTGTGATATTTCATGATATTTGGGTAATCAATAACAAGGATTGATCATTCCTAAGCCATTAAACTATCTAGAAACTGTTATAACGTTATAATCAACAACATTAACTTTTTGGTTAATCCAAGACTATCTTGATTAATCAAGAGTGTCATCAACTCTGTATTAGGAATCTAATTCAAGGTAGGTTCCTACATTATCATACATTGTATGATATGACATCAAATTAAATACTCCATATCAGTTTGATGACTTTCAATGCAATGTTTTAGACATTGAACGTTCGGAAAGATCTAATCAGTAAGTTAAAACCTAAATAACTCATTAAACATAAATAAATGCAGAATCACCTCTTTATTATCATTTTCGAGATATTCTGCTACTCCTGTATTATCAGGTGAGTTTCGTACAACCCCTTTTCTTTTTAGTCTTTTATAAACATCGGGGAAGCACTATGGAACTTTTTAGAACTATATGATATGTATCACTGTTATCTGCGTGATTCCATGTGATTGTTTAGATCTTGTGGATTTCATGGGATTTTTCCTGTAGAACAGAACACTATCACAGAACTTATAAGTCCTCATTTCCGAACTGTATCTAGTGAACCCATGTGAGGCCGAACAGAAAACATTGATAGTACTATCGGCTGACAACCTATTTGCCGGGAGCTTGCAACTCCCCTTGGTGTAAATGTTTGTTATCAGTTCCAGAACTTCTTAATGTAGTAATAGACATTAAGACAAGAACAGAACGTCCGAAAGGAACTAGATACGGGTCCCATGGTTATCTTGAACAGAACATTTTGAGAACTTGTATAACATATCATATTGTGGAACATAAACTGTATGAACTCACCAGCTTTGTGCTGACCTTTCAAACTTAAACCTTTTTGCAGGGAAACAGTGATCATCGGTGAGGACACACTTTTGGAATACTTGCACCTGAATAATTTAGTTATGTAATTAAATAAACTTAGTTGTAAACTGTAATGTGGATATTAATGATGAACCTTCTAATGTAATTATCCTAAGTTAATCTGTGTGCTTGTGATATCGGATCAAGTAAGTCGCCCCTCATCTCTGAGACATCACCGCTATGCTTCCGCGACCGTTTCAATGACATCATCAACAGGTGACGAGAGGTGGGGGTGTGACAGCAGACTTGGTCTTTGGGAGGCAATTATTATTTTTTGCTTTTAACTAATGATTTTACCCGAATGAGTTGGGTTTATTTTTTTAATAAAAAATCTGACAACTTTGGGAAATTCAAAAAATTTAAAGTGAAAGTTGAAAAGGAGAGTGGTTTTGAGATCAAGACATTGAGAACTGACCGTGGAGGTGAGTTCACGGGAAGAGTGTTCAATGAGTTTTGTGCAGGTCATGGTATTCATAGAGATCTCACCGCTCCTTACACTCCAGAGCAGAGTGGGTTAGCAGAAAGAAAAAATCGGATAGTAGTTGAAATGGTTAGATGTATGTTGCAAGCCAAAGGTTTATCAAATCAGTTCTGGGGTGAAGATGTAGCAACTGCTGCGTACTTGATTTCCTTGTCTCCTATTGTTGAACTTTCAGGTAAGACTTCTTATGAAATGTGGAATGGTGCTAAACCATCAGTAAGCCATCTTAAAGTGTTTGGGTGTATAGAATATGCACTTGTACCTTCAGAGGTGAGAAAAAAGCTTGATGCTAAGTCTAGAAAGTGTATTTTTGTTGGTTATTCACCAAATTCTAAGGCTTATAGATTGTAAGACCCTAGTAAAAAGGAGATTATCACTAGTCAAAATAAGCCAATGTATGTTAAGGGAATGGTGTATCATGATAATGAAGCTGTAACAAATGTAGTTGGGCCTGGTGATCCCTGGTTTGACAATGATAAGTCTAATCGTCATACCGGGAATCAATATTCATCAACAAATAGTTCAAGTAGGTCAAATGGAGGAAGTGATCCAACTGATGGGTCATCAGATGATCAAGGTGGAGCAGATGCATGTGATATTCATGTGTCGCACCCCGAGCCGGCGGGCTGGATCGACTTTCCCGTCAGGCGGAAGGTTCTCGGGGCGCGATATCGTTGTGATAATCGAAATGATCAGATTGTTTACATGGCACATGATATATAATGAGAAATACTAACATGACATTGATATAGAATTACAAAGTTAAATTACACAATACATGTTCATAATTTAACTAAGTAAATCTACCCAAAAAGAATCATGAGTCTGTATCTTGTATCAGCACAAGATTTACAAAATATGATTCACAATTTGTCATCCAAAATATGCACAACGCAAAAGTAAGCTATTGGTCCTCTATACAGTCCAACAAACTTATGTCCTGATGTCTGGTGACTAAACATGATCGTCACCTAAGAAAACATGCATTTAAAACAAAGTCAACACTAGGTTGGTGAGTTCATAAGTTTAGTAATTGAAAACACTTGTAATTATCATTTGCAAGTCATAATGTCACACACAAGACTTGTTGATCTTGTCTTATCTTGTCTCACAACCATGTCCTCTCCATAGTTACCCGTACAAATAGTGTATCATTCAAATCAAGCATGCTTATATATGGGGCATACGTATCACGAATGAAGCCGCCAGCCCACCACATACTTGACTGAATTCAATACCACTTGTAATGCAACTATGGATACCCATTTTCATCTCACATTGGGTTTGTCTCATTAGATATCCAACCTGTTAATCCCATATGATGTGTTCTCATCCCATAGTGTTATATGTATAGAATAGTAATGTTTTGAAGGGAATATATTACCATGACCTAAGTTATGGTAATCCCTTATTGTTTTAAGGAAAATAGATTAATTTAATCTGACCCTTATTAGTGTCCTCTCAATTGTAGGGTTAACTGTAATTCATTTCTAATAATAGGAGTGACAGTTAACTCATTGAAATTGTTCACAATCTTGAATGTATAAAGCCTAAACAGGGTCCATTGTGGTCCTCACGTAATTAGACCACAATGCATCCAATTTACCTCTATCCCATTTGTATTCTCAAAGAATCAGTGCCTTCACAACGAATCTGTCCAGTAATATGACATAAGTGAAAATCAATTCCTTAGTCTACCGGTCAACTGAAACGAAGGGTACAATTACAATCAGTGTCTGAATATTAATATGACCCATGTGGTCGTTTACCAAACCTGACTGATGTAGCCATGTTACCGGTCATACGTTACCGACCAATAGTCTTAATGTTACGCATAACGTACCGACCTCACTTGCCGGAGGTTTGTCAAACCTATGGTACCACTACTCTATCGTCAGTTTATCCTCTACTAAATCAATGGTAAACGATATATAAAGGGACTTACGAATGAACTTAAATACATGGACACATGAATACAATGATATAATGCAATCATGCTTAATAGTAATCAAATTGATGTTAACTGTTCTCCCATTGTTATTGTCTCATTGTCATGTGTTCTCACTTGAATGAGGTTACTGTTTCTCACTCCCAATCGGGGGTGACAGTCCACTCATTGAATGGATGTAGATTCATTGACCAGTTTCATGGTTAACGTTAGTTAAACGACTGCACTACCAAATCCACCCTCCATTCGGTTATGGAATTATGTTATCACAATGTCTTTAACAATGTGTTATCAGAGCTAGTCTTAATACACCTTGTTAGTATATGTGGTGAATGATATCAACATCATGAAAGTATGTTATCATGATTATCATTCTTGTTGTTACTTGTAATTGTTTCATGTTATCTCATTGTTATCTCATTGTAAATAACAAAGTGTTATAAGATCAATTCTTATTTCACTTGAGTTATTTAAATGTTGGGATGATTTCATGAAGCCAGGTTATCATGAAACATCCTTGATTGTCATTGTTGTTAATGCACACACAAGCATACACATTGATCTTGAATAAAGTATGATAATAAAGATAACATCTTTATCATCTAAATCCCATGATGTTTGAATAATTTACTAAAACTTTTAATAATCTAAAAGTGTTAGCATGTTTCTCAGCCCCGCATTTAAAATCAAAAGATTAGAAAAGGGGGCATATGAAATCACCTTGTTGATGTAGTGGTTGACTAGTTACACCTAGAATGCTCACGCTCACTTGTTGTACATGATTTTGTATTCACGATCCTGTGTTTGATTCCATGTATAAAACTTAGGTTTTTAAGTTAAACATAGAATATCACTTGGTGTTAACTTGAAAGGGTTATCATTAATTAAATGTGTTAATATAAGTAGTAAATTACAATACTTACTAATTAACAACTTACAAAATGGTTTAGATGTTGTTAGTTTAACTTAGTAAAACATTACATCAACTTTGTAGTAATTTAGTGATCACATTTAACTTGATGCATGTTGATAAATAGAGTTGGCTCAAGGTTATCACTTTAAAGTCTTGGGGCGAATGAACATATAACACGAATGGGACTACTCATGCGAATGGAATCCATGCAAATGGATATCCATGCGAATGGAACACATGCAAATCGAATCCATGCGAATCAGGGAATATCCATGCGAATGAGACCCCCCCCCCGAATGGGCAATTCGGCCGACAGCTCATTCGGTCATTGAGCCCATGCGAACGAAGGTATTCATTCGTCCCTGAGTTCATTCGCACTACCCCATTCATGCTGGTCATTCGTACGGGACGATGTTCAGTCAGGAAAATAGTGATTTTCGAGTTTTAGTCGAGATTCATGTTGGTTTTTAGTGGGTATATGTGCAGAAACTTGTTTAAAAGGTGTATGGGTCGAGAAAAGAGTGTTTAAACCGGCTAAAGCTTGGTTTTGGTTGGATGGGTAGAAAACCCTAGAAATTTGTAACTTGTAGCATACTTTATCTCTGATCCAGTGGATTTTGAGGCTTATTCTTGGTACTTTCGTGTAGAGGATGTCGAGAGCTTCGATTTGATACTAAGATGGCTTGATTTGAGCAAAAATTGAAGGAGTTATGGTGATTTTTGTGGTGAAATTCTAGATAGAGAGTGGGAATCCGGAAAGTTAGAGAGAGAGAGAGTGGGTATATGGAGGTGTTAATGAGGGAATTAAATGTGCGTAAGGGTTTTTATACCCGTTCTTGTTTCGGGTTCGTTTCGGTTACTCGGTTTTCATTCGCGTTACGTTTACAAAGCGTAACGCGTGTTTTTCGTAACTTTAATAAAATAGTTTTATTTGAAACTTTTTAAAGTTGTAATTCCTAATAAATTTCTCAAATTTATTTTTTTCTTATTTTTTTGTTTCAAAAACGTTTATTTTTAACGTTTCGTCAGACCGTATCACCGCGTATTCGTTCGAATCGTCACCCGAACAAACACGACGATGGCTTTACTTTCTGATTTTTGTTTTCTACTTTTCAGTTATCATTTAGAACGTTAAACTAACAGATATGTTTGTGTGAATTGTCACCCACGCAAACACACTGTCAGTTTATTATTCATAAACGATACAGAGCTTTCGTTTTGAATTGTATTCCTCACTAACAGAACTCAATTAAACACACCTAATTGCACATAATCACACTTGTTTCACCTTGTTTACTCATAGAATTATCGGCCATCTGATTTATGTTATTTGTGAAGGTCTAATCGCAACCGATATTTTTTCGTTACTTGTTCTCACACTGTTGTCTCACATAAATTGTTGTATTTACTGTATTTAAATTTTCACTTAAACACATACAACTGTTATTTGTTTTCTTAGTCCTGTTGTCACACAACTGTTATTCACATTGTATTTACACATACTAAAATGTGAAAGTACACATACCGTACGAATTGCCGAACGATCTGGTACTGGTTGTCACATCATGGATCAAGCTCCAGTAGTTTGGCTCACAGGGTTGGTAATATTATTGAAATTTATAATAATACCATTCCTGTTCCTATACCGAATTATGAAGCATGTCAATTTGCTTTGTTGGCTAAAAAACCATCTAGT
Source organism: Mikania micrantha (assembly GCA_009363875.1). Classification (NCBI taxonomy): domain Eukaryota; kingdom Viridiplantae; phylum Streptophyta; class Magnoliopsida; order Asterales; family Asteraceae; genus Mikania; species Mikania micrantha. Next base: position 66,223,172 of record CM018683.1, on the reverse strand, counting down.
TACTAAGAAGCAATGAAATGTAACTGTTCATCAACTTGTATCTCCTCTAATGGAATGACTAACGATTTATCCGCAAGGCATTTCTAGAGATTGGACACATGAAACACATCGTGTACCCCGCTAAGTTCATCAGGAAGTCTGAGTCTATATGCCACCAGACCAATTCGTTGAGTTATCTCGAACGGTCCGACATACCTTGGTGCTAACTTGCCCTTAGCCCTAAAATGAACCACTCCTTTCCACGGGGCAACTTCAACATGACTCGGTCACCCACCTGGAATTCCAAAGGCTTTCGCCGTTTGTCTGCGTAACTCTTTTGGCGACTACGTGTTGCTTGTAATCTCCGTTGGATCTGGGCTATCTTGTCAGTAGTCTCCAGAACAAGTTCAGGCCCAGTGATTCTGTTGTCTCCCACTTCGGTTCAACAAATTGGGAACCGACATTTTCTACCATACAAAGCTTCGAATGGAGCACATCTGATACTGTTGTGGTAGCTATTGTTATAGGAGAATTCGATGAGTGGTGAATGATTGTCCCAACTTCCACCAAAATCTAGAACACATGTTCTCAACATATCCTCCAGGGTTTAGATTGTTCGCTCGCTTTGGCCATCGGTTTGGGGATGGTAAGCGGTGCTCAAGTTCACACTTGTCCCTAAGTATTGTTGCAATGATTGCCAGAACCGCGAAGTAAATCGACTATCCCGGTCTGAAATAATAGATAACGGCATCCCGTGTCGTACTACTATTTCGTTGACATAAAGTCTTGCTAGCTTCTCCTTCTTGTAGTTTTCTCGAATTGGCAAAAAGTGAGCGGACTTGGTCAATCGATCAATGATGACCCATATGGAATCATGCCCACTGGAAGTACGGGGTAGCTTGGTAATAAAATCCATAGCTATTTGTTCCCACTTCCATTGTGGCATTTCTGGTTGTTCCAACAAACCTGACGGTTTCTGGTGTTCAGCTTTGACTTTAGCACAAGTGAGGCACTTACCGACAAAAGTAGCCACATCCTTCTTCATACCTGGCAACCAATAAAATGTCCTAAGATCTTGGTATATCTTATCGGCACCAGGATGAACGGATTACCGTGTTTTGTGCGCCTCGTCAAGAATAACCTTCCAGAGTTCATCTACTGCCGGGATCCATACACGGTCCTGTTAATAGATAAATCCATCTTGTTTTGTCTCAAAATGCTTCTCGGCTCCACAGTCAAATTTGTTCCTCAATTTGTTTCTTGCCACTGCTTCTTGTTGTGCTTGTAGAATTTGATCTCTCAGACTTGTTTGCACCGTCATTCCCATAGCTCTAATGCGCAAGGGTTTGACTCTTCCTTCCGACTCAAAGCGTCTGTAACAACATTAGCTTTGCCCGGATGCTATTTGATCACACAATCGTAATCATTTAGGAGCTCAACCCAACATCTCTGTAGCATGTTAAGCTCCTTCTGATCAAATATATGTTGTAAGCTCTTGTGATCGGTGAAGATTGTGCATTTTGTACCATACAGGTAATGCCTTCATATCTTTAAAGCAAAAACAATAGCTCCCAATTCTAAGTCATGCGTCGTGTAATTCTTCTCATGTATTTTTAGCTGTCGTGACGCGTAGGCAATGACTTTGTCTCATTGCATTCAAACACAACTGAGTCCCTGATGGGAAGCATCACAATAAACCACAAAATCATCGTTGCCTTCGGGGAGTATTAAGATTGGAGCATTGCACAATCTTTGTTTCAGTATTTGAAATGCCTCTTCTTGTTTCTGAGTCCACACAAATGGTTCGCTCTTCTAGGTTAGCTTTGTGAGTGGCAAGGCTATCTTGGAGAAATTCGAAATGAATCTCCTATAATAACCAGCCAGACCCAAAAATGATCTGATCTCGGTAGGCGTTGTGGGCACGTTCCAGTTCTTAATTGCTTCGATCTTAGCAGGGTCCACATGAATCCCATCACTGTTTATCACGTGACCCAAGAACTGAACTTCTTTTAACCAAAATTCACACTTGGAGAATTTGGCCTAAAGTTGTTCATTCTTTAAGAGTTCTAAGATTGTTTTGAGGTGTTGTTCATGTTCTTTCTCGCTTCTGGAATAAATCAGTATATCGTCAATAAAGACAATAACAAACTGATCTAGATACGGCTTGCACACCTTGTTCATAAGACCCATGAACATTTCCAATGCGTTCTCAATCCGAATGGCATCACCATAAACTCGTAGTGATCGTATCGGGTACAAAAGGCCGTCTTTGGTATGTCTTCCTCTTCAATCAAGAGCTGGATAACCTGAACGCATGTTTATCTTAGAAAAATACTGAGCTCCTTGCAATTGATCAAATAGATCATCAATCCTAGGTAATGGGTACCGATTCTTGATGGTGAGTTTGTTAAGCTCTCTGTAGTCAATGCACATCCTGAAGGATCCATCCTTTTTCTTGACAAACGGGACCGGAGCTCCCCATGGTGAGAAACTTGGTCGGATGAACCCTTTTTCTAGTAACTCATGTAATTGATTGGACAGTTCATGCATTTCTGATACCTATAAGGAGACTTAGCCACGGGAACCGCTCCCGGAATCAAATCAAATCGATTCGAAACTGAACCGATCGCTCCTGTGGCAATCCCGGTAAATCATCCGGAAACACGTCCGTAAAGTCTTTCACAACTGGTACATCGTGGATCTTGATTGTATTTTTGTCTTTCTCCACGACGTAAGCTAGAAATGCGATACACTGTTTCCTTAGGCACTTGCGTGCCTTCATGCACGATATTAATTTGACACTGTGATTTGCTTGATCTCCATGAATTTCCAACACCAGATTGTTCTCAATTGGAATACGCAATAGCTTTTCGGAACAGATGATTTCAATCCATCCCGACAATGATATCGAAACTGCCCAATTCCATCGGTATCAAATCGATGGAAAATGTGTGATCATCAAGTGTTAGTGGGCAGTTCCTAAGTACCGTGTTAACTGTTATCTGTTTGCCATTTGCTATCTCAATGATATAAGGGGAGTCTAAAGATTCCTCAACGTGACTGAGTTGACATGCAAAGTTGGACGAGATAAAACTCTTATCTGCACCAGTGCCAAATAATATAGATGCATAAAAGTCAAATAAGATAAATGTACCAGTGACCACATTCGGGTCTTGTCGTGCAGCAGCTGCTCCAAGTGCAAAAACCCGTCCTCTAGCTGCTGGAGCCCTTGGTTGTACTCTCTTGGGACAATCCCTTGAGAAGTGTCCAGGTTCGCCACAAGTGTAGCAAGACTTGTTATCAGCAGCAGCAGTCATCATTGCTGCATTGTTGTTCCTGTTCTGAGCCCCTGTGCTCTTACATTGATTTGCCCAATGACCAAACCTCCCATAGTTAGTGCATTGCCTGCACTGGGGGGTTGGTGGATGATGGTACTGACATTTGTTGCATAACGGAGACGTTCCAGTATACAGCTTCTTGATTTGAAGTGGTGGTGGTTGTGGGGCTTGTTGAACAGGTGTGGTTGCATCATAGTTTGTGATCATCTTTTGTTTCTTAGCCAGGCGTCGGTCCGGCTTCTTTGATGTTCCAGATTTGGCTGCTTCAACCTCTTTCTTCAGTGCACCAGAGGCAACCATTACATCAGTCAATGTAGCTGACAGCGTAACAGCCATCTCCGGTGTAGTTAGGTGGGCAGAAATCACATGCCCTTGGATGCAAGCCGGTAATCCACCAACATACCGCTCAATCCTTTTCTCTAGTGTTGGCACTATGTCGGGTGCTAATGATACCAGTTCATGAAATCTGGTGGTGTAGGCCAGATGCCCAGCTCCAACCATGACATGGTTGAGTAACTCAGTCTCACCTTCTTCAGCTCGTTTCTCGGGCAGAAGTCTGGCCTCAGTAGTAGCTTAAATTCTTCCCAAGGCATAGACAATGCCTCATCTCTGCCCCGGGTCTGCACCTGGGCATTCCACCATGTAAGAGCTCGCTTGTTAAACGAGCCCGCAGCATACCTCACCTTGTGCGGTACAGGACAACCACTGATGTTGAGGGTTGTTTCCATCTTCTCGATCCATTGGATCAAGCCAACAGCTCCCTCATTGCCATCGAGAGAACATCGGTTAGTGCAAAAGACACATGCAATTAAAGTTCTAAGTCTTATTTTCTCTACATGATGGTCCCTAGGTTATAGTCTAGGCCAAACCATTTAAGTAAAATGACCTATATTTCTCTATAACCATGGATCTGATACCAATCTGTCACATCCCGAGCCGATGGATTGCATCGACTTTCCCATCGGGCGGAAGGTTCTCGGGGTGCGATATCATTGTGATAATCGAAATGATCAGATTGTTTACATGGCACATGATATATAATGAGAAATGCTAACATGACATTGATATAGAATTACAAAGTTAAATTACACAATACATGTTCATAATTTAACTAAGTAAATCTACCCAAAAAGAATCATGAGTCTCTATCTTGTATCTGCACAAGATTTACAAAATATGATTCACAATTTGTCATCCAAAATATGCACAATGCAAAAGTAAGCTATTGGTCCTCTATACAGTCCAACTAGCTTATGTCCTGATGTCTGGTGACTAAACATGTTCGTCACCTGAGAAAACATGCATTTAAAACAAAGTCAACACTAGGTTGGTGAGTTCATAAGTTTAGTAATTGAAAACACTTGTAATTGTCATTTGCAAGTCATAATGTCACACACAAGACTTGTTGATCTTGTCTTATCTTGTCTCACAACCATGTCCTCTCCATAGTTACCCGTACAAATAGTGTATCATTCAAATCAAGCATGCTTATATATAGGGCATACGTATCACGAATGAAGCCGCCAGCCCACCACATACTTGACTGAATTCAATACCACTTGTAATGCAACTATGGATACCCATTTTCATCTCACATTGGGTTTGTCTCATTAGATATCCAACCTGTTAATCCCATATGATGTGTTCTCATCCCACAGTGTTATATGTATAGAATAGTAATGTTTTGAAGGGAATAAATTACCATGACCTAATTTATGGTAATCCCTTATTGTTTTAAGGAAAATAGATTAATTTAATCTTATCCTTAATAGTGTCCTCTCAATTGTAGGGTTAATTGTAATTCACTTCTAATAATAGGAGTGACAGTTAACTCATTGAAATTGTTCACAATCTTGAATGTATAGAGCCTAAATGGGGTCCATTGTGGTCATGAGAACTGAGTTCTAACCTAGAACCTCTAGGTGTATAAGTAGGTGACATATGTGGTACTGGTGATGAGTGATGAATTGGAGAAGGCTGATGTATAGGTGAAGAGTGAGGTACAGGTGAAGAGTGATGAACTGGATATGACTCATGTATTGGGGGAAGTGGATGATGTGGGGATGACTGGTGTGTGGGTATAGGCTGGTGATGAAGGTGGCATAGAAGCACCACTATCACCATTAGCAAAGTCCTCCAGTGGATCCTCGTCAGATGCTCCGGTATGAAAAGATGATGCAAAAGATGCAATAGGTGACTCTGGTATGGATGGCTCAACCATAGGAATATCAGTATAGCTCGTCGAATCCTGAGGTGAACGAGGATATGATGGTATCCTAGGTGGCGATGAAGTCATAGCTATAACAATAATGATCACATAAAATTAAACAAGCATTTAATCTTATAAATAAAATAATTAAGACAAGTAATTTCACATATAACATGTAATATTCTAAGTTTTCTAATTCCCAATATGTTTACTCCTCATGGCTATAGTCTAGGTTTTACTAAAGGAAAATCTAATTCTCTATAACCAATGGCTCTGATACCACTTTTGTCACACCCCGCTAAAGCGGAAACACGAGGTTGCGACTCAAAGTGTAAGGACAGAACACATTGATCAAAGAGAAAACTAAACATTACATAATTATATATGTCTTACAAAATAACTAGTCAAGTTTCTTCATTCTAATTACAAGTCTGACTAATTTAAACTAAAGCATCAAACTTATACAAAATTTATCAAACACAAATTTCCATGCCATAGCTTATATAGATGAGTCAAACTTTAATCATTGAGTTGTACCTGAAAAACATGTTGAAAAAGGTCAACTATGAAAATCATTGGTGAGTTAGCATGTTTGAAGACTCAATAAACGGTTTTAAATAAATGCACATAACGATATATTCATGATATGAGATACAACCAAACCTTTAACGTACTATGCCCTAGTAAAAAAAATACAGTGGATTTATGTATTCATTGGACATGAATTGTGATGAAATGTCCCGGATTGGCGCTACCAATCCATAAATAGGGTGTCAACCAATAGTACTATCCATAAAGTCCCCGGCTCATATCAAATAAGTTAGATGGTTGTAAGTTTTAATATACAGGGCCTTTTGTATAAAACAATCTCATTTAGAAATATATCAATAGAAATCATAACTTGTGCATAAATAATAAAGTAAACATGTTTTTCAACCCAAATATATAAAACAAGTAAAAAGGGGCTGCGATAACTCACCGATATAGGTGGTAATGAAATAGGATTCAACAGTAAAACACCAACGATGAATCCAATATAGCAGTCCTACTCGTGTCCTAAAATAAAATTTAGAACAACTTAAGTTTTATGAACTAACTTAAGTTATACTTCAAATCTTATCTTGAATGATTACACTAGTTAATTAAGATAGTCACAAATTAAAACTATCTATATTTAAACAATGTAAAAAGTTTAAATATATGGGCTATTTTTTTTTGACCATACATGTGTTAATATTTTGTATCTTTATTTTGGATATTATAAAAATAACCTTACAAAATTTATTAAGCAGGTATAATGCCGACTATCGGGTAAATGCCCAGTTTTAAGTATGCATAAACTATTTGAAGTAATGTTAACTAATATAAATTTGTATTGATTATTAAATATTATATGTATGCATAAATACATACATACATCCATACATGTATGCATACATACATATATATAAATATGTATGTAATTGAAAATTATTCCGTAAATTATGTTACTTAACATAATTTTATATATTCTTAGATATTAAATTTATACCACTTAAATTGTATAAAAATAATATAGATATATATAATATTATTTTAAACTTTAGAAATTTTATTTCTGCAAAATAAATATTTTAATTAAATTTATAATTTAATTATTATCTTTTGCATTTTTAGTCTTAAATTTTCTTATTAAGGTGAAAATTCAAATTAATAATTCTATGATCCAAAAATTTATAAAAATTATTTTATAACACTTTCATATTGTTATAAAATTTCTGTAAAAACGTTAGAATTTTATTCTATCAGAAGCTATTATTTTCGTATTTCTACATTATTTTATATTCTAAAAATTGAAATAGTTACTGAAACAGCTCTAAAAATTATGGAAATTAGTTTCTATACTCTAATAAATATTATAAGACTTATGGGAAAATCCTGAGTTTTTATTAATTCAGAAGCTATATATTTATATTTTTGTTCTTATTTAATGTAAAAATACGGAAAATATATATAGACTTTTCAGAAAATATAAAATTTGAATTGAAATCTTTTCTTTGCTAAATAATGATTCTGTGAATTTTTCAGATTTTTTAAGTTCGTTTATATATATTTCATGTATTTGTGCATTATTTAATAGATAAAAATACAAATAAACAGAGAACGAAATCCAAAAATTATGAAAATTTGTCAGAAGGTTTATTTTATTATTGAAAGTCTACTGTAAAAATTTTAGAATTTTTCGAGTTTTTGAAGATATTTATCTTAATTTCTCTCGAAATTTTGGCATTATAACGGCTTAATTTTTGTACTTTTCCATTTTATAAGATTTCAAATCAACACATAAATTTGTTTCATCTTTAAACCTGGTCAAATAATATAATAACAATCCATATGAATATTTGTGTAAAAATATCAATTCTTTTTGCAAAGAATACTATTTTTAAACTAAATGTACAAGTCTCTAATGCACCTCTTGTTTGTAACTCTTATTTTTATGTTATAAAACTTTTCAATAAGATTGTAGTTCATGATATATACATATAAAACATATCATTGGTGAAATATATTGAAGATTGTAATATATTTCAAACCATATTTGTAAAATGGTGACTTTATTAACATGCATGTATATATTATTGACATATTTCTAACAAAATCATAGTTTGATCATAGATTATCATATTGATGTTTAGAACATGCATGCATGTTTATTTTGATAATCTCACAAACTCTTTGTGATTATACAAAAGAAAACAAGATTGATAGTATGAATAATGTGTAAAAACAAATGTTTAAACATGATTTCTCATCTTGGATCATTGTGAGGCCCCGAAACCGGGAGACCCCACAGAGGTTGGTTTTGTCATAACACATAGCTCATAAACTAAAAACTTTCATAATCATGCAGCGGAAATGTAAATATAGTTTGATAAACAGAATTCTATGAAGTGTCTGTGTCAAAAATATATCGAATTGCTAAAACCATCGGATACTCTCTCCTGATGCCCCGAGCTCCTTGCATCTCTTCGCCTTAGCCTTAACCTGACATACATGCTAAATCAAGTCAGCTTACGCTGGTGAGTTCTAGTTTTCATAAAACAACATTTAACATACTTAACATAAACATAATACTGTACACATAGTCCATAACCTTAGCACATAACATCGTGAACATCATCATCATACATTCCACTGTCACCATACGAACAGTGGGCTTATGCCGGCACAAGGCTCCATACCCAGTTATAGTCATGGTTGACTATCATACCCAGTTATAGTCGTGGTTGACTATCATACCCAGTTATAGTCGTGGTTGACTATCATACCCCGTTATAGTCGTGGTTGACTATCATACCCAGTTATAGTCGTGGTTGACTATCATACCCAGTTATAGTCGTGGTTGACTATCATACCGAGTTATAGTCGTGGTTGACTATCATCATATTTATGGGCATCATATCATACATAGCATTTCCCATACATATTCATCATGCATAACACATATACATGCATACATAATCATGACATATCATCATTCATTCATCATCATCATAAGCACATAACTTCATAAACATAACAACAAGCATGTATGCCAGCCCAAAACATTAAACATGAAAATAGGGCGTCTAGAACTCACCTGATAGGAGCTCCTTATATCCTTGACCGAACCCCTTAGCCATGACTTAAGAACCTACATCATTAAATTATCCCATTACATCTCATTCTTAGACTTAGAAATTATTCTAAGTCCTCATAGCCTACTAGTTTCCCCTTCTGAGTACAGGTTCTCGAACTTGGTTATATTCGAAACACTTGCAGCTCATTAAGCTCCATGTACACGAAATCCCTGAGTATTCGAAATACTAGAGTATACGAAATACCCAAGGTACACGAAACCCTATGTACTCGAATCTCCATGTGTACTCGAAATAACTTTTGTACTCGAAGTAGTCTGGCACTCGAAATAACCTTGTACTCGAACAGGTATTTAATTCTTGGTATTATTTCGAGTACCCTTTATGCATGATTTTGTGACACCCCGCCTCGTTTTACCAGCAATATTGTCCGCTTTGCCAAATTATAGCTCACGGCTTTGCTTTTGGTCGCCCGGGTGAAAACTTCCCAGGAGGTCACCCATCCTGGATTGCTGTCACCTGAGCACGCTTAACTGTGGAGTTCTCCTCTCATCCACTACCATTAAGCCCCAAAACGCGTTGTTGGTATAAGAGGCGGGTTATTACATATGAACCAAGGATCTCTCCTGTTCACGGCCGATGTGCGATTTGCCTAAGGTGTCACATACACCCCCCCTGGGACTCATCGTCCTTGATGAGGTTTGCCCCGCTAGCCTCTCTGGCGTGTAGGATCTGCCTAAGGTGTCCTCCAGACACCCCCCGGGACTCATCGCCCTGGATGAGGTTTGCCCCACATCCCGAACGGCACAGGAGTGGCTCTGATACCATTCTGTCACACCACCAAATTCCCACTCGTGGTAAATGTCCACGTGGATGTGACGTGTCCAGAATCACAGCTCAAGGTCATATAGAACGACTCTATATGCGTTTACAAATCCAAGTTTTGACACATACACAATATAAAATAGTTTGCAGCGGAATAAAAATCGTCATAATATATTGCAGCGGAAAATCAAATGTTTGACATGTGCAGCGGAATTAGATAGTTTAACACATCATTGTTTGACAGAATAAAAGTAAATTGTTTTCATAATGATAAGACAAGATGCATGCAAGTTCCTAATGCTCGTTTCCTTAAATTGTGCATTCTTGTCCTCCTGCTAGTCACGCTAGTTACCTGAGAATACAAGTTTGAAAAGTGTCAACACAATGGTTGGTGAGTTCACAGGTTTTGATATACATATAGTAATAAAAGTGTGTCATGCTGTTTATCAATGTTAGTACCGAGCCCTAGGCCCAAAGTGTCAGTGTGTCACTACCGAACTAGACTTGTTTGTCCTTGCCTCCGCTATGTCTCGTATACATAGCAAGTTAGGTCGGAATTTGCACGGGTTATGACATCCAGTCAACATAGTGCCCCGTGGGGTTAGTCATTCCCTAATGGATCCATCCAAATCTACCACGTTGTTTGATCATTAACGGTAAGACTTTGTGAGGGCTTGATACGAGTTCAACACTTAATGTTTGTCCAATAAACCAGCATACACAATAATGTTTGTACAGTAATAATGTTTGACTTGATGCAACTAGTATTCTCCCCCTATTTAAAAGCGTTTGAAAAAGAGTAAAGAGGGGCCGTAAACTCACCTTAGTGATCGTGTGTTTAGCAAGCGTAAGCTCCTTGAATCGTAAGCGCGTCGGTCACCGGCAACCTATATCGTATACCGTACGTGAGTTTGTGTAAGTGACCATGCTAGTGTTAGTGCTCGTGTTTGTGCCCAACAACCCTTGGTTGTTCATGTTTGTCCGTGTCGGTCCACAATGACCGTGTTTGCTCGTGTTGATCCATATTGACCGTGTTTGACCGTGTTTGACCGTGTTTGACCAAAGTTGACCGTGTCAAGTCAACGACCCGTTGGTGAACCGTGTGACGGTTTGTGACTCGTGTAGCAATCGTGTAAGTGTTTGTCGTGTGCAAAACGCGTAGATTGCGTTTATGGACAACTTACTATTTATAGTAAGTTTCCATTTATGGAAAGTTCACAAAGCATATCGTTTTTAGAGTTCTAGCATGTTCAATAGTCCTACGTGATCATGTTAACACATAGCACATTATCATACAAGATCACATAAGTCGTTTATAACATGTTTGCACATAAAAGTTTCCTAAAATGGAAAGTTTCCATTCTTAGCATACGGGACATCGGAAACCATCTAATTTAGCATCTAATCATCGTACTATAGCATAATAAATCATTTAGAATGTTTAAATCATTCAACATGTTAACAAGTCGGTTTTTGTAAAAATAAAGTTACTATATATAGTAACTTTCTTGTTTTGCATAGAAATGACCATTTTAACATTTCTAAACCAATTTTCATATCATCAAACATCATTATAGGCTACTTAGCATCATATAAACATATTATCATAGCCAAACTCATCACTTAACATTATTTCGATAAATAAAGTTACTAAAAATAGTAACTCATCACATATGACCATAATCATTATTAAAATTCATAATCTAAACATTCAAATCATCATATTATCAACCTAAGAGCAATCCTACATACATGCATGTTTACTATACCATTCATAACACCATTTTGTAAATAAAAAGTTTCTATTATTAGAAAGATTCATAAAACTCATAGTTTTAACCATTCTAACATTATCTAGGCATGAAATCATCCTCCAATATCATCAAGAAACATATCTAATCACTGAAAATCATTCCTATCCACATGGGTCATACATGCATGGACATATAACATCATCTATTAACATTTTAAGCAACAAGACTCATACCCATCATCTTAGATATTCATAAAGCATCAACTAATCATTTTAGATCGTCATAAAACACTGAGATATCAACAAACCCAGATTAAAACAAAAGAAAATTCGTGCATGCAAGACCATGGGACTTGCATGTGTGTTTGTGAGCGTGTAGTTGCGAAGTATGGTGGTCTTAAGCCACAAGAAGTGTAGGACTACCTTTCAAAGCTTCAAGATCCTGAGAAAATGATAAAGGGCAGCCCCTAGACCTCCTGGCTCGTGAGTCTTGACAGGAACAAGAAGGTGACGATGATTCTTCGAGCTTCATGGCGGTTAACAAGCTTGAATGTTCAAGTGTGGAGCTTCAAAGGTGCTTCAATGGTGGAAAAATGGTGGTTTCAGGGTGTAGGAGACGAAATCAGTCGAGAGGTTTCGTGTTAGGCCGGAGATATGATGATAAAAGGTAGACTAGGCATTATGATCTTGGTTTTATAAAGATTTTGTCGACTGGGCGGTGTCGCGTACCGCGATGGTGCATTCAAATCCTCTCCGCGTACCGCGGCGGATTTCGGGAGTCAAACCCCCGCGATGTATGTCGCGTATCGCGGGCAGGCCGCTTGTTGGGCCACCGCGTACCGCGGTGGGCTCCCAGAGAGCCCAATAAGCCCTTTTTGATGAGTTTGATCTGTTCGTCGTCGTTTTCACGCTTCCGAACTATCGTTTGGCCTTGATTGAACCTCCTGGTTCAATGTGTGAGTGTTTCGTGAGGTTTCGAGTGTCGTGCTACACAATGTGCTTGACGTTCACCAACGTTCGTGTGTTTTGACACGTGTGTGCTGTTTGCCGATAATTCCACGAATTATCAAGTCATGTGTCAGTGTTCGTACTGTCGTGCCACGTGTCACACTAAATTATTCTAATCCTAGTGCCACGTGTACATTAAGCATTTAAATAAACATTTAAATAGATAAGATGCTGACCTGGAAATTACGGGGTGTCACATCCTCCCCATGTTAGAAAGAATTTCGTCCCGAAATTCAACTTGTGTTGCTAGTGTTTGCCTGTTCCGCGAACAGGTGTGGGTACTTTTGTTTCATCTGGTCTTCACGTTCCCACATGAATTCCATTCCTCGTCGCGAATTCCATCGCACTTTCACTATCGGGATCTTGCTGAGTTTGAGCTTCTTGGTTTCCCGGTCCATAATCTCCACCGGTTCCTCAACGAAGTTTAATTGTTCATCGATTTGTATTTCCTCGAGAGGAATAACAAGTGTCTCATCAGATAGGCACTTCTTGAGGTTCGAGATGTGGAATACGTTATGCACGCTGCTCAGTTCAACTGGCAAGTTCAGTTCGTAGGCTACAGGGCCTATTCGTTTGGTGATCTCGAAAGGTCCAATGTAACGAGGGTTCAACTTTCCTCGTTTGCCAAAGCGAATGACTCCCTTCCAGGGCGAGACCTTGAGTAATACTCTGTCTCCCACCTGGAATTCCAATGGTTTTCGCCGTTTATCAGCATAGCTTTTCTGTCTGTCACGAGCTGCTGCCATTCGTTTACGTATTTGCACGATCTTTTCAGTCGTTTCGTGCACAAGCTCTGGGCCAGTCAGTTGGCTGTCTCCAACTTCTGCCCAGCAGATGGGTGATCGACACTTACGTCCGTAGAGTGCCTCGAATGGTGCAGCTTGAATGCTTGTGTGATAGCTGTTGTTGTACGAAAACTCAACTAACGGTAGATGAGATTCCCAGCTACTCCCAAAGTCAATAACGCATGCTCGGAGCATGTCCTCCAGTGTCTGTATAGTTCGTTCACTCTGTCCGTCCGTCTGCGGATGGTAAGCGGTACTCATGTCCAATCTCGTGCCCAAAGCCTTATGCAAGGACTTCCAGAAATGCGACGTGAATCGACTGTCGCGATCAGATATGATGGAGATTGGCACTCCATGTCGAGTAACCACTTCCTTCAGATAGATACGTGTGAGCTTGTCCAACTTTTCAGTCTCCTTGATAGGTAGGAAATGTGCGGACTTTGTCAGTCGGTCTACGATAACCCAGATGGTATCGCAACCACTTGCCGTTTTGGGCAATTTAGTTATGAAGTCCATGGAAATTTGCTCCCATTTCCACATTGGCAATTCCGGTTGCTGAAGTAACCCTGATGGCTTCTGGTACTCAACCTTGACTTTTGAGCACGTTAGACACTTACTCACGTAAGTTGCTATTTTGGCTTTCATGTTCGGCCACCAGTAAGTTGTCTTCAGATCATGATACATTTTGTCAGAGCCCGGATGTACGGAATACCGGCTCTTGTGTGCTTCGTCCATCACTACTTCTCTCAATCCCCCGTAGCGTGGAATCCAGATTCGGTCCATCAGATAGTAAGCTCCATCGTCTTTAACCTTCATTTGCTTATCCATGCCTCGCATGGCTTCAAGAGTGAGATTTTCAGCTTTTAGGGCTTCTTGTTGTGCGATTCGTATCTGATTTGGCAATTCAGAATGAATCGTGAGTTGTAGAGCACGCACGCGTTTTGTTGTTTCCTTCCGGCTCAACGCATCGGCCACTACATTGGCTTTACCGGGATGGTACTTGATAGCGCAATCATAATCACCGATGAGTTCGACCCACCTTCGTTGTCTCATGTTCAACTCTTTCTGGTCGAAGATGTGTTGTAGGCTCTTATGATCGGTAAAGATAGTGCATTTTGTGCCGTACAAGTAGTGTCGCCAGATCTTCAAAGCGAACACCACTGCTCCCAACTCGAGGTCATGAGTCGTGTAGTTTTTCTCATGCACCTTTAGTTGCCGTGAAGCGTAAGCTATAACCTTCTCGCGTTGCATCAGTACGCAACCGAGTCCTTGCTTGGAGGCGTCACAATACACCACGAAGTCATCGCATCCTTCCGGTAAAGATAGGATGGGTGCAGTGCATAGTTTCTGCTTCAGCAAGTTAAATGCAGCTTCCTGTTTGTCTCCCTAATCAAATTTCTTATCTTTATGTGTCAAGGCTGTCAGTGATTGGGCAATCTTTGAGAATCCTTCAATGAATCTCCTGTAGTACCCAGCCAGTCCAAGGAATTGGCGCACCTCAGTTGGAGTCTTGGGTGCTTCCCAGTTTTTGATAGCCTCGATTTTGGCTGGGTCTACGTGTATTCCCCGTTCATTAACCACGTGTCCAAGGAATTGGACTTCGCGAATCCAAAAGTCGCACTTCGAAAACTTCGCGTACAGTTGCTCTTTCCTCAGTAGTTCCAAGACTAGCCTTAGGTGTTCAGCATGTTCCTCCCGATCCTTTGAATAAATCAGTATGTCATCGATGAACACTATCACGAATTTGTCAAGGTAAGGCTTGCACACTCTATTCATGAGATCCATGAATACAGCTGGTGCGTTGGTCAGTCCAAAGGGCATAACCAAAAATTCGTAGTGTCCGTATCGAGTCCTAAAGGCAGTCTTAGGAATATCATTTTCCTGTATCCTCAATTGGTGGTAACCCGATCTCAAATCGATCTTTGAATAGTAGCTTGACCCTTGCAATTGGTCAAACAATTCGTCTATTCGTGGCAATGGGTATCGATTCTTGATCGTCACCTTGTTCAACTCCCTATAGTCGATGCACATACGGAATGATCCGTCTTTCTTCTTCACAAATAAGACCGGTGCTCCCCAAGGTGAGAAGCTCGGTCTGATAAATCCCTTGTCTAACAGTTCCTGCAACTGGTTAGACAGTTCCTGCATCTCGGTAGGTGCGAGTCGGTACGGAGCTTTAGCAATCGGTGCTGCCCCTGGTGTGAGGTCTATCTGAAACTCGACTTGTCGTTTCGGAGGCAGTCCAGGTAGATCCTCGGGAAATACTTCGGGAAAATCACGGACTACGGCGATGTCCTCAATCTTCCTCTCTTCCTTGGGTTGTTCGGTGATAAGGGCTAGTATCGCCTTATATCCTTTCTGGAGGTACTTGTTTGCTTTCATGCACGACATGATGTTCAGAGGCACTCCTCGTCGTTCCCCCTGAATCGAGATCTGTTCACCGTTCTGCAACGTCACTCGTACAATCTTCTCGTTGCATACAATCTCGGCTTGGTTAGCGGATAACCAATCCATTCCAACGACCACATCAAAGCTTCCGAGAATTACCGGCATCAAATCGATTTTGAGTTCGTGATCTGCCAATGTCATAACGCATCCTCGAAAAATGTGCTGCGTTTCAATCAACTTGCCGTCGGCTAGCTCTACCGTATATTTATAGTCTAGTGGTGTCGGGGTAATGTCTAGCAATGTACTAAACTCACTAGATATAAAACTCCTATCGGCACCGGTATCAAATAATATGCTAGCGTAGACATTATTTAAAAGAAACGTACCGGTTACGATGTTCGGGTCATCTTTGGCTTCCCCCGAGCCAATCACAAATGCTCGGCCCTTGGCCGCTCCTCCTCCGGTCTTCTTCAATTGAGGGCAATCCCTCCTCATGTGACCCGGTTTGCCACATTCATAACACCCCTTGAGAGTGTTCTGGTTGTTGTTGTTCTGATTCTGTTGGTGGTTGGAATTGTTGTTGTTGATGGGAAATCTTGATCTGCAATCTTTGGCCATGTGGCCATGCCTTCCGCACTTCAGGCAACGGTATCGTTCGCATTGCCCGGTGTGATGGTATGAGCATCGGTTGCACAGTGGGTATTTCCCTTGGTATACACCCTTTCCCTTGTCATCGGGTTGGGTGGCAGTGAAAGCTCTGGCTGGTGCAGATCTTTGTTGTTGTTGGGGTTGATGAGTTTGATGGTGGCTGGGTTCCCACTTCCTCTTCTGGCTCTCTTGAGGCTTCACATGCTCGCCTCGCTTTGGTAGCTTGCCCTGTGCTACAGCTTGATCGGTCAGCTTATGGGCCAGTCTGATCAGTGGTTGGATGGTGGTGATGTCAGACGCCATCGCTATGCTTTGAAATTGCTCGGGCAGTCCACTGATGAACTGCTCGATCTTCTTGTATTCCGGCGTCACCATAGCCGGACATAGCTTACACAGTTCATGGAATCGAGTGCAGTATTGCTCGATCTCCGATCCCACCATCTTATGTACCCAGAATTCAGCTTCCAGTTTGCGGATCTCATCACGAGGACAATATTCCTCTTGCAGCAATCGGGTAAAGTCGGTCCATGACATGGAGTTGGCACCGTCCAACCCCAAGGTTTGTACATGGGTATTCCACCATGTAAGAGCTGGTCCCTCCAGTGTACCGGTTGCATACTTGACCCGGTTTTCTTCAGAACATTCGCACATAGCGAACACAGATTCCGCCTTTTCCACCCATCGAAGCATCCCAACAGCTCCCTCAGTTCCCTTGAACTTGTGGGGGAGGCAGTTCAGAAAGGATTTGAAAGAACATCCTTTGTTGTTGTTGTTGCCTTGCGATCCTGCTGGTCAGAAACCAATGTCGTGTGTTAGTGCGTGTTAGCTACACTATGTTAGTCATGTTAGGCAAGTGTTAGTACCGTTGTTAGTGCCACTAGTTTCGCTGGCGTGTTTGTTCGCCTCGTACTCCGCGAGCATCCTGTTGAATCTACGTTCGACCATCATATTGATCCTTGCCTTCTCGGCCTTACGTTTGAGTCTTAGGGCATTAGCTCCTCTTCCCGACATGTTCTATGCGAAAGGTTAGAATGTTAGTTAGCATGTGTTAGAGTGTTAGCCAATGTCATAAGAGGAATTGAGTCAGATGTCATGTCAGAAGTCAGATCATATGTCATGATAGCAGTCAAGTCAGATGTCATGTTATCAAATAGTCATGGTCATAGATGCAATAAGTAAAACAAAGCATAATTTTTCATTAATAACAAGCTTGAAGTACAATAATTTCAAAAGGAAATACATAATAAGTTCTTCGAGCACATCCCGCTCGTATAGGCCGAAATAAAGAAAATACAAAATACAACAGTCCTCTAGTCCGAATCCATAGAGACGTGTGAAATGTCGCTAGCAGCGTCTCCGTCATCATCATCCTCCTCTGGATCCTCATTAGGATCCTCATCAAAGTCCTCTTCTTCAAGGTCCTCGGCCTCGAATTCAGGACCATCCTCCTGTGGTGGTTCCTCAATAAACTGTGCAGCCCATGCATTAAGCATGGCATCACTGGCCTGCACCATCGCCTGAGTCTCGGTTATGTCTGTCCGATTCTCAGTGATACGTACATCATGCTCCTGCACTACGTCAACGACCTGTCCATGCTGGGTCATCAGCTGAGACACTTGGAGACGTAAAGCCTCTACTTGCTCCTCCAGCCTGTCATTTCGCCTTTCCAGGCGATCGTTCTTCTCACGAAGAACTCGAACCTCGTCAGACAGCTCTCCCGTCCTCCATATCTCTCGTCGTGTGCACGCCACGTGTGCTGCGAAGGCCTGCTCAAATGGCACCCCGAGTGGCGGTAGTCGAGGTCCTGGAGCGGTGTCGTCGGGATACCGGTATGGAGGTATTCTTTCCCCGATGATCCATCCCTGAATCACGGTGGGAAACCACCCCCAATGTCGGGCCCGTGCCGCGTCTCTAGCCCGTCTGTCCATCTCAGCGTCCACTTGTGCCACTATATCGTGAACTCGTCGGCGGCTCTCCGCCACCATGTCGTCTGTGGTCGGGTGTCGGTCGGTGTTCCTGCTAGCGTTGTTGTCGGCCATCCTGCAAGTCTTATGTTAATAAATAACAGTTCAATACAAGTAAGAACATCATCAATGTGCAAGTTCTACGTGTAGTGTCTAAAGTTGAGCAATGGCTATAGTCTAAGTTTACTACATGCAAACCTAGTTCTCTATAACCAAGGCTCTGATACCAGTCTGTGACACCCCGCCTCGTTTTACCAGCAATATTGTCCGCTTTGCCAAATTATAGCTCACGGCTTTGCTTTTGGTCGCCCGGGTGAAAACTTCCCATGGGGTCACCCATCCTGGATTGCTGTCACCTGAGCACGCTTAACTGTGGAGTTCTCCTCTCATCCACTACCATTAAGCCCCAAAACGCGTTGTTGGTATAAGAGGCGGGTTATTACATATGAACCAAGGATCTCTCCTGTCCACGGCCGATGTGGGATTTGCCTAAGGTGTCACAGATTTCGTGTACTCATCACTTTCGTCATTAAACATCTCAGAAATTCGCCTAAGGCGTTGGGGAGCTAGTTCTAGGTTCCTTAGGTTGTTACCAACACATTGGAACCTCAAAGTTCCGAACTTTATGCATAAAGGTGCGAACTTCATGCATGAGTTCACTTCTGAACAACAATCCTAACTTTTGTATAAAAATCCTAACTTTTATATATAAATCACTTACTTGAAGATAGATGAGTACTCCTGTAGATCCTCGTGCGTTTCCTCTTCCGTTTGGTCGATCAAAAGCTTGTTTCTTGGAGTTCTCGAAATCTCCTTCGTGTACTCGAGAGAGAATGTGCGTCCAGTCAAAGGTCAGCACGTTTCCCAAGGCATTACTATTTATAGGCAACCTACTCGACTCCTGGTACTCCAAATCCTGGAGAGGTTTCGATTACAATTTCGAGTACAGTGCACTCGAAATTCCATATCGAGTACACGAACTCGAGACTTTAACTTGGTTATTTTTCGTCTGTTTTCCTTCAAGCTTGTTATCCGTTATCCATTCGCAAGTTCAAATAACTTGTATTCAGAAAATTTGGGATGTTACAAGTCTCCCCTCCTTACAATAGGTTTCGTCCCGAAACCTGCCTCGTTACATATCGAACAGATGAGGATACAACCTCCTCATTTCATCTTCCGTCTCCCATGTCGTGTCTGAACCCTTCCGATGCTTCCACTGTACTCTTACTTGACGAACCGTTTTATTTCGTAGCTGTTTTTCCTTCGTATCCACAATGGCAACTGGTTCTTCAATGTAGTTCAGTCGGTCATCTACCTCAATGTCATCCAAAGGAACATGTGCTAGCTCGTCTGCCAGACACTTCCTAAGATGTGACACGTGGAAGGTAGGATGAATCCCGTTCAGCTCTTCTGGTAGGTCCAGTCGATACGCGACTTTCCCTACCCTTGCCTCTATCCGAAACGATCCGATGTACCTCGGACTCAACTTTCCTCTCTTTCTGAATCGAATGATTCCCTTCCATGGCGATACTTTCAGCAACACTCGATCGCCAACATCAAACTCGATCGGTCTTCGGCGCTTGTCAGCGTAAGACTTTTGGCGATCTTGTGCAGCTTTCATACGTGCTTTGATCACCCGTAACTTTTCTGCCATATCAATTACCGCAGCTTTATTTCCCATCTCTTTCTGTCCAACTACACCCCAGCATACCGGGTTTCTACATCGTCTTCCGTACAACGCCTCATATGGGGGCATTCCGATACTAGAGTGATAGATGTTATTGTATGAAAACTCCACCAATGGCAAGTGGTCATCCCAGCTTCCTCCAAAATCGATAATGCACGCCCTCAGCATATCCTCCAATGTTTGAATAGTCCTTTCCGACTGTCCATCCGTTTGGGGGTGATAGGCGGTACTGATGTTCAGTCTCGTTCCCATAGCATCGTGAAACTGCTTCCAGAATCTGGAAGTAAATCTCGTATCCCGATCTGACACAATGGAGACATGAACTCCATGTCGGGTCACAATCACTTTTATGAACAACTCGGACAACCATTCGGACGTATACCTTTGTCACACCCCACCTCTCGTCACCTAAGATGATGTCATTTGTCACTCTGAGAAGGTTGCGGAAGCATAGTGGTGATGTCTCAAAGGTGAGGGGTGACTTACTTGATCCGGTATCACAAAACACAGATTAACTTAAAATAAATACATTACAGGGTTCCGTCATTACAATCAGTATCATAGTTTATAACTAAGTTTATTACACAACTGACTTATTTAATTACTACTGTTTGAAGTGCTGCCTCACCGAGTGTCACTGTCTCCCTGCAAAAGATTTAATTTGAAAACGTCAACACAAAGCTGGTGAGTTCGTAAGTTCAAGTTCCACAATATGATATGATATGTAATTATAAGTTCTCAAAATGTTCAGTTCAAGATAACCATGGGACCCGTATCTAGTTCCTTTCTGACGTTCTTGTTCTATAAGATACTACTCGTCGGTAACATATTAATGACTCATTATCTTAATGTCTATCACAACATTAAGAAGTTTTGGAAACAGGAAACAAACATTCACACAAGGGGAGTTGCAGCTCCAAGCAAATGGGTGGTCAGCCGATAGTACTATCATTGTTTCCCTGTTCGGCCCCACATGGGTTCACTAGATACAGTTCAGACATGAGGACATAAGTTCTGTGATAATGTTCTGTTCTCCGGGCAAAATACCATGAAATCCACAAGTTCTCAACAATCACATGAAATCACGCAGATAACAGTGATACATATCATATGTTCAATAAAAGTTCAACAGTGTTCTCCGATGTCTATAAAAGATTAAAAATAAAAGGGGTTGTACGAAACTCACCTGATAATATAGAGGTAGCAGAATATCTTCCAACTGATAATAAAGGGTGATTCTGCATTTATTTATGTTTAATAAATTATTCAGGTTTTAACTTACTGATTAGATATTTCTGAGCGTTCAATGTCAAAGACATTCCTTTGAAAGTCATCAAACCAATATTAAGTATTTAATTAATTAATTTGTTATCATATCATACAATGTATGATAATGTAGGAACCTACATTGCATTAGATTCCCAATACAAGGTTGATGACACTCTTGATTAATCAGAATGATCTCGGATTAACCAAATAGTTAATGTTGTTGATTATGATACTGTAACAGTTTCAAGATAATTTAATGGCTTAGGAATGATCAATCCTTGTTATTGATTACCCAAATATCATGAAATATCACAATGTAGCATCAGAATAGGTGTAATAACCAGGTTTAACATACTAATCTGACTGTTATCATAAACATCAGATAATCATTCCAATGAGTATGTTAATGATTGTGATTAGTTTGAAACACTTGGATTTAACCTTGCATTTCAAAGATTAATCCAACTAATCACCTACATTGTCATAATTAAATGGATTAAACCATTATAATCATAGGTATAGTTTCATGCAAACCGGGCATTACAACGGATCAAAACAAGGATTTAACCATTAAAACATCGTGTTCTTCGTTTATAATCAATCCTAGCCATCATCTAGGCAATAATCAACAACCCTAACTATCTCATTACGTTCAAAATCAAGATCTAATCAATCAAAATCAAATTAGAAGGTTTAAACGGATCATTACCTAATCTGACGGATATCTGCGGTTAAAACAACGATGAGTACTTGTAAACACGTTCCCTGGCTTCAAATATACGATCTGATGGCTTCAACAGGCTGTTTGGAGGGTGTTTTGCTTGTGTTCTTCGTCTGTAGAGCGTCTGAGTTCGAAGATGTAAAAATAATTAAACTTTGCATGAAATCTGATGTAGAAGATCAACTTTCTCCACCGCCACACCCGTCGTGTACCGCGACCAGAAGCCAAAGAGGGCTTCGCGTACCGTGAAGAAATCCGGAGGAATCTTAGATATTTTGCATGCATCACGTACCGCGGAGGACTCTCAACCCCTCCATCGCGTACCGCGATGAGTCTAGTCGTCCAACACTTAGAAATTTTTCTTCGTTTTTTGATTTCGGACAATCCAGGACTCCGTTTTGCACACGGTTTTCGCTCACGTTCCTCATTTCTCGCATACTATCGATCTGTAACAATTACAATCATTAAATAAATGTGGATTTCTAGAACAACCAAATGTGCTCACATCATTGGTGACGTAATTCTCGTATGCAACTGTCACAGTCTCCTCCTGTTAGAGAAATTTCGTCCCGAAATTTAGTGAAGATTTACGTTATGACAATCGTTTATGAGAATAGATGTGGGTACTTTGATTTCATTTGATCTTCACGTTCCCACGTATATTCGGGTCCACGTTGCGAGTTCCATCGCACTTTAATGATTGGTATGCGGCTACGTTTCAGTACTTTCATTTCTCGATCCATTACCTCTACTGGTTCTTCACTGAACTGAAGTTTTTCATCAATATGAATCTCTTCTAGAGGTACGATCAATGATTCATCAGTTAGGCACTTTTTCAGATTGGATATATGAAAAACATCGTGAATGTTACTAAGTTCAAGAGGTAACTCAAGTCTGTAGACTACTGATCCAATTCGTTCAAGAATTTTGAATGGCCCTACAAATATTGGTGAAAGTTTACCTCTCTTCCCGAATCTAAAAATGCCCTTCCAAGGTGAAACTTTCAACATTACTCGATCACCTATTTGGAATTCTAACGGTCTACGACGATTACAAGCATAACTCTTTTGACGATCGTGAGCAGCTTTAATTCATTCTTGAATGAGTGCGATCTTATTAGTTGTTTCCTGAATGAATTATGGGCCTATGATTTGACTTTCACCTACCTCTGACCAACAGATAGGTGATCTACACTTGCGTCCATAGAGTGCTTCGAATGGAGCGCATTGAATACTGGTATGGTAGCTGTTATTGTATGAAAATTCAACAAGTGGTAGATGAATATCCCAGCTACCTCCAAACTCAATCACACAGCTTCTGAGCATGTCTTCAAGAGTTTGATTCGTTCGTTCAGTCTGCCCGTCAGTTTGTGGATGATAAGCTGTGCTCATATTGATTTGCGTGCCCACTGCATTCTGAAGAGTTTGCCAAAATCATGACATAAATCGACTATCTCTGTCAGAAATGATGGAGATTGGTACTCCGTGTCGAGATACAATCTCATTAACATAGAGTTTAGCGAGTCGATCCATAGAATAATCTTCTCGGATGGGTAAGAAATGCGCAGATTTCGTAAGGCGATCAACGATAACCCATATAG
Source organism: Mikania micrantha (assembly GCA_009363875.1). Taxonomy (NCBI): domain Eukaryota; kingdom Viridiplantae; phylum Streptophyta; class Magnoliopsida; order Asterales; family Asteraceae; genus Mikania; species Mikania micrantha. The sequence continues at coordinate 66,199,381 of CM018683.1, read as the reverse complement.
AGTCATGATTACGTGATGTTCTGGGTAGTTTAGTGATGAAATCCATAGAGATCTGATCCCATTTCCACATGGGAATCTCAGGTTTTTGTAATAACCCAGAAGGTCGTTGATGTTCAGCCTTAACTTTGAGACATGTTAAACATCTATCCACGTATTCAGCTATGTGTTTCTTCATTCCAGGCCACCAGTAAAAGTCTTTGAGATCTTTATACATTTTATCAGCACCTGGATGAATAGAATACCTGGATTTGTGCACCTCATCCAAGATAATCGTTCTAGAGTTACCGAATAAAGGAATCCACATTCGGTCTTTGAAATACAATACTCCATCAGCTTTGGTATCGAGTTTCTTGTCAAATCCCCTCAGTCCCTCAGCAGAATAGTTCATTCCTTGTAAAGCTTGTTGCTGAGCTTCTTTGATCTGAGGAATTAGACTGGTTTGAATGGTCATACCTAATGCTTTCACACGTAAATGTTTGACTCGTTCCTTGCGACTTAAGGCATCGGCTACGACATTCTCTTTACCTGGGTGATAACGAATTTCACAGTCGTAGTCATTTAAGAGTTCTACCCATCGCCTCTGTCGCATGTTCAACATTTTCTGATCTACAATGTGCTGGAGACTTTTGTGATCAGTGTATATAATACACTTGGTTCCATATAGATAGTGTCTCCAGATCTTGAGTGCAAACACCACTGCACCAAGTTCTAGATCATGTGTGGTATAGTTCTTCTCGTGTACTTTCAGCTGTCAAGAAGCGTAAGCAATTACCTTATCATTCTGCATTAAAACACACCCAAGGCCTTGACGAGAAGCATCGCAGTATACTGTGAAATTATCAGTACCTTCCGGTAATGCCAAGATAGGTGCGTTGCAGAGTTTGTGTTTCAAAAGTTGGAATGCCTCCTCCTGTTGGGAATCCCATATAAACGGTTGATTCTTTTGGGTCATTGTGGTCAGTGGCAAGGCTATCTTTGAAAAGTTCTTGATAAACCGGCGATAATAACCTGCCAACCCCAAGAATTGACGTATTTCAGTCGGGGTTCGTGGTGTCTCCCATAGTTTTACTGCTTGAATCTTACTGGAATCCACTTGAATACCGTTCTCATTTACAACATGCCCAAGAAATTGAACTTCTTGTAACCAAAATTCACACTTGGAAAATTTGGCATATAATTTCTCATGTGCCAAAAGTTCTAGGATTAATTTCAAGTGTTGAGCATGTTCTTGTTGGTTCCGAGAATAAATGAGAATATCGTCAATAAACACAATCACAAATTTATCCAGATAAGGTCTACATACTCGATTCATCAGATCCATGAAAACTGTTGGGGCATTTGTTAAACCAAACGGCATTACTAGAAATTCGTAATGTCCGTATCGGGTTCGGAAAGCAGTTTTTGGAACATCATCGTCATGGATTCGCAACTGATGGTATCCGGATCTGAAATCTATTTTTGAGAAATATGTAGCACCTTGCAATTGATCGAACAGATCATCGATACGGGGTAACGGATAACGGTTCTTGATTGTTAGTTTATTGAGTTCCCGGTAATCAATACACATCCTGAACGAACCATCCTTCTTTTTAACAAAAAGAATAGGTGCTCCCCAGGGTGAGAAACTAGGTCTAATAAAACCTTTGTCTAGAAGTTCCTGTAAATGACCTGAAAGTTCTTGCATTTCTGATGGCACAAGCCGATACGGGGCTTTAGCAACTGGTGCAGCGCCTGGGATCAAGTCAATACGAAATTCAACTTGTCTCACTGGGGGTAATCCTAATATGTCCTCAGGAAATACTTCAGGAAAATCTTTGACTACTGGGATGTCTGTGATATGTTTGGGTGGAGAATTGTGCACAGTCACGTGTGCCAGGAAAGCATAACAGCCTTTCCTTAAGAATTTCTGAGCTCGCATACAAGATATGATACCAACTTTTCTACCAGCTCGTTCTCCTTGAACTATCAGTGTATTATCGTTAGGTAATGGAATACGGATCATCTTGTTTTGACACACAACTTCAGCTTGGTTATCAGAAAGCCAATCCATGCCAACAACGACATCAAAGCTCCCAAGCTCAATAGGAAGTAAATTGATATTAAAAAGATGATCATCCAAATTCAAGGAACATCCTTCAATAACACTGTTAGTTTTGATTAACTTGCTGTTAGCAAGTTCAATGACATAAGGAGTTTCTAGATCTACCGTAGGCAATGAAATTAATGATGCAAATTCAGGAGAGATAAAACTCTTATCTTCCCCTGTATCAAATAAAACTGATGCGTAAAGATTATTGAGTAGAAACGTACCAGTGACAATATTTGCATCATGTCTCGCCTCGGTCTCACCAATCTGAAAAGCTCTCCCCCTAGCTTCATTCCCTTGATTGGTGTTATTATTGTTCGGACAATTTTTCATGAAATGGTTAGGGCTTCCACATTTGAAGCATGACCGATTGTTTTGAGTGGTTTGTTGTGGTGCTTGGTTTGGTGTTTGAGCAGGAAAGTTGAAATATTTAGCGTAGTGTCCAACTCTGTTACAATTTAGACAAACAGGACATGGTCCTGTGTGATGGAATGGACACTTATTGCATTTGGGCGCCTGCCCAGTATAAGCTCTCCTTTCAGGAATAGCAGCACCATAGTTTTTCACAGTTAGCTTGCTCTGGGTGATCTCAGCCAGAGCTTTCGCCTTGGTTTTGCCAAACCACTTTCGTTTGGTACCTTTTGACACATTAGAGGTACCGATATCACTACGGCTCACCGCCGTCTGAGTTTTCAAAAACAGAGTACCACTCCTTACCGCCTCATTGGTAAGCTTAGTGGTCAAAAGAATTGTATGTTTCAAAGAGGTAGGTTCAGCTGCAGACACCATTCCCCGAATCTGGGGAATCAAACCCTTAATGTACTTCTCGATCAAGGCTGCTTCCGTAGGAAACATATCGGGAAGTAAACAAGTAAGTTCATGAAATCGATCGGTATACGCTAAACAATCAGCACCGATCATAGAATGGTTCCAGAATTCCTCCTGGAGTTTTTGAATTTCAGTGATTGGGCAGTACTCTGACCTAATCTGAGTTTTAAAATCGTCCCGCCCATCGAGTCGACAGTAACTTAACCCAAAGTCTTAGCCTGGGTATTCCACCAGGTTAAAGCTAATTCTTTCAGAGAACAGGCAGCATAAGACACCTTATGCTCCTCCAGACACTGGCTGATTTTAAGTTTGGTCTCCATCTCCTCAATCCACCTTAAAAGACCAGCCGCTCCTTCCTTGCCTGTAAAAGTAGGAGGGTTGCAGGAAGCAAAATACTTATAAGTACATCCCTGTCGAGGTGGATCAGGAGCAATTGTAGTTGTACCGGTGGTAGTATGAGTTTCTACGTGACCACCAGTAGCGTTATGTTCAGTATGATCATGGTTCTCACCAGAACCTGCGGTGATATGTGGTTGGTGTTGTGTCAGAACACCACAAGCAGATAGTTGTTCCCGCACAATTCGCGCTATCATTGCTTCGTTTGTTTCAGATCCACTTGCACCTGCAGGTGTAACAGTGCTTGCTCCAGGGTTCAGTGGTGGAGCAGTATTCGTTTCGAAATTCCCAGGTGGAACCACGTTCACTTCCGGATTAACACGTGGATCCGGATTTGATTCAACATTCACAGGTGGAATTTGATTTTCTTCAGGGTTTGTAATGTTCTGGCCAGCTCTCTTAGTTGGTCGACCTCTTTTAGGAGCCATTATTCTGCTCACATGCAGACAAACTCAGGTCAGTCTAAGAACATTAAAAATATAACCCGTTCTATCACATAAATTCAATCATATTCAGTTACACTGAAACATTATATTGAAATGTGATTATAAGGAATATAGTATAACTACATGAATTTAGTCCAGACATGTTCTCCATACACACAGATCACACAGATGTTCGTAGTTATACTCAGTCCTGTTAATTCAAAAACATGTTAAAATATTTCACAGCTCACAATACTGTAATATAACTATATTATTATCCATGTTTTTGATACATTAAGATTCAGGACATTGATAAGATCTCACATTGATATATTCTCACATCGATAGGTTCTCACATTGATATGTTCTCAGTTCATGCACTAGATTTTTTCTCACACAAACAATAGATATGTTCTCGTACAGTATGGCTCCCGTACTGTACTTTTAGCGACAGATATGTTCTTATTTAGATCTGTTCGCATACGGTATTGCTCCCGTACCGTATTTTAGCAATAGATATGTTCTTAAATTGATATGTTCTCACACAGAATTGTTCTCACACAGAATTGTTCTCACAGTTATATGATACATTGCCACTCAAGCAATAGATATGTTATGTTCTCACACAGAATTGTTTATAGTTCACACAGGTTTATTAGAAAAACATAGTTCACACAACACCCAAATAGTACAATACATAGATTGATACACAAAAACACCCATTTTATTACATTACTATCATTCTTTTGTACAAACTACTGAGACAACACACAACATTACAACCAGAAAAAAAAAAAGAAAACTCCCCCAACATATAATCCTCCACTGTCTGCAACAGGTGATATGAAGATCCCAGAATGATCTCCTGAACATACTTATCGTATAAAATACGATAAGAAAGAAAATATCATGGCCACAACTGCCAAGACCACTGCCAGGACCATCATCCAGGTCTCAGTACTCACCACTCCAAACCATGCTAAAAACTCTGTCACTCTCTCTCTCACCCACATCCATCCCTCGGTCACCAGTGCCACTTGCCGCCAAAATGCAGCAAGCATAATCTGTCCCCAAGTCATCCTCAATCTATCATCAATCGCGGTTCTCCACGCTCGAGTGTCAGTGTCTAAAGCCTTCACTTGATCCATCAGGGTCAAGTGGGAAGTGAGGATCTCCAATATGGTCATGCGCGTATCCTCAACGGCAGCCTGACACTGCTGCAAGCTCTGCTGTGTCCCCTGTAAGTTCTGAGTAACTTGCTGCAACTGTGCCCTCAGCTCTGCCTGATGGGAGGATTCTCCCACCTCGTGTATAGCATGAGGCTCGTCCCTCGGAGCCAGCTGCCTCCGTGGAGGTAATCCCGTGGTCTTGCGGGCTTGACCCCGCATTCTCCTAAGTCCATCCCAAATAGGGACTCGCTGTGGTGAAGGACTATGCTGTCCCTCAGCTGCTACATTCTCAGCACGAGGCTGAGAATGACCGTGTGATGCTACCTGTGCTGGTGGTGGTGTAACTGATCTAGGATTTGACGGTGGGTGCGGTAATGCAGGTGGCGCCTGTGGCACTACAGATGGTGCTCGTGAGGCTGCAGTCGACGCCTCTGAAGGATCTGAATCCGATCCTGAGCTAGAGCTCGGCGTACCATCCACAATCACGTGAGGAAATCTCTGATAAATATACTGTTCACCTCGATCGGCCATAGCTGTACAATCAAAATTTCTAATCAGTATCATGAAGAAAATATTAAATAACGATATTTAACATAAACATGATATGATGCTTCTTCCTATCTCAAAACAACTATTCGTCTTTATAGTTATTGAGGTTCTGCTTGAATTAAATTAAACTAGAACGCACACGTGTTGCAAATTTCAGTTATGTTGGCCACTAATAACTGGAATTCGTACCACCTGTTAATTCTGGCTTCATTCAAAACAAGTGTTGTTCATTTGTTACGTTCGGTGCTCTCTGTGTCACTATTCGAGCCTATGGTCATAGTCTAGGTCTCTAAATCAACCTAATTTCCTATAACCTGTGGCTCTGATACCACCCTGTCACACCCCCACCTCTCATCCCCAGAGATGATGTCATTTGTCACTCTGAGAAGGTTGCGGAATCATATTGGTGATGTCTCAGAGGTGAGGGGTGACTTACTTGATCCGGTATCACAACACACAGATTAACTTAAAATAAATACATTATAGGGTTCCGTCATTACAATCAGTATCATAGTTTATAACTAAGTTTATTACACAACTGACTTATTTAATTACTAGTGTTTGAAGTGCTGCCTCACCGAGTGTCACTGTCTCCCTGCAAAAGATTTAATTTGAAAACGTCAACACAAAGCTGGTGAGTTCGTAAGTTCAAGTTCCACAATATGATATGATATGTAATTATAAGTTCTCAAAATGTTCAGTTCAAGTTCAAAATGTTCCTTTCAGACGTTCTTGTTCTATAAGATACTACCCGTCGGTAACATCTTAATTCCTCATTATCTTAATGTCTATCACAACATTAAGAAGTTTTGGAAACAGGAAACAAACATTCACACAAGGGGAGTTGCAGCTCCCAGCAAATGGGTGGTCAGCCGATAGTACTATCATTGTTTCCCCGTTCGGCCCCACATGGGTTCACTAGATACAATTCAGACATGAGGACTTAAGTTCTGTGATAGTGTTCTGTTCTCCGGGCAAAATCCCATGAAATCCACAAGTTCTCAACAATCACATGAAATCACGCAGATAACAGTGATACATATCATATGTTCAATAAAAGTTCAACAGTGTTCCCCGATGTTTATAAAAGATTAAAAATAAAAGGGGTTGTACGAAACTTACCTGATAATATAGAGGTAGCAGAATATCTCCCAACTGATAATAAAGGGTGATTCTGCATTTATTTATGTTTAATGAATTATTCAGGTTTTAACTTACTGATTGGATCTTTCTGAGCGTTCAATGTCAAAGACATTCCTTTGAAAATCATCAAACCGATATTAAGTATTTAATTAATTAATTTGTTATCATATCATACAATGTATGATAATGTAGGAACCTACATTGCATTAGATTCCCAATACAAGGTTGATGACACTCTTGATTAATCAGAATGATCTCGGATTAACCAAATAGTTAATGTTGTTGATTATGATACTGTAACAGTTTCTAGATAATTTAATGGCTTAGGAATGATCAATCCTTGTTATTGATTACCCAAATATCATGAAATATCATAATGTAGAATCAGAATAGGTGTAATAACCAGGTTTAACATACTAATCTGACTGTTATCATAAACATCAGATAATCATTCCAATGAGTATGTTAATGATTGTGATTAGTTTGAAACACTTGGATTTAACCTTGCATTTCAAAGATTAATCCAACTAATCATCTACATTGTCATAATCAAATGGATTAAACCATTATAATCATAGGTATAGTTTCATGCAAACCGGGCATTACAACGGATCAAAACAAGGATTTAACCGTTAAAACATCGTGTTCTTCGTTTATAATCAATCCTAGCCATCATCTAGGCAATAATCAACAACCCTAACTATCTCATTACGTTCAAAATCAAGATCTAATCAATCAAAATCAAATTAGAAGGTTTAAACGGATCATTACCTAATCTGACGGATATCTGCGGTTAAAACAACGATGAGTACTTGTAAACACGTTCCCTGGCTTCAAATATACGATCTGATGGCTTCAACAGGCTGTTTGGAGGGTGTTTTGCTTGTGTTCTTCGTCTGTAGAGCGTCTGAGTTCGAAGATGTAAAAATAATTAAACTTTGCATGAAATCTGATGAAAAAGATCAACTTTCTCCACCGCCACACCCGTCGCGTACCGCGACCAGAAGCCAAAAAGGGCTTCGCGTACCGCGAAGAAATCCGAAGGAATCTTAGATATTTTTACATGCATCGCGTACCGCGATGAGTCCAGTCGTCCAACACTTAGAAATTTTTCTTCGTTTTTCGATTTCGGACAATCCAGGACTCCGTTTTGCACACGGTTTTCGCTCACGTTCCTCATTTCTCGCATACTATCGATCTGTAACAATTACAATCATTAAATCAATGTGGATTTCTAGAACAACCAAATGTGCTCACATCATTGGTGACGTAATTCTCGTATGCAACTGTCACAACCTTTCCCTGATGGGAAGAAAGTGTGCACTCTTCGTCAGTCGGTCCACAATCACCCAAATGGTATCATGTCGTTTAGCTGTTCTCGGTAGCTTGGTGATGAAATCCATGGTGATGTGTTCCCATTTCCATTCCGGTACCTCAAGAGGTTGCACATATCCGTAGGGCTTCTGATGTTCAGCCTTCACTTGCGCACAAGTAAGGCACCAGTTCACATACTGCATCACATTAAACTTCATGCCCGGCCACCAATAATCCTGTCGAAGATCTTGATACATCTTCGTCGCACCGGGGTGCACCGAATAACATGATTTGTGGGCTTCATCTAAAATCCTCGACCGAATGTCCCCATTTCTGGGTACCCACATCCGACCGAATCGTATCTTTATCCTGTGGTCATTGTCTTCCAAGTTCTTGACTTGCCCAAAGACACGTTCAAAACCCACATTCTCTTCTTTCAATCCCTCCTGTTGCGCCTGCTTGAGCTCGTTCAGAAAGTCTGGCTTTATCACCAAACTATACGATTTTACTCGAATGGCAGGATGATCAGTCTTGCAACTCAGAGCATCCGCCACCACATTGGCCTTTCCCGGGTGATATAGAATATCACAATCATAATCCTTTAGCATCTCAAGCCATCGTCTCTGCCTCATGTTCAAATCCTTTTGCTCGAAGAAGTACTTCAAGCTCTTGTGGTCGGTATAGATGGTACTCCTTACTCCATACAAGTAGTGCCTCTATATTTTCAATGCAAACACCACTGCAGCGAGTTCAAGATCGTGGGTTGGGTAGTTAGCCTCATGAATCTTTAGCTGGCGCGAAGCATAAGCTATCACCCTTCCCCTTTGCATCAGTACGCATCCCAACCCTTGTCGTGACGCATCGGCATACACAACAAGATCATCATTTCCATCCGGCAGTGCTAGAACAGGAGCTTGAGTTAGTTTATCCTTTAGCACTGAAAACGCTTGTTCTTGGTTTGGACCCCATTCGTACTTTACATCTTTCTTCGTGAGCTTCGTCAGCGGCGTCGCTATCTTGTAGAAGTCTTGAATAAATCTCCGATAGTAACCGGCCAAACCAAGAAAACTGCGTACTTCCGTAGGTGACTTTGGAGGACTCCATTTCATAACTGTTTCAACTTTTGCTGGATCTACCATAATGCCTTCTGGGTTCACCACGTGACCCAGAAACTGTACCTCTCGTAACCAGAAAGCGCATTTGGAGAACTTAGCATAAAGTTTCTCTTTCCTCAGGATCTCCAATACCTCACGTATGTGACAAGCATGGTCTCCCTCGTTCTTTGAGTAAATCAAAATATCGTCAATAAACACTATCACCGATCGGTCCAACATCGGTCGACATACTCTATTCATCAAATCCATAAATGCTGCAGGAGCATTCGTCAATCCAAATGACATAACGAGAAACTCGTAATGTCCATAACGTGTACGGAAAGCAGTCTTTGGAATATCCTGCTCTCGAACTTTCAACTGATGGTAACCGGATCGGAGATCTATCTTTAAGAACCAGCTTGCACCATGCAATTGATAGAACAAGTCATCAATTCTAGGTAGAGGATACCTGTTCTTTACGGTCAGCTTATTCAGTTCCCTGTAATCGATACACATACGCATACTTCCATCTTTCTTTTTAACGAACAGCACCGGTGATCCCCACGGAGAGACACTCGGTCGTATAAAACCTTTATCAAGGAGTTCCTGTAGCTGGGTCATCATTTCCTTCATTTCAGTTGGAGCTAAACGACAAGGTGCTTTGGCAAGGGGTTGTGCCCCCGGCACTAAGTCAATTTGGAACTCAATTTCCCGTTCGGATGGTAATCCAGGCAGTTCCTCAGGGAACACATTGGGGAAATTACGCACCACGGGAACATCATCAATCGTCCTCGTATCATTACGTTCCTCAATCACATAGGCCAAGTAGGCTACACACCCTCGCCTCATCATAACATCAGCCTTGATCATCGAAATGATCTTCGGCGCATACATCGCTCTATCACCATAAACCGTTACGGAGCTCCCATCCATCGCACGTAAACATATCATCTTTCGTCGACATACAATGTTAGCCTCGTATTTGGCTAACCAGTCCATACCCAAGACTACATCGAAACCTCCCAAGGTTATAAGAAATAATCGTACTGGGAACTTATGACCTTCTATCTCAACATAACAATCATCTATAGCCTCAGTCACCCTGGTCATCCTACCAATAGCCGTCTCTACCTCAAATACCCGATCTATCTTCTTAACCTTCCCAGATAACCCATCACAGAAAGTAGAAGATATAAAACTCATACTGGCACCAGAATCAAACAATACAGAAGCAGGAATATTGTTGATAGAAAAGGTACCTGTGACCACATCAGGGTCCTCGATCGCATCATCCTTCGTCATCATAAAAGCTCATGCTTTAGCCTTCTGCTTCTCCTTTCCTTTCTCCTCTTTCTTACCCGAGCCTGAAGCATCAGCTCGTGGTTGTCTGCAATCCTTGGACAGATGCTACAACTGCAACGTGGCACTCGGACAATTGCTAGAAAAATGTCCTGTCTTCCCGCACCGAAAACATAAGTTAGTGCCCACCAAACACTGTCTAGTGTGGATTTTACCACACTTGTTACATCGGTTCACATCCTCACACTTCACTTTCTTGCTTGAAAACTTTCGTTGATCTGTTCGACCCCTCTTAGTCCCGGAGGACTCCTTCACCCTGGTTTCCTCTTTCACTGGCTCATCGGCCATCACATCATCCCATACAATACCACTGAGTTCAACAGTGGAGTTAGAGGTCTTGGGAGCATTGGCCTTAACATGAATCCTTACTTTTGGAGGCAAGCCCTCCATGTACAACTTCACCCTGCGTTCTTCGGTAGAAACCAGATGAGGAACAAGTCTTGCCATCTCATTGAACCGTGAAGTGTACTGCCTGTGATTCAGGCTTCCAGCTTTCAGCACCAGAAACTCCCTTTCAACCTTATCCAGCTCATTCTTGGGACATAACTGCTTAGTGACCAGTTCCTTCAGATCCTCCCAAGTCATCTTTTCCATATCATCAGCAGTCTTGGATTGTTAGATGGTGTTCCACCAGTGAAGTGCCTCTTCGACAAAGGAGTTTGCTGCAAACTTAACAGCTTGGTCAACTCGGCATTCACTGATGGAGATAACAGCCTCCATCACGGATATTCAGTGGCAGGTGGCCACAGCATCCTTCTTACCATCAAAGGTCGGTGGGTTGCATCCCTTGAAGGACTTGTAGTCACAGCCCTTCAGTTTCCCAGTCATAGAGTCACCGCTCTTCGTCTCGATGATTACCACCTCATCTTCTTTGGTGCTCCCCTTAGTTCCTTCAGACTTATCTTTTAGAGCATCCTTCAGTGCCTTAGCAATCAAGGCTGGTAGCTTTTCATCCATGATTTTGCAGACCTCATCAGAAATAGCCTTCACCACGATAGGCTCTAGAGTGAACTCGTCTTCATTCTCCGGTTGCTCGTTGTGCTCATGGTCGTCTTCATTGGCGGGTTCTTTATTCTCGACCCGTGGTTCTTCAGGTTCCTGTGGTTGCTTACGTGGTCTACCCTTTTGTCCAGCCATCTAACTATCTACATGATGCAACAATTGACGAGTCAGTACAGGAATCAGTTTAGCACGAAATAAGTCTTGTAAATCGTTAATGACGTTGATCAAGTGCTATTAACCATTTACCCAACTCATAGGCTCTAAACGTTTCCCATCCCATCTCTTCAATGTGCATGACACTAACTACATACATAACCTTACACCTAACCCTTAACTCATACATAAACATTCGGCTCGTGGCATCCGTTCATCCGTGGTTGGCAATCCGCATCATTTAATCCCATTTTTAGTTTAAGTCTTGGCGTTGGGCTGCCAAGATCTCTCAAACTATGGCTCTGATACCAACTTGTGAGGCCCCGAAACCGGGAGACCCCACAGAGGTTGGTTTCGTCATAACACATAGCTCATAAACTAAAAACTTTCATAATCATGCAGCGGAAATGTAAACATAGTTTGATAAACAGAATTCTATGAAGTGTCTGTGTCAAAAATATATCGAATTGCCAAAACCATCGGATACTCTTTCTTGATGCCCCGAGCTCCTTGCATCTCTTCGCCTTAGCCTTAACCTAACATACATGCTAAATCAAGTCAGCTTACGCTGGTGAGTTCTAGTTTCATAAAACAACATTTAACATATTTAACATAAACATAATACTGTACACATAGTCCATAACCTTAGCACATAATATCGTGAACATCATCATTATACATTCCACTGTCACCATACGAACAGTGGGCTTACGCCGGCACAAGGCTCCATACCCAGTTATAGTCGTGGTTGACTATCATACCCAGTTATAGTCGTGGTTGACTATCATACCCAGTTATAGTCGTCGTTGACTATCATACCCAGTTATAGTCGTGGTTGACTATCATACCCAGTTATAGTCGTGGTTGACTATCATACCCAGTTATAGTCGTGGTTGACTATCATCATATTTATGGGCATCATATCATACATAGCATTTCCCATACATATTCATCATGCATAACACATATACATGCATACATAATCATGACATATCATCATTCATTCATCATCATCATAAGCACATAACTTCATAAACATAACTACAAGCATGTATGCCAGCCCAAAACATTAAACATGAAAATAGGGCGTCTAGAACTCACCTGATAGTAGCTCCTTATATCCTTGACCGAACCCCTTAGCCAAGACTTAAGAACCTACATCATTACATTATCCCATTACATCACATTCTTAGACTTAGAAATTATTCTAAGTCCTCATAGCCTACTAGTTTCCCCTTCTGAGTACAGGTTCTCGAACTTGGTTATATTCGAAACACTTGCAGCTCATTAAGCTCCATGTACACAAAATCCCTGAGTATTCGAAATACTAGAGTACACGAAATACCCAAGGTACACGAAACCCTGTGTACTCGAATCTCCATGTGTACTCGAAATAACTTTTGTACTCGAAGTAGTCTGGTACTCGAAATAACCTTGTACTCGAACAAGTATTTAATTCTTGGTATAATTTCGAGTACCCTTTGTGCATGATTTCGTGTACTCATCACTTTCGTCATTAAACATCTCAAAAATTCGCCTAAGGCGTTGGGGAGCTAGTTCTAGGTTCCTTAGGTTGTTACCAACACAATGGAACCTCAAAGTTCCGAACTTTATGCATAAAGGTGCGAGCTTCATGCATGAGTTCACTTCTGTACAGCAATCCTAACTTTTGTATAAAAATCCTAACTTTTATATATAAATCACTTACTTGAAGATAGATGAGTACTCCTGTAGATCCTCGTGCGTTTCCTCTTCCGTTTGGGCGATCAAAAGCTCGTTTCTTGGAGTTCTCGAAATCTCCTTCGTGTACTCGAGAGAGAATGTGCGTCCAGCCAAAGGTCAGCACGTTTCCCAAGGCATTACCATTTATAAGCAACCTACTCGACTCCTGGTACTTGAAATCCTGGAGAGGTTTCGATTACAATTTCGAGTACAGTGTACTCGAAATTCCATATCGAGTACACGAACTCGAGACTTTAACTTGGTTATTTTTCGTCTGTTTTCCTTCAAGCTTGTTATTCGTTATCCATTCGCAAGTTCAAATAACTTGTATTTAGAAAATTTGGTATGTTACAATCATTGAAACCATGTTGTTTGTGTGTGTATACCTTCAAGATCAGCCCTTTAATTAGTTGGATGAAGCTTGATATTCCTGAAAAATGGATGAACTTCTTAAGTGTGTGTGAGAGAGAGTAGAAAGAAATTAGAGAACGTGATGGAGTTTTGAAAAAAATAATATGAAGCATGTATATGTGCATGTTGCACGTCTAACAAAAGAAAAAAAATTATATATTAGTAATAATAAAATATAATAGTAAATAAATAGTTAAATAAATATAATGAAATGTGATAGATAGAAGTGATATGTAATAATTGTTTTGCATGGTAGGTAAAGATGTTGTTAGGTGAGTGGAAAATTAATGTTAAACATTAATTTAATATATGGTATAAAGTAGGTAAAAACGAGTTAGTGGAGATATATTTTGGTTACATAAAATTTTATAAAAATTATCTTAATTACTTAAAAATAATTCCAATAAAACCGACTAACTAGTTTTATGAAATGTTACCACTTTATTTATTTATTTAAATTTTACTATTACTATTATTATTATTATTTACTTTGTTAAATAACTTGAGTATTTTAATTAGTTTGTATATCACCAATGATTTTTATTTTTAAAGAGAAAATAATAATAATAATAATAAAATACTATACTTTAAAATATTAAATTATATCTTATGGATGATAACTTAGTTTGTTACTTAAAACTAGTATATTTCCTATGTTAATGATCCAACAATTAGGATATCTTATAAATCATATAATAAAATAAAAATTTAGGAAAGAAGAAGACCTGGAAAATTTTGAGGATGTTACATTATCCCCCTGTTAAAGAAATTTCGTCCTCGAAATTTAAACTTGTGTTGTGAGGATGATTTCTTTCAAACAAATGAGGATACTTTAGTTTGAATTGATCTTCTCGTTCCCATGTATATTCAGGACCTCGTTTGGAGTTCCATTTAACTTTAATAATCGGGATACGACTCCGTCGAAGCTTTTTAACATCCTTATCAACAATTTCAAGTGGTTCCTCTATAAAATGTAATTTGTCATCCAATCGAATTTCTTCAAGAGATATAATCAATGTTTCATCCGATAAACATTTCTTCAAATTGGATATATGAAATACATCATGTATACCTGATAGCTCTTGTGGAAGATCCAATTTATAGGCTACCGAACCAATGCGTGCATTAACTTTGAATGGTCAAATATATCTTGGACTCAATTTACCTTTTTTACCGAATCGAATTATGCCTCTCCAAGGTGATACTTTTAAAATAACTTTGTCCCCTATTTGAAAGTCTAAGTGCTTTCGTCTGTGATTAGCATAACTTTTCTGTCTATCTCTGGCAGCTTTCAATCTATCTTTAATCTTGAAAATTTTATCAGTTGTTTCTTAAATGATTTCCGGACCTGTAATTTGGCTATCTCCAATTTTTGTCCAACATAGTGGCGATCTACATTTTCGACCATAAAGGGCTTCGAATGGTGCAACATTGATACTTGTATGATAACTATTATTGTAAGAAAACTCAACTAATGGTAGATGAGTATCCCAATTTCCACCAAAATCTATTACACAAGATCTTAACATATCCTCTAGGGTTTGGATTGTTCTTTCACTTTGACCATCTGTTTGGGGATGATATGCGATACTTAACTTTAGACGTGATCCCAAAGCAGTTTGTAGCTTTTGCCAAATTTGTGAAGTAAATCTACCATCCCTGTCAGAGATAATTGAAAGGGGTACACCATGCCTAGCCATGATTTCATTAACATATATTCTGGCCAATTTCTCCATTCTATAATCTTCTCTAATTGGTAAAAAGTGTGCAGACTTTGTCAATCGATCAACAATAACCCAAATTGCATCATGAACACTAGAAGTTCTTGGTAATTCTGTGAAAAAATCCATTGTGAATTGCTCCCACTTCCATTGAGGTATTTCAGGTTGCTGTAACAATCCTGATGGTTTTTGGTGTTCAGCCTTGACCTTAGCATAGGTCAAACATTTTTCTATATATTTGGCAATTGATTTCTTCATCCTTGTCCACCAATAAAATGTTTTCTAATCTCTATACATCTTGTCAGAGCCTGGATGAATTGAATATTTAGACTTATGAGCTTCATCCATGATAAGTTCTCTTAAACCATCACGGTTTGGAATCCAAATTCCATCCAGAAAATAGAGAATCTTATCTGTTTTAGTTTCAAATTTGTTCTCCAACCCAGTCAAAGCTTCATTTTTCAAATTATTTTCTTTAAGTGCCTCAATTTGTGCTTCCAAAATTTGAGTTTTTAGGCTAGTTTGAACAGTCATTCCTAAAGCACAAATTCTAATAGGCTTGTCCCTTTCCTTCCGACTCAATGCATCAGCTACTACATTAGCCTTTCCAGGATGGTATTTGATTTCACAATCATAATCATTCATTAATTCTACCCATCTTCTTTGACGCATATTCGATATTTTCTGGTCAAGGATGTGTTGAAGACTTTTATGGTCAGTATAGATTGTACATTTAGTACCATAAAGATAATGCCTCCAAATTTTGAGTGCAAAAACCACAGCTCCAAGTTCCAAATCATGAGTGGTATAATTCTTTTCATGAACTTTAAGTTGTCGTGAGGCATAAGAAATGACTTTGTCTTTTTGCATTAAAACACAACCAAGACCTTGGTGAGAAGCATCACAGTACACTACAAAACCATATGTTCCTTCAGGCGAAAACAAAATAGGTGCACTACATAACTTCTGCTTCAATACTTGAAATGCATTTTCTTTTTTTTTTCACCTCACTCAAATTTCTTATCTTTCTGAGTAAGCGTAGTGAGTGGCACAGCAATTCTTGAAAAATACTCAATAAAACGACGATATAACCGGCTAATCCCAAAAATGATCAAATCTCTGTTGGAGTTTTGGGGGTATCCCAATTTTTAATGGCTTCAATTTTTGTGGGATCAACTTGAATTCCTTTATTGTTAATTACATGACAAAGGAAATGTACTTCACGGATCCAAAATTCACATTTTGAAAATTTTGCATAAAGTTTTTCGTTCCGCAAGAGTTCAAGAATTATCTTCAAGTGTTTTTCATGATCTTCTTTATTTTGTGAATAAATCATTATATCATCAATGAAAACTATCACATATTTATCTAAATAAGGTTTGCAGACCCTATTCATAAGATCCATGAAAATAGGAGGTGCATTGGTTAAACTAAATGGCATAACTAAGAACTCATAATGCCCATACCGAGTTCTGAATGCAGTTTTAGGCACATCATTATCATGGACTCTCAACTGATGATACCCAGATATCAGATCAATTTTAGAAGAGTAACAAGCACCTTGTAATTGATCGAACAAATCATCAATACGAGGGAGAGGGTATCTATTCTTAATTGTTACTTTGTTTAACTCTCTATAATCTATACACATTCTCATTGAACCGTCCTTCTTTTTCACAAATAAGACTGGAGCTCCCCAAGGCGAGAAACTCGGTCTTATAAACCCCTTATCCAGCAATTCTTGAAGTTGATTCATCAGTTCCTGTAGCTCCAATGGTGCAAGACGATATGGTGC
Source organism: Mikania micrantha (assembly GCA_009363875.1). Lineage (NCBI taxonomy): Eukaryota > Viridiplantae > Streptophyta > Magnoliopsida > Asterales > Asteraceae > Mikania > Mikania micrantha. The sequence continues at coordinate 66,182,214 of CM018683.1, read as the reverse complement.
TTTTGCAATTGGTGCCACTTCTGGCATCAAATCGATTTTGAATTTGACTTGTCTTTGTGGTGGAAGTCCTGGTAGTTCCTCAGAAAAAACTTCTGGAAACTCACAAACAATTGGTATGTCTTTAATCTTTTTCTCCTCCTTCTTTCGTTCAACAACATGTGCTAGATATGCCATGTATCCTTTCTTCAAATACCTTCGAGCCTTCATACAAGAGGTTGTATGAAATCCATCTCCTGGTCTTTCTCCATGAATAATGTGTTTGTTGCCATCAGAAAGTGGAATCCGTTCAGTCATCTCAAAACATACGATTTCTGCTCTATTATTGGATAGCCAATCCATACCAATTACAATATCAAAACTACCAAGCTCAACAGGAATTAAATCTATACTAAAGTGATGATCATTTAAATTTAAGGTACAACCTTTAATGATTTCTCTAGCTTCAATCAACTTACCATCAGCTAGTTCTATAGTATAGATGTCATTCAACTTACTAGACTTTAAATTAATTAAAGGCCTAAATTCAGTTGAAATGAAACTTCTATCAGCACCAGTATCAAATAAAATGGAAGCATAGTTATTATTGACAAGAAACGTACCCGTCACCGTGTGTGGGTCCTTACGAGCTTCTCCCGCTCCCATTACAAAAGCACGACCATGTGACTGATTACTGGTTGCATTTTGACCCCGTTTTACTTTAGGACATGTATTCCTAAGATGTTGATTACTTCCACACTTCGTTTTTGCATCCATTTGGCATATGCCCCAACTTCTTGCATTTGAAACAAAACATACACTCACCAAAATGATGTAAATTGCATTTATTACATTTTGGTTTCTGTCCTTGATAATTTTTCTTCTCTTGATTGTCTCCTTGACCAACCATGGCAAAGTTTTTTACTACTTTTGTTCGTTTGTCAGATTTTCCACCATTCTTTTTCCAAGGTTTACCTTCAAATTTTCTCTTTTCTGTTGATCATGTTTTACTCAGAGTCCCATTTCTCACCATTTCATCTGTCAAGCTTCCCGACAACAAGATTGCACTATGAAGAGTTGTAGGTTTTGATGCAGTTACCATTCCTCGCATTTGAGGTGGTAAACCCCAAATATACCGCTCAATGCAACGGTGTTCTGGTGTAACCATGTGCGGTACTAATCGTGATAGCTTATGAAATTTGTTTGTATACTCCAAATGATTAGCTCTAATCATCGTGTGATTCCACAACTCATGTTCAATTTTTTGTATCTCGTTTTGTGGACAGAAGTTTTCAATCAACAGTATCTTCAAATCATCCCATGACATAGCATTAATTGCATCAAGGCCTCGAGATTGCATAACAGAATTCCACCAAGTTAAAGCTTGATCTTGGAAAGAGCAAGTTGCATATTTAACGACATCAATTTCTTAACATGCGCTAATGTTAATCACGGTCTCCATTCTCTCAATCCACTTCATAATTCCAACTGGTCCTTCAGTACCTTTGTAATCCATAGGTTTACAAGACATAAAAGTATTATATGAACAGCCTCAGCGATTATTATTGCCTTCAGTATTATCCCTATCATCGTGATCATTGTTGTGGTGATTATTATTATTGTTGGTGTTGTCATTGTTGTTGTCATTGTTGTGGTTATTGATCTGAGCGACTATTGTGGGTATAGATGCTCTAATCTGCTCAGAAACGATACGTGCAATATCTTCTTGTGAGATAACATTGTTGTTGTTGTTTGGTCCTGAACCCGAACCATCTCCTGTTCCAGATGTGTTTTCCATTTCTATATATTTACACACATATATATGCAATTATTATTAATATTATATATTTATATATATTTTAATACACGCATATTTTAATAATAAATAAAAAGGATAATTACAACATAACCATATCTTGTTAACTTTCAAATTTTATACAAAATCCTAACAAAATTTCGACAGCATGCCGGTTTAGACAGGAGTGCTAATCACTTATGGTCTAGTACATAAGATACTAGTAAAAGACAGAACAACATGATATATCCAAATCAAAACGGGCAGCATAACTATTACATAGTAGTGTAATCACTTGCTATCTAGTACAATATATAACTAGAATATTATGCCCATCTAATGTGTAAATAGAAATACTACCACTATAAGTAACAATCCAGCTATCCAACTGATAACAAACTGGTTCCAGATGCTCTGTATATCCGTCTTCCTAAATCGACGAAACATGTCCAATTCTCCTCGAACCACTGCAAGCTCTAACTGTGTCAAATGACAATTATAATCTATATCATTAACACGTCCAACTAAATGATCGGTGTATCTAGACTGCTTCTCAAGCACTTGTTCCCAATCTTGTCTCCAATTTGAATAACGAATCCAACAGATATAGTCCTCCTCAGTCAAGACATGATCTCTCCGTGTAGAAGGGGTAGATGTATGAATCTGTGGTTTTGATGGCGGTATAGACTGCTCTGGCTGTCATGGTGGAACCTGTGGTGGAGGTGCAGATGAAGTACCACCAACTTCATATGCAGAAGGTCTCTCATCACGATCAGAAAATGTAACCCAAGTAATACGTCCAACGGACTTTCTAGCCGTGTGTCTGATACGTGGTCCACTATGTAGAAATGTGGAAGCGTCAGGCGATGGTGATCGTAACGCTGTCTATACTGGTACTATAGGTTGTGAACGAGATCTACGATATCCCTCAGATGCCTCATCGTCAGATGTGATCACTCGATGTGCTGGTACAAATGGCTGATATTCTTCCTCAAATTCATCATCATCAGAACTGAGTTCTAAACTAGAACCTCTAGGTGTATAAGTAGGTGACATATGTGGTACTGGTGATGAGTGATGAATCGAAGAAGGCTGATGTACAGGTGAAGAGTGATGAACTGGAGATGACTCATGTATTGGGGGAAGTGGATGATGTGGGGATGACTGGTGTGTGGGTATAGGCTGGTGATGCGGTGATGAAGGTGGCATAGAAGCACCACTATCACCATTAGCAAAGTCCTCCTGTGGATCCTCGTCAGATGCTCCCGTATGAAAAGATGATGCAAAAGATGCAATAGGTGACTCTGGTATGGATGGCTCAACCATAGGAATATCAGTATAGCTCGTCAAATCCTGAGGTGAACGAGGATATGATGGTATCCTAGGTGGCGATGAAGTCATAGCTATAACAATAATGATCACATAAAATTAAACAAGCATTTAATCTTATAAATAAAATAATTAAGACAAGTAATTTCACATATAACATGTAATATTCTAAGTTTTCTAATTCCCAATATGTTTACTCCTCATGGCTATAGTCTAGGTTTTACTAAAGGAAAATCTAATTCTCTATAACCAATGGCTCTGATACCACTTTTGTCACACCCCACTAAAGCGGAAACACGAGGTTGCGACTCAAAATGTAAGGACAGAACACATTGATCAAAGAGAAAACTAAACATTACATAATTATATATGTCTTACAAAATAACTAGTCAAGTTTCTTCATTCTAATTACAAGTCTGACTAATTTAAACTAAAGCATCAAACTTATACAAAATTTATCAAACACAAATTTCCATGCCATAGCTTATATAGAAGAGTCAATCTTTAATCATTGAGTTGTACCTGAAAAACATGTTGAAAAAGGTCAACTATGAAAATCGTTGGTGAGGTAGCAGGTTTGAAGACTCAATAAACAGTTTTAAATAAATGCACATAACGATATATTCATGATATGAGATACAACCAAACCTTTAACGTACTATGCCCTAGTAAAAAAATACAGTGGATTTATGTATTCATTGGACATGAATTGTGATGAAATGTCCCGGATTGGCGCTATCAATCCATGAATAGGGTGTCAACCAATAGTACTATCCATAAAGTCCCCGGCTCATATCAAATAAGTTAGATGGTTGTAAGTTTTAATATACAGGGCCTTTTGTATAAAACAATCTCATTTAGAAATATATCAATAGAAATCATAACTTGTGCATAAATAATAAAGTAAACATGTTTTTCACCCCAAATATATAAAACAAGTAAAAAGGGGCTGCGATAACTCACCGAAATAGGTGGTAATGAAATAGGATTCAACAGTAAAACACCAACGATGAATCCAATATAGCAGTCCTACTCGTGTCCTAAAATAAAATTTAGATCAACTTAAGTTTTATGAACTAACTTAAGTTATACTTCAAATCTTATCTTGAATGATTACACTAGTTAATTAAGATAGTCACAAATTAAAACTATCTATATTTAAACAATGTAAAAAGTTTAAATATATGGGCTATTTTTATTTGACCATACATGTGTTAATATTTTGTATCTTTATTTTGGATATTATAAAAATAACCTTACAAAATTTATTAAGCAGGTATAATGCCGACTCTCGGGTAAATGCCCAGTTTTAAGTATGCATAAACTATTTGAAGTAATGTTAACTAATATAAATTTGTATTGATTATTAAATATTATATGTATGCATACATACATACATACATGTATGCATACATACATATATATAAATATGTATGTAATTGAAAATTATTCCATAAATTATGTTACTTAACATAATTTTATATATTCTTAGATATTAAATTTATACCACTTAAATTGTATAAATATAATATAGATATATATAATATTATTTTAAACTTTAGAAATTTTATTTCTGCAAAATAAATATTTTAATTAAATTTATAATTTAATTAATATCTTTTGCATTTTTAGTCTTAAATATTTCTTATTAAGGTGAAAGTTCAAATTAATAATTATATGATCCAAAAATTTATAAAAATTATTTTATAACACTTTCATATTGTTATAAAATTTCTATAAAAATGTTAGAATTTTATTCTATCAGAAGCTATTATTTTCGTATTTCTACATTATTTTATATTCTAAAAATTGAAATAATTACTGAAACAGCTCTAAAAATTATGGAAATTAGTTTCTATACTCTAATAAATATTATAAGACTTATGGGAAAATCCTGAGTTTTTATTAATTCAGAAGCTATATATTTATATTTTTGTTCTTATTTAACGTAAAAATACGGAATATATATAGACTTTTCAGAAAATATAAAATTTGAATTGAAATCTTTTCTTTGCTAAATAATGATTCTGTGAATTTTTCAGATTTTTTAAGTTCGTTTATATATATTTCATGTATTTGTGCATTATTTAATAGATAAAAATACAAATAAACAGAGAACGAAATCCAAAAATTATGAAAATTTGTCAGAAGGTTTATTTTATTATTGAAAGTCTACTGTAAAAATTTTAGAATTTTTCGAGGTTTTGAAGATATTTATCTTAATTTCTCTCGAAATTTTGGCATTATAACGGCTTAATTTTTGTACTTTTCCATTTTATAAGATTTCAAATCAACACATAAATTTGTTTCATCTTTAAACCTGGTCAAATAATATAATAACAATCCATATGAATATTTGTGTAAAAATATCAATTCTTTTTGCAAAGAATACTATTTTTAAACTAAATGTACAAGTCTCTAATGCACCTCTTGTTTGTAACTCTTATTTTTATGTTATAAAATTTTTCAATAAGATTGTAGTTCATGATATATACATATAAAACATATCATTGGTGATATATATTGCAGATTGTAATATATTTCAAACCATATTTGTAAAATGGTGACTTTTATTAACATGCATGTATATATTGTTGACATATTTCTAACAAAATCATAGTTTGATCATATATTATCATATTGATGTTTAGAACATGCATGCATGTTTATTTTGAGAATCTCACAAACTCTTTGTGATTATACAAAAGAAAACAAGATTGATAGTATGAATAATGTGTAAAAACAAATGTTTAAACATGATTTCTCATCTTGGATCATTGAAACCATGTTGTTTGTGTGTGTATACCTTCAAGATCAGCCCTTTAATTAGTTGGATGAAGCTTGATATTCCTGAAAAATGGATGAACTTCTTAAGTGTGTGTGAGAGAGAGTAGAAAGAAGTTAGAGAATGTGATGGAGTTTTGAAAAAAAAAATAATATGAAGCATGTATATGTGCATGTTGCACGTCCAACAAAAGAAAAAAAAAATTATATATTAGTAATAATAAAATATAATAGTAAATAAATAGTTAAATAAATAAGTATATAAATAAATATAATGAAATGTGATAGTTAGAAGTGATATGTAATAATTGTTTTGCATGGTAGGTAATGATGCTGTTAGGTGAGTGGAAAATTAATGTTAAACATTAATTTAATATATGGTATAAAGTAGGTAAAAACGAGTTAGTGGAGATATATTTTGGTTACATAAAATTTTATAAAAATTATCTTAATTACTTAAAAATAATTTCCAATAAAACCGACTAACTAGTTTCATGAAATGTTACCACTTTATTTATTTATTTTAAATTTTACTATTATTATTATTATTATTATTATTATTATTATTATTATTATTTACTTTGTTAAATGACTTAAGTATTTTAATTAGTTTGTATATCACCAATGATTTTTATTTTTAAAGAGAAAATAATAATAATAATAATAATAATAATAATAATAAAATACTATACTTTAAAATATTAAATTATATCTTATGGATGATAACTTAGTTTGTTACTTAAAACTAGTATATTTCCTATGTTTATGATCCAACAATTAGGATATCTTATAAATCATATAATAAAATAAAAATTTAGGAAAGAAGAAGACCTGGAAAATTTTGAGGATGCCTTGTTAGTATATGTGGTGAATGATATCAACATCATGAAAGTATGTTATCATGATTATCATTCTTGTTGTTGCTTGTAATTGTCTCATGTTATCTCATTGTTATCCCATTGTAAATAAAAAAGTGTCATAAGATCAATTCTTATTCAACTTGAGTTATTTAAATGTTTGGATGATTTCATGAAGCTAGGTTATCATGAAACATCCTTGATTGTCATTGTTGTTAATGCACACACAAGCATACACATTGATCTTGAATAAAGTATGATAATAAAGATAACATCTTTATCATCTAAATCTCATGATGTTTGAATAATGTACTAAAACTTTTAATAATCTAAAAGTGTTAGCATGTTTCTCAGCCCCGCATTTAAAATCAAAAGATTAGAAAAGGGGCATATGAACTCATCTTGTTGATGTAGTGGTTGACTAGTTAGACCTAGAATGCTCGCGTTCACTTGTTGTACTTGATTTTGTATTCACGATCCTATGCTTGACTCCAAGTATAAAACTTAGGTTTTTAAGTTAAACTTAGAATATCACTTGGTGTTAACTTGAAAGGGTTATCATTAATTAAATGTGTTAATATAAGTAGTAAATTACAAAACTTACTAATTAACAACTTACAAAAGGGTTTAGATGTTGTTAGTTTAACTTAGTAAAACATTACATCAACTTTGTAGTAAATTAGTGATCACATTTAACTTGATGCATGTTGATAAATAGAGTTGACTCAAGGTTATCACTTTAAAGTCTTGGGGCAAATGAACATATTACACGAATGGGACTAATGCGAAGGGAATCCATGCGAATTGGGGATATCCATGCAAATGGAACCCATGTGAATCGAATCAATGCGAATCAGGGAATATCCATGCGAATGAGACCCCCCCTGAATGGGCCATTCAGCCGACAGCTCATTCGGTCATTAAGCCCATGCGAACGAAGGTATTCATTCGTCCCTGAGTTCATTCGCACCACCCCATTCATGCTGGTCATTCGTACGGGACGAGGTTCAGCTAGGAAAATAGTGATTTTTGAGTTTCAGTCAAGATTCATGATGGTTTTTAGTGGGTATATGTGCGGAAACTTGTTTAAAAGGTGTATGGGTCGAGAAAAGAGTGTTTAAACTGCCTAAAGCTTGGTTTTGGTTGGATGGGTAGAAAACCCTAGAAATTCGTAACTTGTAGCTTACTTTACCTCCGATCCAGTGGATTTTGAGGCCAATTCTTGATACTTTCGTGTAGAGGATGTCGAGAGCTTCGATTTGATACTAAGATGGCTTGATTTGAGCAAAAATTGAAGGAGTTAAGGTGATTTTTGTGGTGAAATTCTAAAGAGAGAGTGGGAATTCGGAAATTTACAGAGAGAGTGGGTAGATGGAGGTGTTAATGAGGGAATTAAATGTGGGTAAGGGTTTTTATACCCGTTCTTGTTCGGGTTCGTTTCAGTTGCTCGGTTTTCATTCGCGTTACGTTTACAAAGCGTAACGCGTGTTTTTCGTAACTTTAATAAAATAGTTTTATTTGAAACTTTTTAAAGTTGTAATTCCTAATAAATTTGTCAAATTTATTTTTTTCTTATTTTATTGTTTCAAAAACGTTTATTTTTAACGTTTCATTAGACCGTATCACCTTCGCGCGTATTCGTTCGAATCGTCACCCGAACAAACACGACGACGGCTTTACTTTCTGATTTTTGTTTTTTACTTTTCAGTTATCATTCATAATGTTAAACTCACAGATATGTTTGTATGAATCGTCACCCAAGCAAACACACTGTCAATTTATTATTCATGCCAATGTGAGACTAGCTCATTTGGTAGAGGCTTTGCCTCTTAGTTTGGAGGTCATGGGTAATAACCCATGCAATGGTGTAATTATTGTGGAGTAGTTTAGAAGGAGATAACCTTTGCCGTTCAAAAAAAATATTATTATTCATAAACGATATTGAGCTTTCGTTTTGAATTGTATTCCTCACTGACAGAACTCAATTAAACACACCTAATTGCACATAATCACACTTGTTTCACCTTGTTTACTCATAAAATTATCGGCCATCTGATTTCTGTTATTTGTGAAGGTCAGATCGCAACCGATATGTTTTTCGTTACTTGTTCTCACACTGTTGTTTCACATGAATTGCTGTATTTACTCTATTTAAATTTTCACTTTAACACATACAACGGTTATTTGTTTTCTTAGTCATGTTGTCACAAAACTGTTATTCACATTGTATTTACACATAGTAAAAGGTGAAAGTACACATACCGTACGGATTTCCGGGCGATCTGATACTGGTTGTCACATCATGGATCAAGCTCTAGTAGTTCGGCTCACAGGGTTGGTATAATAATACCATTCCTGATCCTGTACCGAATTATGAAGCATGTCAATTTGCGTTGTTGGCTGAGGAACCATCTACTTACTAAGAAGCAATTAATATTAGTGAATCGAAGTATGCAATGGAAGAAGAGCTGGCAGCTTTGGAAAGTCACAAGACATGGAGTTTGGCTGATCTACCCCAAGGAAAAAAGGCTATTGGTTTGAAGTGGGTGTTTGAACTCAAGGTTGGTGCAGATGGAAAAGTTCAAAGGCACAAGGCTCGACTTGTTGCAAAGGGATATTCTCAGCAAAGTGGTGTTGATTATGAAGAAACATTCTCCCCAGTTGCAAGATTTGAAACCATCAGCATTGTTCTTGCACTTGCTGCATAGAAAGGCTGGGTGGCATACCAGTTTGATGTCAAATCTGCCTTTCTGAATGGAACATTAGAAGAAGAAGTGTATGTGGAGCAACCCCTGGTTTTGAGAAGGAGGATCAAAAGGAAAAAGTGTTTAAACTTCATAAGGCAATGTACGGGCTTAAACAGGCGCCAAGGGCCTGGTATAGTAGAGTAGATGGGTATCTGGTTCAACATGGGTACAAACACAGTCAAAGTGAACCTACTTTGTATGTAAAGAAAGGATGTCAAGGTGATTTTATTGTGGTATGCTTGTATGTAGATGACATAGTATATACTATTTCTTCTAAAAAGTTACCGGCTGAATTCAGGGAAAAGTTGATTAAAGAATTTGATATGACTGATATTGGGGTTGTTAATTATTTTCTTGGGTTGCAAGTGATTCAAAGATCAGATGGTATTTTCTTGACTCAACAGAAGTATGCTAAAGATTTGCTCAAACATTTTGGTATGGAATATTGTAAGACAATATCTACACCAATGAATGCTAATGACAAGTTTCAACTTTAAGATGGTGGTGAAGCAGCTGATGAGTATTTATTTCGGAGTCTTGTAGGAGGTTTAATTTATCTCACACACACGCCCTGATATTGCATATGCAATAGGGGTAATTTCGAGATTTATGCAAAAACCATCTGTGTATCGTATGGGGGCAGCTAAAAGGGTGTTGAGATATGTTGAAGGTACACTCAATCTTGGTTTATGGTATAAAAAGATTGATGAGGTTGGATTGCTTGGTTACTGTGATAGTGATTGGGCTACTTCTATTGATGATCGAAAAAGTGTCTCTGCTCGTGTGTTTTCCGTAGGAACAGAAGCTGTTGCATGGAGTTCTAAAAAACAGGAGATTGTGGCTTTATCTACCACATAAGCTGAATATGTAGCTGCAACTACAGCAGCTTGTCAAGCAACCTGGATGAGAAAAATTTTATTTGAGTTAAGTAATGAGCAAGAGGGGGCAACAACCATTTATTGTGATAACTTGTCAGCTATATTTTTGTCAAAAATTCAAGCTTATCATGGTCGAAGTAAGCATATTGATACCCATTTTCATTTTATTCGAACCTTGGTGGAAGGCAAGCAAATCAAGCTGAAGCAGTGTTCGTCTCAAGAACAAGTTGTAGATATTCTTACGAAGCCTCTTGGAGCTAAGCAATTTTGTTATTTGCATGGAAGACTTGGTTTAACATCTCTTTGAATTAAGAGGGGATGTTAAAAAGTAATTCAAAAGATGGGTTAGTCTGGGTCACTTTGTTTGTCCGTTGGATAATTTGAATAAGTCTGGTTTTCTTCCTGGTTTGGAGGTTGAATACCGACTCATTGGGTCAGTTAGAGTCGGAGTTTACACCACTAGAAAAAAAAATTCCGACGCCAATTTGCGTCGGAAATGCGTAGGAAACTGATAATTATGACGCATTTCCGACGGACTTTTTTTGTAGGAAAAAGTCCCGTAGGAAAACTTTTGTAACACATTTCCGACGCAATATCCGACACGTTTGCGACAAAAAAAAAGTGTAGAACATTCTGACGCATTTTCGATGCTTATTTTTTATGCATAATACTAACAATTTAAGAAATACGTATACAACCAATTTAATTTTACAACGCATTTCTGACAACACCGTATACGCTTGTTTTTAAATTTTACGACGCATTTCCGACACAATTCTTTGCGACACATTTCCGACACAAGTTTTGCGACGCATACTATTTTTTTAACTTTTCCAACTTTGCGACGCATTTCTGACAGAATTGTTTGCGACGCACGTTTTTTGTTTGCGACACATTTGTGACAAATGAGATTTTTCTGCTTCTAATTTGCGACACATTTGTGACAAACAAGTTGAAGATTAGCGACGCATTTGCGACGCAAATTAAAAAAAAACAATTTTTCTAAATAATCTAAATAATTCATATTTTTTGCAGCTAAAAAAACAAAAAAAATAACCCAAAAACTGCTTTACAAACGAAAATCAAAACTAGCATAATTCAAATATAATATCCAAACCAAATTTGTAAATCATATATTACAAAACAAACACAATTCTAAATAATGTCTCACAAAGTCAACTAAACTTACTAACTACCACTAATTATCAGAATGAGCAAACCTCTTCATGAATTCATTCATTTTTTCATTTGTTCTTCTAATTCCTTCCTTGCTTTTCATTCAATTTCCAATAGAGCTTTCAAATCTTGCAACTACAACAACAACAACCTTACCCAGTGTATTCCCACTTTTCAGTAGGGTCTGGGGGAAGGATAGATACAAACCTTACCCCTATCCCAATTGGGATAGAGAAGCTGCTCCGAAAGAGTCCCCGGCTCAAAGTTATCGTTTGAAGTTGATCAACCCAACGATTTTAACGTTATTTTCACAAAAATAATTAAAATAATATTAAAATTAGTGCACTTTTACTTTTGCCCCTTAAAGGCCCACACATATATACATTATATGTGTGCACCGCAAATGGGGCGTAAGAATTAGTTCATAATAATACTAATAATAAGAATAATAATAATAATAATAATAATAATAATAATAATAATAATAATAATACTCTTTGTGCTACAAGATTGTGAACCTAACTCTACAAAATTAACCAAACTAGGGTTTGTCACCCGCATGATGCAGCGGGTAAGCACATTGGAAACCCATAAATATTAAACTTTAAAGTATACCTGGGTCACCAAAATTTCATAAACGAATTCTCAAGAAGTTAGTTTTCAATATTTGAATATAATTTTGTATCTCACAAATATTGTTAACGGAATTTCTATTCAACGTTATAATCAGTACAAGAAATATCATATTTCTTCTATCCATTCTCAAGATTATATCTCAACAACTAACGAAGTAACTATGATGTTTCATAATTCTAATGAAATGTTTAAACACTGTAGAAGAAAGTCACAAAGAAGGTAATTCTTAGATATTATTAAATTGACATAAACTATTATGGCCTGTGTCTAAAAAAATGTAATCTAACATCCCATGTTAGTTTCAAAATTCCTATGAATAGATGGGTGTTTACAGTTTTATTTGATTTTTTTGGTAGAATTACACAAACCTGGTATAAGAAGAGAAGTAATCCATGAGCAAAATGAACTCATCTTGGTGGTGGAGAATCCAAATGACGTGAATATATCTAAAAATTTCCACACATGATATAGAAATAAGTGTAAAATGCAGCAAGGAAAAAACTTGACTCTTGGAAACGATTTTTAATTGTCCATAAATAATTAAAAGAAGGCCATTGTATTTTTGCACACACAAACTTAGAATATATTCCGCAAGGCAGAATACTTAAAAAGCATTTTTTTAATGCCACAATATAAAGGAAGAAAAAGTCAGCAGCAACAAGAACCTTCACTAAGAAGTGAAATAAAATATAGACATAGCTTTAACAACTATACAAATATAAACATCATGCACATGTGAGCACTGAATGTAGAGTGTGTAAAACATAAGATGAAAAAAATAACCAACTCGTGGACTCACATAGCCAAGCACCGCAGATACCAGCAAGAACATGAATCCCATGAGTGTAATCTAAGAAGAAAAACTCATGTTAAACAAAAAAAAATGGAAAGGACATTCTTTAACTTATGTATCAGTGCAGTATAATATGGTTAAAAAACACATCCCATGTTAGGCCTGAGTCATCCATGATATGCAAAAACAAAGAAGATAAAAAGCAGTTAGGTGGCCACATAAAAAATAACATATAACAATGGAACATTTAATAAATCATCATTTATCAACATGTTAACTCATGAAAAACAGGCAAATAAAAGTAAAGTGCTACTTACGGCATCCAAAGAGGGAAAAATGTAACAAATGGAGTCCAAAAAGGTTGTATGACATACTTTCAACATAAGAGTGATCAACCGCACTGTACTTGTAATATTTTGCAACATAGTTTAAATCCAAAAAAACCCAACAACAAACACACTTACTTTGTTTATCGCAATTCAAGAAAATAAACATGTGATTATATTGGAAACTTTACATGATATCTCAGAAGAGCAATCAGCTATAGACCATCCTTGTGATGACACCAAATGAGAACCCTGCAAGTGACAAGAAATTTTCTCTGAGTTTTTCTAATTAACAAGTAGATGAGGCAACTTGGGTAAAATAAAAAAAATATTTAATACCTTAAGTATGTTTAGAGAGTTTATTATAACAATTATAATCTGAAATTTGTTAATATAACGATTTAGGAGGTTGCACGTCAGATATACATTTTGGGTGACTTTCAACCCACCAACCTGTGTACCTTTATTTAATGAGTCCCATAAAATGAAGATAATAGAAACCAGTCATACCAAACAGCAAACTATAGTAGCCATGAAATGAAAATATAAGTACCCAGTCAAAAAAAATGAACTGAAAGCTTTAAGACGATCATTATGCAAGTAAAGAGCAACATAAAAATATTGTAAATGAACTAAAAGCCTTCACATAATTTGGGCTCCTTTCAACCCCTTCTACTTTTGAACCATTATTTTCAAATGGATCTAATCTCAATTTATATATGGTCAATAACTTAGTGATTTAGTCAACCCTCCTCCACCACAAAGAACTGCCTCTATATCTAATATAGAGATTCTAATTTCTAACAGCATTATAGGACTATCCCAAAAGAAAGACACACACACATTTGTATTTTTTGGTGTTATCTGAAATTCAATATGAAAAAATTGCTAATACACACACACCAACATAAACCAAGTGTTTAGTTTTTCTCACAGCAGCAAGAACAAATTAACAACAACAACCCATGTGTTTTTGTGCATGTTTGTCTTCAACTCATAAAAATCTAAACTTTTTTTTAGTAAAGTGGTTTAATAGCTGGAATCTGGATTCGAAGTACCGTGATAGATCTATGTTTTTGGTTTCATCTGAATTCAATATGCAAGATTGCACTGTTGAATAATTGCCGAATTTTTGGGCTCCAAGTTGGGATAGTCATCTATGTTTGGTTTAATCCTATCTAATAGCAATCATTAGCTTGTTTTTCAAGGTTGATTGCTCTATAGTTGTGTTTTGATCCGATGCAAATCAAGTGATGAGTTTCTTTCACAACAGCAGCAAGATTTTGCGTGTTTCTCTGTGCTTGTGTCTCTTAAATTGTTAATCAAAATTTGGGGGAATACAAGATATGATAATAGAGAGCAAAATTTGCATAGCATTAAGGTCTAAAAATTAAAGCAAAAATTAACCCACATTGGTAATACAGAGCAACCCATTCAATCAAGATCAGCAAATTGCTATCAACTCTAATGCAAAACCAGCCTAATTGTTCTGAAAAATAAATTAGATGTCTTGGTTTCTTAATTATAGAGCAATTGATGAATCTAAATCTTCAAAATAACAAACTCTAATTCTCATCACAAATCCAATCTCACGAGACATGAATCATAGCACAAATTAAAAATTTACAACATTGAACTTTAATCCAACTTAAAGCATAGAGATCATAACATCAATTTTCAAAATCCTAACAGAGAAAACATTAATAAGGAAAAACTGTAAAAACAATCAGTACCTCCTTCCAGCACCACCACCAAATCCACCACGACCACCACAATATCCCCTGGAATCGAAGCGTTTCGATGGGATGATGATTGAATCAGTAAACCCTAGATCAAATAGTCTACGGCGACCGGAGGAGCTATGCGGCGACCTGCGGTGGGAGAGGAGGAAGCTGCGACCGGCGATGGGAGAGGAGAGAGCTGCGACCGAAGGTGGGAGAGGAGAGAACTGCGACGGCTGTGGGAGAGCTTGCTGCGGCAGGTGACCGATGGGGGGTGAGGGAGGCAACGGGAGTGAGGGAACAATAGGGTTCGTAAGACCACCCGCAGCACATGAGCCGCTGGCTCAGCGGGAACGAATCTTTCGGCGGGCATCCAAGGGAACACCGCCCCCCCCCCCTTCACCAGCTCCCGCCCAACAGCCTTCCACGGCCCTCGCTCCCCACTGCAGCCTCGCTTTCTGATTGGTGCAACCCCCTTTCTTGCTTTCTGATTGGTGCCAAGATAATATTGGGGAAGGGTTTTCAGTGGGGTAACCGCTGTGGGGTTTAAGGTTTTCAGTGGGGTGATGACGTGGCATGAAATTTCGGTGGGGAAGGATTTTCAGTGGGATGACCGCTGTAGATAGTCTAAGAGAAGTGAGAGAAATGAACACCCTTTTATTTCTCCTTACACACATATTGTGGAATTTGTCTTAAAATGTAAAGAAATGTAATTTTTTTTAATTAAGACATAAAACTACCTAGTCATCAGACGAGTATAACATCAGTAGTAGCGGACTTCGAATTTTTTTATGGGGTCGGGAATTTTTTTTGATTAATTATTTGTCGTTAAATATGTTACTTTTTGACCAATTCAAATGGGGTTGGGTCGGATTACCCTAAAATATGATAAACTATATTAATTCACAAATATATAATAAAACACGACAAATTATAATCTCAATGATTTGTATGATATGATAAAATTGTTTTTTAAATATGATTCGAAAAAATACTATTTAATGGTACGTAAAATACACTCATTTTACAAATTATAATCTCAACAATTAGAACTTTTTTTATTTCTCGAGCATCAAACATTAGTTTTTTCACTTTACCTTTTTATATAACTTAATGGTACGTAAAATACACTCATTTTACAAAAGTATACACATTGTACACTTATGTATGTAGTATATATCATTAGAACTTAAAACCTAACCGTTTTTTTATAATACAATACTATAAGGGCATACATTAATGTATGTAGGTCTATAGATGTATACATTTGTGAAATTAAAATAAACATGTGTTGTGAAGTTATAACATAAATAAAATGAAAAAAAAAACGTTTGTGTATTGTAAAACAAAAAAAAACAATACTTGTGAGTACAATTTGTTTTATTTTAATTAGTTTAAAAGCGTGCTTGTAATATTACACA
Source organism: Mikania micrantha (assembly GCA_009363875.1). Classification (NCBI taxonomy): domain Eukaryota; kingdom Viridiplantae; phylum Streptophyta; class Magnoliopsida; order Asterales; family Asteraceae; genus Mikania; species Mikania micrantha. Next base: position 66,165,775 of record CM018683.1, on the reverse strand, counting down.
TATACATACGAAACTTTATAATACGAAGGAAAAGTGTAAATGTTCCAAGATTTTGTTGAAAAGGCGTCGGAAATTGCGACACATTTGTGACTCATGTATTCTTTAAAAGGAAAAATGTAAATGTAACAAGATTTTAGTCGAAAATGCGTCGGAAATTGCGACACATTTGTGACGCGTGTATTTTTAAAAAGGAAAAGTGTAAATGCTTCAAGATTTTGTTGGAAATGTGTCGGAAATTGCGACATATTTATGACGCAATAAATGTTCCAAGATTTTGTCGAAAATGCGTCGGAAATTGTGACACATTTGTGACGCATGTATTGTTTTTTTAAAAAAAGTGTAAATGCTTCAAAATTTTGTCGCAAATGTGTCGGAAATTGCGACACATTTGTGACGCAATAAATGTTCCAAGATTTTGTCGAAAATGTGTCGGAAATTGCGACACATTTGTGACGCATGTATTTTTTTTAAAAAAGGGTAAATGTTCCAAGATTTTGTTAGAAATGCGTCGGAAATTGCGACACATTTATAAAAAAGACGTTTTCAATCAAACATGTGTAGCACATATTAAAGTTTTTATTTGTATCCATTCTTTTGTCGGAAATGCGTCGCATTTTGCGACTAATTTGTGACAAAAAGCAAGTATTTTTTACTTCCGTCGCTATTTTGTCGCAAAATTTGTCTCAAAAATAAGGCTTCATTTTTTTTCGGAAATGTGTCGCAAATTTTCGTCGCAAATTATTGTTTTTCTAGTAGTAATTATTTCTGAGTTTGTTGCTTTTGTTTACATTGTAATCACTGCTATATATAGCAGATTTATATTATGAATAAAGCATTGAGTTTTCTGGTTATTTCATTGATATCACAATTAACAGTGGATACATACAGAAATGAATCAAGATGGAACGCTCAAGTTCCTCTAATCGTACTGAAAACCCATACCCATACCCATCATGGCATCGTATGTTACAATGAAGCTGAGTGGTCGATGTAGGATAATGTTGACGTGGAGTATGAAGCAGCCAGCTAAGCAGGATGAAACAAAGTGGGCAGGTGGCCCAGTCCGCAGGTTCTTGGAACGTGGGAGTGTTTTCCATTTTTTATGTTTATGGAGTAGTTTTTTTCTTTTTAAGTAATATGATAGGTTACTATATTAGAGTAATTTTCTTTTTAAGAAGTGTTCTTGAAGTTCCTTCTGTAATTAGTATTTCTTTTCGAGTAATATGTCAGAAAATTGACCCAGTGTTTTGTTCCTGTGTCCTACGTTTTTGTTTGTTTACGAGTATTTGAAGTTGATATCTCTGATTTTATACCAACAGTCGAGACACATATGACGTATGGAAAAAACAAATGCTATGTCTCTTTGAGAGTCATGATATGCTTGTTTCATCCAACTGAAAACACTTGATGGGTACAACGACGATCTATGGAGAAGATCAGATGCACTCGTCAAAGACTGGATTCTTGTGTCTCTCTGATGAAACACTAAAGTACGTTGTCAACTCGATTCAAAACAAAGATTTCACTGCAAAAGAGGCTTGGGATAACCTGCAGACTATCTATGATCCATTTTCTAGAGCAGGTGAATGCATTTTCTTCTTAAAATTAAAAAAAAAAAAAAGTTGTTGATTCAAGTAGAATTTATACATCTCATTATTAATAGGTGCTCCAAACCAGTTATGACTTTGAATTGGAGGAAATGAGTTGTGTTTCATTTTTAGACGAAACCAAAAAACTCTTTCTTCATGCTAACACCTATAGTAACCTACATGCATGGCTAAAAAAATATTGTTTCTTAATAATATTGATTTATGGCAACTAAACTTCATGTCTGCGGTTATAATAAAAAATTAATAAAAAAACCTTTTTTAATTAGTATGGCGACAACAAGCCATGTCTATAGGGAAATCTATAGTGATTTGTGATGATAATTAATGAAACCTATGCTTACGAATCATTGGTCTCGACATACATGAACATATATGTATACATACATCACGTGCCGCATACATACATACCTCCAACAAATGACGCGTATACGAAATTTTCTCATGGGCTCGAAAATATTTTGAAGGCGATGTCCCGTGTCCGCCATTAAATATTTAATTTTTTTAACCGGTACGAACCGGGTCGGGTAGGGTTGGGTCAACCAAAATCAATTCACAAAATACGTAATAAAAGTACGCTAACTCATCATCTTGTTGATGACGATAAAATGATAAAATTTGTTATTTTTCGAAAGGATTCATAGGAATAATATTGAACTAACGAATTCGAGATTTAAAGAAGGTGATAGTTCTTGTTTTCTTTATAAAATTTGTTCTACATTACCTATATATATATATATATATATATATATATATATATATATAAATTATACTCAAATCAAGTAAGTTTCACAACGTAATAACATGTTTCAACTTTTAAAATTAAACCTAAATAACTAATTATATAAAAATTTAACTATCTAACAAATGAATGACATGTGGAGGGTTGGGTCCAAATGACAAAATCGTTAGAGTTAAGATGTTGCTTCCCTTTAGGTCAAAGATTCGAGTTCAACGAAGACGGATTGATATAAAAAATTGTTGCTAAAAAAAAAGAAATGTAGGTCCGAAAACTGATCAAGATCCAAGCTTTACGTTTCCAAACATCATCAATCACCTCTATAGTGTGCGGAATCCATAATAGAGTGAAATAAGAAGCAAGATGAACAAGAAAGATCGAAACTTTGTATATAATCCGTAAGTATACGAAAATGTGCCTCAATACGTCTAGAGAGCACACCTCGGGATTCGTGTTACAATCTGTACAAAAATACGTCTATTTATACTAGATAAGTGAGTAATCGAAGTTCAGGTTCGTGTACACGAACCAGGTTCGTGTACACGAACCTGAGTACACGAAATTTGTCTGAAGTCTTCCAAAATCTCAGTGTTGACTCTTCCGTGTTGACTTTGTCAGTCTTCATCGTTGATTGGGCTCTACAAACTCCCCCTAGACTGGCGAAGTCATCCAATCGGAAGAGTAACTTTGTGCGGTCCTGCTCCAGCATACAGCTTCAGCTTGATGGCAAAGGCAACAGCTCTAGTGAATGGCTTAGCCAGCTCATCATTTCCGGAATATACTCGTATAGGAGAGTTGTGCAGCTTCATCATGTCATCTTTACCATACTTTAGGAGATCCATAGGGTCAAGAATCATGTCGATGTCATCAACATCATCTATATTCCTAAGAATAACTGCAGCAAGGTTCAGTTCATCAAGGTACCATGATAGAAACTTAGCCAAAGAGTTATCAGGAACTCTTGGTGAGACAGGCACTGCTTGCACTACATGAGGAGGAGGGCACCTATAATACACCCAAGGTTTCTTCGTCTTTGGATCTATGATGCACGAAGAAACAAAGCGTCGTCCCTTTGCCGTGCGCATGACAGGGAAATTCTTCTCACACTGATCTTTGATAAACTTTGCGAACAAATCAGCCTGTGAGTCCTTAGAAGGGTTGAAGAACATAGCCTTGTCAATGCTTCTGATGTCTACTTTAGGCAATGAACAAAAGTCTTTTGGCTTCTTGTAGAACTCGACTTTTCCACTCATCCGTTTCACCAAGTAGATATCTCTTGGTTTGTCGTACATCCAGCAGCATATATTTGATCTATCGTTGCGAACTGCAAAATGGTTTCTGTCGTCAGAAATGAATGTATGCTCTGGATGTTGATCTCCCATTTCTTTAAACCATGCTTCCTTATCTACAGGAGGAGCCGGTGTCCAGTCTTTCTTGCGGTCAAACCAACTATCTATCACTTCATTTAGCGAAGTGACCTCATTTCCCAAGGCATCAATGTATTTGTGGGCATACAAATAATCAATATAAGGATCTGATGATACGTTGCCAAGGATGATGTTTTCTGGTTCTTCTTCTACAGATGCCCCTGCAGAAGATTTGGCTCGATCATTCTTCGTATCACTCGGAGATCCAAAATCAAAATTATCTGGAAGATCATCAAAGATGCTGTCAAGTCTGGCTCCAGTCTCGTCGGGCTGTACACAATCGCCAAAAAGAACGTCATCTGGAATATCTCCAAATAGATCATCATATAGACCCGATGGCTTTCCAGAAGATGAAGGATTCCCAGAAGCTCCTCCTTGGTCTTTGTCATCTGAAGGACCTTTGTCTTTATCTTGATCATCTCCATCTTTGTCAGGTTTGTCATCTTGATCTTCTTTATCGTCCTTTTCATCTTTGTTTTCCTGTTGACCCTGATCATCATCTCCATCATCAGCATCATCATCACCACTGTCATTGCTGTCATCACTAACGTCCATAGCTTCATCTTCAGACTCAGATACCTCTTCACCTTTGAGTCGCTTTATTTCTCTTTACATCTTGTGGTTCTCAAGGAGAAGGATCTTGATAGCCTTCTCATGAGCCTTCAGCTTTCCTTTACATTTGTTGAGATGAGAGCATATCTTTATCTTTCCCTCTCGTAAGTTCATGATCATCATGTCTTTTCTCTCAGCATCTTTCTCCAGCTGATAGACTCGCTCATGTAGTCCAATCAAATCAACAGGCACCTGTGGAGGCTCATAGGGGGAATCGGAGCGCAAGGGAGATTTTCCTTTACCGCTTCCGAATTGTGATGCAGGTGATTTGGGTTTGGTTTTGGTTTGAGGTTGAATGGTGATGGATGGACGTGAGGAGGGAACTCTGATAATGAGTTTGGTTTTTGAAGGTTTGGGTGTTGGTTTCTGTAGTTGAGGCTTAATTGGTTGAGAGGGTTGAGGTGGCGGAGGTGGTTGAGTAACAGGTGAGGGTGATGGCGGTTTTGTGACATGAGGTGGTGATGGAGGTAATGAGATGTGAGGTGGAGATGGTGGTTTGGTCACGTGAGGTGGTGATGGAGGTAATGAGATGTGAGGTGGTGATGGTGGTTTGGTCACATGAGGTGGAGATGGAGGTAATGAGATGTGAGGTGGTGATGGTGGTTTGGTGATGGGAGTAGGTTTAATGGGTGCCTGTGTCATGACAGCAGCAGCAGAAGAGAAAGATAAGCTGGAGAGAACAGACTGAAGCCTTGGGTCTCTGGCCTTTCGCGCCATCGTCTTTAGTCTTTTCTTCTTTGGCGGAGACTCGGGAGTAGGAGTATAATCAACATCTTGAACGTCTTCCCTTTCTTGCCTTGTGAGAGGTGGCCCCTCTGGGATGAAATCTTCACTTGATGAAGAAGAGACATCAGCTGCAACTTTTGTAGTTTCACTCGCTTTAGCTTTAGAACTTGTAGCTTGAATGTCATGCTCCTCAGCCACAAAGGCAGCTGGAGTGCCTTGATCCTCAACAACGTTCTCATCCCCTACAAAGCGTCCAAACTTTATTAGAGGCCTTTGACCGACATATTGCTTCTTCCCACGTTTATTCATCTTCATGTATCCGAAAATGTCATCGCGCATTCTCTTGATCTCCAGAGTACCAAGAGTGGGAGTCAAAGATGGATACTTCTTGTTGATGATGATCTGCACAAATCGAGGGAATGCCAAGAAACGTTCCTTTCTTCGTCCCTTGATATTTGCGTACATGTCGATGAAGATCATCTTGGAGTAGTTGAAATCCATTCCAAGTGCTAAGGCCACCAGACAGGAACTAAGAGTTTGGTTCAGCACATCGTATCCACCCTTTCGTCCAGAGAGACACTGTGTCACTACGTGAGCCAGATATCTCCAATATGGATGCAATAACTTCTTCTCAGTGGGTGGATATGCGCCTTCGTGTCCCATTTGAAAGACAGTTCGGTTCACCAACGCTTGATCAAGCTCCACTGGGTCAGAATCTTTGTCTCCGAACTGCAGACACTCTCTGATAATCTGCTCCGAAATGATGATGGGGTGACCCTGGATCTTTCCAACGATAGCGATGTTTCCATCCGCATCGACACTTTCTTCCACGGTGCTCCAGAAGCTCCTAACAAAGTCGGTCATAATGGGCGGATACTCCATAATGGCATAGTTGATAGGCGATAAAATCAGTCCATCTATCATACTCTTGAACTCTGAGTGCTTGGCTGGAGGTTCCCCAAGAAATGCTGTCATGTTGTGATCATGCACAAACCGTAAATCTGCCATCTGAAATGAAAATAATCAAGTTAGTTTAATATCTCAAGTAATAAAAAACCATACTCGAACACATTGAGAAATTTTCTAAGTGTTGAAAATTTCTCCTCTGAACAACAGATGTACACGAAGTACATCGTGTACACGAAAAGTAGGTTGTACACGAAATATTGGTTGTGCACGAAATGTGACGTGTACACGAAGTATAACCTGTACACGAAATTTAGAGTATTCGAAGTTTGAGGCTGTACACGAAGTGGTTCGTGTACTCAAAAGTTCATATTTCGTGTACTGAAAAATTCTTGAAAAGTTCAACAATTTGGCTCCTTAGAATTTCTAATTAGGTTCAATATACTCGGAATTGAAAGGCGACCAACATATTCACGAATTGCCTTTCAATTTTAAGTATTTCGAGGTCAATTTGACCAAAGACCTTCTGTATACGAAAATCGCGTACTCGAAATCTTATTTTGACCATAACTTTCGATTTCACGGTTAGATCTTGATGAAAATTGATACCTAGGGTCGCCTATAGAGGATCTACAAGATAGCCGGAGTGGAATTTTGAGATCAAGTCTAGAAATCGAGATCGCCTCTAAAATGAAGTTTTTATACTCGAAATGAAAAACTGTGTATACGAAATAAATGGTACTCGAAATTAAATATGGTTGGACTATATATAGGGTTATTTCGAGTACACATATTTCGTGTACTAGATTTCGAATACACGTTTATTTTCTTATTTCGATTTAAAATTCTAACTTTTCTAAAATAAAATAAAATAAAATAAAATAAAATAAAATAAAATAAAATAAAATAAAATAAAATACTTTAAAATAAAATAAAAAAAATAAAATAAAATAAAATAAAATAAAATAAAATAAAATAAAATACTTTAAAATTTAAAATTTAAAATTTAAAATTTGAAATTTGAACAAGTTTTAAAGTTTAATCGGTTCAAATTTGTGGGATCAAATCTGTTATCAAAAATTAACTATCTTAGTTGAATTTCTTGAAGAAGCACAACCTTTAAAGAGTTATTCCCACCAATTATTTCCACTCGTTATTCCATCTCTTAAAAATCAGTTATATGATCAAGTTTTACTAAAAATATCTTATGGGAAATTTGTGATCAGTTAGATTTTAAGACTAGATTAATATGCAACCTATCAGTCTAGTTAAATCCTTTGTTTCAACCTTTGATTGTGTTTCAACGAACTTAAAATCATTTTTGACAGAGTTTTAAGATGAGAAAAGAAAAGAACAGATCCATTAGATTAGAATCAAGAACAAGAAAGGGTTCTATCATCTTGTGCTCATTGGCATCTTTTATTTACTGATCTGCAGACACATTGGCCTTAACGTCACACATTCAGGTCTTTGCTTACGCAAAACACAGAATGCTTCAGTAGGTATTTCCCGCTCTTTGTTTGCACAAAACATAGAAAATACCCGAGTTTTTCAAACACAATTTCAAGTTTATAGAAACACAATCTTGTTTTGATTCAAGGATTTAATCAAGAAGTCAAATAGTTGTCACACATTTCTAGTTATCTAATGATCACAATTTCACACTTATTTATATATATATATACGTATTTTTTTTTAGTTTGATCAAGTCTGATTATTTAAGTTTTGAAAAACTTGTTTCAACTTCTTAGCATAGAATAGATATTCAAGATTGTAATTCCTTTTGAAATCATATTAAGATAGTGAAGTTTTGATCCTTAGAAATTATTTCACTTCCCTATTTGATCGACTCACTTTGCTTGTCCAATTAAAATCTTTTTGTATTTTCTTAAGTTTTTGTAAAGTTAAAAGTTAAAAAATATTTTTGTATTTTTCTTTGAAGCAGAATCTCTTTTTCTTAGGATTTCAAAGCTTAACTCCCCCTAAACTTATAGATTGTCTTAGACTGACTCAACGACCGAAAATCTTTTTGTTGTTTTGTGAATTTTGACTCAAAGAACGAAAAATCTTTTTGTTGTTTTGTAAATTTTGACTCAAAGAACGAAAAATCTTTTTGTTGTTTTGTAAATTTTCTCCCCCTAAATTTGTGAACAAATTAAGGCACAAATTTTAATGTATTTACAAAAATGCTTTTATTTGAAGCTGATTAGTTTGAGAGAGGCAAGCAAGTGATGAAACCGTGCTGTATCGAATGGTTTTGTGAAAAGGTCCGCCAGATTGTCGTCTGTATGGACCTTTTCAAGATGAATGAGTTTTCGTTCGAAACAGTCACGGATGAAATGAATCCGGATGTCAATATGCTTAGTTTTGGAATGTTGTACCGGATTCTTGACGATCTGTAAGGCTGCTTCATTGTCACAATAAATAGGAGAGTCAAGAAAGTTCAAACCGTAATCGAGAAGTTGTTGTTGCATCCAGATAACCTGAGAGCAGCAACTGGAAGCAGCAACATATTCGGCTTCCGCAGTAGATGTGGATACGGTCGTCTGTTTCTTGCATTGCCATGAGACAAGGCGATCTCCCAGATACTGACACCCACCGGTGGTTGACTTCCTGTCCAGGTTACATCCACCAAAGTCACTGTCTGAGTACGCAAATAATCGAAACTCAGAGTTCTTTGGGTACCAAAGACCGAGTTTAGGTTTCCCGACTAGGTACCGAAAGATTCTCTTGACAGCTATGAGGTGAGATGCCTTCGGATTTGCTTGATATCTGGCACACTGACACACTGAAAACATAATGTCTGGACGACTAGCAGTCAGATACATCAGAGAGCCAATCATTGAGCGATAGAGGTGTTGATCAACATCTTCACCATCTAAATCCGAAGTTAGGATAGGACGAGCAGCCATGGGAGTGGATGCTGGCTTAGATTCCATCATTTTGAACTTATTCAAAATGTCTGTGACGTATTTTCCTTGGTGAATCAGCACACCCTTACAATCCTGCTTTACCTGCAGACCTAGAAAGAAGGTCATTTCTCCCATCGCGCTCATTTCAAATTTCTTCTTCATCACCCCTTCAAATTCCTTGCACAACGCTGAGCTAGTGGAACCAAATATGATATCATCCACATAGATTTGAACGAGAATTAAGTCATCCTTATCTTTGCGAACGAATAAAGTTTGATCAATGGCTCCACGGGTATATCCATTTGCAAGCAGATGATCAGTAAGTGTTGCATACCACGCTCGCGGTGCCTGATGAAGACCATAAAGAGCTTTGTCTAACTTATAGACATGGTCCGGAAATTGGGAATCTTCAAAGCCTGGAGGCTGACAGACGTAAATTTCTTCCTTAACCTTTCCATACAGAAAAGCAGTCTTTACATCCATCTGATAGACCGTGAAGTTCATATGTGAAGCATAAGCCAAGAAAATTCGTATGGCCTCAAGTCTTGCAACCGGTGCAAACACTTCTTCATAGTCTATCCCTTCCTGCTGATAAAATCCTTGAACAACCAGTCTGGCTTTGTTTCGAATGATTACACCAGAATCGTCTCTCTTGTTTCTGAAGACCCATCTTGTTCCTATAGGTAGTTTTCCTTTGGGTAGTGGAACCAGATTCCAAACTTTGAGCTTCTGAAACTGAATCAGCTCCTCTTGCATTGCCTCAACCCAGCTGGACTCCTTAAGCGCCATTTTGACGTTCTTGGGTTCTGCCTGCGAAATAAAACAAGAATATAAACAAGAATTAATGGGACCTGATTGACTTCGAGTGATTGTTTCTTCAGGCATAGTGTTCTGAACTGTAATCGATTTGCTTCGAGTGAGAATGCCTTCTGAGAGAGGTCCAATAATATTCTCCATTGGATGATTCTTGTTCACATTGAGTGTTGGCACATCATCGACTTCCAGATTGTCCAGCAGGTTACTGATGTTGTTGATTTGGTCTTCACTTGAAGAAGAAACATGATCAATAGGAGCAGTTTCACTTGTTTCAGCTCCAAGATCCACACAGTGTTCCTCAGGGATGTTAGCTGAGAAAAGTGGATTATCAAATATATGTTGGGAAGAGGATGAGGTTTGATTATCTTCAGGAAGAGGTTGAGTTGACTGAGAAGTGTCGGTTGCTGATGGAAGAACTTCATGAATTGGTGTTGGCTGAGCTGGAGGGGCACGAGTGTACAAGCCTGGAGGGTCAACAGTTAAGAGATTAGGATCACAAGGAACATAGTCAACCCTATAATCCACATCATCTCCCCTTGAAAAGTCATCAGCTGGCTCAGATGCTTCTGCATTCTCTGATGTAGCACTGAAAGGTCTGAAGGTAGAATCATACTCAAATAGCCAGTTTGGACCAGAACCGGCATCTGTGGAGTTCATTTCTTGCCAATCTATGTAGTACGATTCCACAATCATCCTAGTTTTCTTGTTGTAAACTCTGTAAGCTGCCTTTTCGGATGAATATCCCACAAAATAACATTCATCTGCCTTGTCATCAAACTTGTGATTAGGCTCGGTATGGAGAAGAGTACAAGGACATCCGAATGACTTGAAATGGCCAACCTTGGGTTTCTGATTGAAGAGAATCTCGTATGGAGTCTTTTGATGACGCTTGTTTAGCAGAGCTCGATTTTGAACATAGCAAGCAGTGTTAACTGCTTCAGCCCAGAAGAAGATAGGTAGTTTTGATTCTAACAACATAGTACGAGCTGCTTCTATCAGAGTTCTATTTCTTCTTTCAGCAACTCCATTTTGTTGAGGAGTTCTTGCTGCACTGTATTGTCTGGCAATTCCTTTCTCATCACAGAAATCTATAAGAGTCTGATTTCTGAATTCAGTACCATTATCAGTTCTGATTACTTTCACCTTCAGATTTCTCTGATTCTCAATTAAGGTAATAAACTTCTTCAGAATCTCTGGAGTCTCATCTTTCTTGGCTAGAAAGAATACCCAAGTGAATCTGGAATAGTCATCAGTCACTACCAGACAGTATGACTTCTTCCCGATGCTCATAACGTTGACTGGTCCGAAGAGATCCATGTGAAGAAGTTGTAGAACTGAAGAGATAGAATTGAACAATTTAGGCTCGTGAGGTCTTTTGTGTTGCTTCCCCTTTGCACAAGCAATACATTTCTCAATGGTGGAAAAATCTTTAGAAGGCAAACCGATTACGTGATCTCCCTTGGCTAACCTGTTAAGATTCTTCAGATTTACGTGACCCAGTCGCCTATGCCATAACAAACAATCATGCTCCGATGCCTTAGAAAACAAGCAAGTATTCTCTGTAAACGAATCTGAGTTCATGTTGATAATGTATGCATTGTTTATCCTTGGAGTTCTCATCAGAATCCACTTCTCAGGCACCACAAAACCAGGCTTAAGAATAAGGCATTCCTTGTTTGTGAAGTGTGTTGAAAAACTCTTATCGCAGATCTGAGAAACACTCAAGAGACTGTGATTGAGCTCTTCAACGTAATATACATCTTCAAAACTGAGAGTTCCATTTGTGACCGTGCCTTTCATACTTATCCTTCCTCCCTTGTCTCCAGCAAACGATACATACCCTCCATTGAATGGTGTAACTTCATGCAACTGGGAAAAGTCCCCAGTCATGTGCCGGGAACAGCCGCTGTCTACGTACCAAACATGTTTGAGCTTACTTGGCCGTCCCTGCATTTTGCACACAATTAATGAGAAACAGGTACCCAAACCATAACAGATTTAGGCACTTTAGTAATGGAAAAGACTCTGTCTTTGGGTCTGAATTTTGGTCTGTTTTTGGGCTTTTCTATGTTGTACTTAACCTGTTCTGTCATGCTTCCACTGCACTGATTAGTTCTTTTTGATCCATTTATGAAAGTTCTTTGTTGTTGTTTGTGAGACTTTGATGATTTGGTAGATTTCATAGATCTCTTTGCAGTGGAAGGAATTTTGGTTTCCTTCTGAGAGGTCACCTTAGGCTTGGAGGATGGTACGATCCTTACTTGATTAAGTACTGGTTTAGCCTTAGGAATGACCTTCTGATTTTTCCCATAGAAGAATTCAGTAGGTCGATGCATACAATGTCTAGCAATGTGGCCAGGTTTCCCACATGCATAACAACAGACCTTTTGATGAAATTCAATTGGATCAAAGGGCTTTACATCACAGTTACTTTGGCTAGAGGATGTTGTGGGAATATAAGGTTCACTGTTAGGATTTAACAGTGAACTTTCCTCTTTGGTAACTGTGGAATGAGCCGGTGCAGTCTGTGTTGTTAAAGGAGAGAAAGTTGATTTTATAGCAAATGTTTTCTGAAAATGTTTAGGCATATCACTGATATTAATGTCAATTTCATCAAATTTTCTAACAAAATTAGTTTTTGGAACAAAATATGATTTGCTAGAAGATGATGAACAATCTGTGCTCCTCCATGCACTTCTTTCTACCTTCTCCTCCTTTAAACCTGCAACACTTAGGTTTTCTGCACAAATCTCAGAATCATTAGTTATAACAGGGTCAGCCGTAAGCATGACTGGTTCAGTGGGAAAATCACAAATACGACTAGAATCCAGTTCCAAGTCATCAACAGATGTGTTGATTCTTGGCATGCTTGAATAGTTATGATTAAAGGGTGGTTCACATTCATTATACCCAATTCCACTACCCTTCTTGAATCTGATGGATGTCATGTTTTCCAAAATTTTGCTTGAATAATCAAATCTTTCACATTTAATTGATGATTTAGCAAGCTGAGATTTGACATCATCCAACTCTAGTGTGAGTTCGTCGATTTTTCGTCGAGCATCTCTATAGTTGGATTCCTTGTCACTTAAAAGTTCTTTTAACCTCACCACGTCCCGACTCTCAGCCTCAAGCTTTCTTTTAAAAATTCCTTCATTTTTAAGAAATTCTGAGTTAAAGTATTTTAACTTATTTACTTCTTTGATTAAAGATTCATTGTGTGATCTATACTTAAAGACTTTGTCTATGCAAGATGTGGAGCAAAGATTTTCAGTTACCTCAGTCTGTTTGTCGTCCACTTCAGCCATGAAAGCGTGACTCAGAGTTAGCTCCAGTTCCTGCACCTGATCACTCCAGTCATAAGAGTCAGTCTCTTGAGTTACCAGTGCTTTGGATGTGCTAGCACTTCCTCCTGCAGTAGTAGTCACAGTTTTCTCTTCAGGCTTTTTCTCTCCATCATTATCCACCTTTGGCTGCTTACATTCTCTGGCAAAGTGACCTGGTTGGTCACAGTTGTAACATCGCAGCTTTGACTTATCAAAACCGAGCTTCTTTCCTGGATTGTTTCCAAAGCTGTTTCTTCCATAGCGCTTGATGAACTTCTTTGCTCTGAACACTGCCATTGCCATCTGCCACGAGATATCCATCTCTTCAACATCAGCTGGATTGATTTGCTCTAGGTTGTCTTGAGTGAGATTGGATGGTGCCAATTCTCCAGCTATGAAAGCATTGTAGCTGTTCATGAATCCTTTAAACAGCAGCAGATTCTCTTCACTTTCTGGATTTACTTTAGGCACTGATCCGGTTTGTCCAGATGACAGAAAAGCAGTCTCAAAAGGAACTCCATGAGATGCAGAAGTCTGATAATGTTGCATTCCTGATGATTGAAGATTGATAGCTGACAGAAGAGCAGAGTTTTCAGAAGTAGGTGCAATGCCCATTGAGCTGGCATGGTTCAGTGCTCTCTGCTTATCATCCATATCATATGAGTTGATAATTGAGATCAGCTCGCTTAAGGAAGTCTTGTACATATCTTTGGTCCTTTTGATTGTTGTGCAGTTGGAGTTCCAAGTGTAAGGAAGTGAATTCAACAGCTTCTTGTTAACCTCTCCCTTAGTCATCTCAATTCCAGAGCTGGTCATCTCAGTCATCAGATGAGTGAACCTGTTCAGTTGTGCTTCAAGAGTCTCTCCTTTGATATGATTAAACATATTGAATTTCTGTCTGAGCATATCCTTTCGACTTTCTCTCATATCCTCATTTCCTTCGAATCTTTCAACCAAGGCATTCCACAGTTCTTTTGCTGTTTTGTGCTCCTTAAATCCGTGAGCAACGTCAGTAGATAGAGCCATAGTAATAGAAGCATATGCCTTCTCATCCTTTTCCATAAGCAGTATGTCATTGTCGGTATATAACTCAGGATCCTTTGGAACAAGAGGACCATTGATTTCACTTTGATAAGAAGGAACATAAGGTCCATCCTCGATCGATCTCCAAAGTTTTGGATCGGTATACTTGATGAAGGACTGAAATCTGAATTTCCAATCTTGGAAGTTGTCTCCTGACACAAGCCTTGGTGGCTTTGTTCCGGTGCCAATTTCATTGTCCAGATTGAGTAAGTTGGACAAATTTGTCAGATTCTTTGAAGCCATGATGAATCAGAAAATTTTCTAAGTTCAGTACACGAATTCCCTGTAACTCCCTGTAGATCCTGCTCAAAGTCAAACAGACAGATTTGTACTCTAAACTCCTTGTAATCTAAAATGTTCCTGTACTCGAAAATCTTTCTGTATTCGAAATTTTCTTGTACTCGAAAATGCTACTGTACTCGAAATTCTTCCTGTACTCGAATTCCTGTGTTCGAACTTCTTTCTTGTACCCGAAAAGTATTTATACTTCGAGTACTCGTACTATACTCGAAATATTGCTACTCGAAAATTTTAGAACTTGAACAATACTTAAGAAAAATTTTATAAAAATCTTTCTTAAGAGTTAGAGTTCCAAATTTTTACAGCAGCTAGATAGAGTATAGAGGAGTAATAAAGTATAAAACTTGCTTCAAAAAGGCACTACCTTGATGATGAAAAGAGCACTCAAGCTCTGATACCACTTGTAGGTCCGAAATCTGATCAAGATCCAAGCTTTACGTTTCCAAACATCATCAATCACCTCTATAGTGTGCGGAATCCATAATAGAGTGAAATAAGAAGCAAGATGAACAAGAAAAATCGAAACTTTGTATATAATCCGTAAGTATACGAAAATGTGCCTCAATACGTCTAGAGAGCACACCTCGGGATTCGTGTTACAATCTGTACAAAAATACGTCTATTTATACTAGATAAGTGAGTAATCGAAGTTCAGGTTCGTGTACACGAACCAGGTTCGTGTACACGAACCTGAGTACACGAAATTTGTCTGAAGTCTTCCAAAATCTCAGTGTTGACTCTTCCGTGTTGACTTTGTCAGTCTTCATCGTTGATTGGGCTCTACAAGAAATCTAACAAATAGACATATTGGCTATGAGTGATCGAATATTGAAATAATTGTTATTTGGTAATTGAGTTTCATCACGATCAATGCATATTGAGTTATTTTGACATTAGTTTTGGTTTTGAATTAAGCTACATTGTGGTTGTCCAAATTTCATGGGGTCGGTAATAAAATTTCTTTGGGTCGGTCAAGATTAAATCATCTATCCGTGACTTCTAAGTTCATCCGCCCCTGTAGTTCATCAGATTGAAGTGCAATTTCCATAAATACATAATTCACTTGTTCGGCATTTCACTTCAATTTATTCTATTCATTTGTTTTTGATTTTATTTTATTTTATTTCAATTCAAAAGAATCCCCAGACCCCACTTTAAGTGAGATTTTACCGGACACGCTTGTTGTTCTTGTTTGTTTCAAGAGAATAAAGAGGGGAGATCTCTTTTGCATTTTAAGTGTAGGAGTATGAACAAAAGCTTGTGATGAAAGTCATATGTATGCATAGCTATGGTTTTTGTCATGTCTTGTTCCTTGTGGTGAGAAAAGACTTATGAATAATATATAATTAATTAAAATTTATTGAAATAAAAAAGTGTAAAGACTCATGAATATTATATAATTAATAATATTATATAATTAATAGAAATTTAATGAAACCCATAAACTTGAGGTTTTTACATTCCATTTTATGGATATTTTAGATCATGACCGTGACCTAGAAGACAGACCAATGAAACGAGTAGAAAGCAAAATAGATGAAACGATAGAACAAAGAATAAAAGAAGCAAAAAAAGAAGTAGAAGAAGCGATAAAAGAAGATCAGCCGAAAAGTTGCATGCAGCAATCCGGATCAAGACTTTTGGGACGTTAAACGAATTTTGAATGATAGAATTGTTACATTGAGAGACAAAATCACCATCGACAGTAACACCGCACTCCACGTGGCAGTGTGTACAAGCAAAATAACAAAGAATTTTTAGTAAAGATGTTGGACTGGGCTACAAAATTAAGATAACCAACCACCATTGGAAATGCTAAATTCAAAAGGAAGCACACTACTTCATGTTGCTGCTATTGTTGGCAACACCGAAGCTGCTAAGTTGCTGGTTAAAAAAAACCCAACCTTTGTTGTATGAGAAGGACGACGATGATGAACGAACGCCAGTGGAGAGAGCTCTTTTGAATATGCATACCAACACTTGCATCTATTTGTTGGATGAATATTTAAATTCTCCAGACATGGAGAAGTTTGACATGTTTGATAATAGTGAGATTCTGGTTAATGCGATCTTTTCTAAAGATTGCGGTAATTAAGCTAACTTAACTAATCAATCTAGACAGTTCATTTGTGCCACCTACTTCTTCATTACGTTTTATCTGCAGATTTAGCATACAAGATGATAAGGTTTGTAAGGGACACCCTGAACCTGTGTTAATGGCTATAGCTCAGAACTTCCCACCTAAGGTCAATTTTTTGGAAAGCATGTCACTCAAGGTTCAAGGTATGTCACCCCGGATTCTGCAGCTATGTCTTTGTTTATTGATAATTTTATATTAATCGATATAGTTGATCGATCTATATGTTCCTTTTCATTTTCAGCTCATCAAAACTGTAAGATCATAAAGGCTGATGCTCTCCAAAATACTGTAAGTCATTGGCTCCACTCCCAGAAGTCTAAAACATGTTTCGGAAGAACAGAGTTATCTTCCGGAAGTAAGTAGTCTTCGGAAGGAACCTAAGTTCCACAAAAGGCTAAGTACCTTCGGAAGATAACCTTGTTCTTTAGAACTCTCCAAGGAAGACAAAGCCATTCGAATACAAGTGCTTCCTAAGAAATGCTCAGCAGCTTCCGATAACAAAAAAACTTCCGAAGAGTTTTCTCTAACAAGATCCAAGACACTTAAAGAAATTATCAAAGCTGCTTTCTGTCATCAAGACCAACACAGAATACATTCCAATGATAGTCAGCAACAAAGAAGACTTTCAGAGATACCATAAATTTAATGCATTTTTTAGTTTAGGTATTTATTGAAAAAATCAATGAAGTCATTTGTATTAATTATAATTAATATGGCTTGACCTATCAAGCCATAACAGTATACTAGTTTTAGCATTAGTTTGTTTCTAGTATTTTGTCCAGTCTTGTATCCCTACGAGGATACAGCTGTAGGTTTTAGTATAAATACTTCATCTGTAACTTAGCAAAGTGTGCTTGTGCTTGTGCTTGTGCTTGAGCTAAAAATTGTGTGTTTCTTACAGTTGAATGCAATATACTTTAACCTTGATTTTAAACTCTTCTTGTATTTGTTTCAATCTGTTTTGTAAATCAAGTTGATATAATTTCCGCATCTATCAACTTAGTAAAAGATACATTATGAAAGTGTTGTGTAAATTACATAACCCGATCCAACAAAAACTAAATACCATATATACTACACCAAATTGAAAAAAGAATAAACAACAATTATTTCCTTGCTTTGCTTCTCAGGACGTATGGAGCTCCTTTCTTCACATGTTCCGGCAACGTTTAAGTTTGTTGAAGCCACACAAAGAAAAGCAGAGGCTTAGAGTGTTGGATCGATTCCTTTGATTCAAATTTAAACATGAACACGAAAATAGTAATCAAATAGAGATTAGATGAAACCTGTGAATCCAGTGAATGCGTTGTTGATTCCAGACATGATTCCTGAGTACGATCTTGATCGGTTACCATTTAGGGTGTATAGTGAGGATGGAATGAGATAAGAGAGAGCTCGGTTATGGGTCACGAATTCTTAAGGTTTAGAGAATTCGATTATGATGTTGGTAATGTCAGTAACCTTGATTATGAGCCAATTAGTCTCAATTTATATACACCCAAGGGGAAACCCTAATTAGGATAAATAAGTATAATTACGTCCATCAAATAATTGTCTATCTACTAGGGGTAATTAAGTAATTGATCTATTTAGTTAAATAATCATGAGGGCCATAATGTAAATATTTAATCTTACATTCTCCCACTTGGCCAAGTGATTATTTATTATGAGCATTAAGTAAGTCTGTAGATTGATAATACTCATTTTAGTTTTAAATTGTAATCATAGCAGAGAAATACAGTCATTGAATCAGTTATTCAATTTAAGACCCCCATTAATCATACTACAATACAAATTTAAAACTTAAGTTAGGATCACTTAACAAATAAGCCCTTTAACGAATGATTTGTGTTATTAGTGTCTATATGTCATTAGGCATGCGTAAACATATATTTAGAGACAAACAAATCAAATAAGTGAGGAAATTTCATTAATCATAAGTAAGTACATTATGCTATAAGGTCTTTACATAAGCCCATCTTCGAAACATGTTCTTCGAATATCTTAGGTGGGAGACCTTTAGTCATCGGATCCGCAAGCATAACTTTAGTACTTATATACTCAATACAAAGGTTATTTTCCTCAACTCGCTCGCGAACGAACAAGAAATTTGTATCAAGATACAAACCAGCATCGGTCGACCTGTTACTGTTCGAGAAGTTAACGGCTGCTGAGTTATCACAGTAAAGCTTCAATGGTATAGAGATAGAGTTAACGACTTTGAGTCCAGCGATAAGGTTTCTCAACAACATTCCATGATAGGTTGCATTGTACACTGCAACATATTTAGCCATCATAGTTGAGGTTGTTGTCAGCTGCTGCTTATGACTCTTCCATGAGATCGGTCCGCCTGCTAACATAAAGATATACCCCGAAGTGGATTTCTTGTCATATTTGCATTTAGCAAAGTCAGAATCAGAGCAACCAACCATTTCCAAATTATCACTTCTCTTATAAGTCAGTTTGAAGTCTTTTGTCCCTTGAAGATATCGAAGCACTTTCTTAGCTGCTTTCCAGTGATCAAGGCCAAGGTTAGTTTGATAACGGCCAAGCATTCAGTAATGTAAGCGATATCAGGATGAGTACATACTTGATCATACATAAGGCTCCCGACTACTGATGCATAAGGTATCATTCTCATTTGCGCGTTTTCAGCCTCAGTCTTCGGACACTGAAAGGAACCGAAGACATCTCCTTTAACTACTGGAGCTACAGAGGGAGAGCAGTTGTGCATGTTGTAGCGTGTGAGGACCCGTTCAATGTAAGCCTTCTGAGATAAACCCAAAAGACCATTGACCCTATCTCGGTGTATTTCGATGCCAATAACGTAAGACGCCTCTCCGAGATCCTTCATGTCGAAATTATGCGAAAGTATGCGCTTCGACTCATGCAACATATCTAAACAATTAGTTGCCAAAAGAATGTCATCAACATAAAGGAAAAGTATAGTAAAGTTGCTCCCACTCATCTTGAGGTATGTGCATTGATCCACTTGATTCTTTAGGAAACCGTGCTTTTTCATCACTTCATCAAACTTTAGTTACCATTGACGTGAGGCTTGCTTCAACCTGTATATGGATTTCTTTAGCTTGCAGACTAAATACTCTTAACCTTCAAGCATGAAGCCCTCAGGCTGTTTCATGAACACGTCTTCATACAAGTCGCTGTTTAGGAAAGCAGTTTTGACATCCATCTGATGCAGCTCTAAATCAAAATGAGCTACGAGGGCCATCATGGTCCTTAAGGAATCTTTACGAGAGACAGGAGAGAATGTCTCTTGATAATCAATTCCCTCTTTCTGAGTGAAACCTTTTACAACCTATCTTGCTTTGAAGCGTTCAATGTTTCCGTTCGGATCCAATTTTGTTTTGAACACCCATTTACATCCTACGGGTTTTACTCCATTGGGTAATTCTACCAAATCCCAAACATCGTTTTTCTTCATGGAATCAAGCTCATCATTCATAGCTATTTTCCATTCAGAAGACTGATCACTAGTAATGGCCTCATGATAAGAGGTAGGATCAGTAAACTTTCCGGCATCCATTTCAGCTTCAGTCAGGTAGGTTACATAATCATCAAAGTTAGTAGGTACTTTAGGCCTAGATGACCTCCTAAGTTGATTAGCGGTTTCAGCATGGCTGGTATTGTGTTGATGTTGATCAGATGAGGTGCCTTCATTCTCGGTAACGTTTGGAGTCGTAGTAAGTCCTGATTGTATCAGATTTGGTGCAGTGAAGTTTGGAGTAGCATGGTGTACAAGAGGAGTAATCGGAGGTAAGTTAGTCGACGAGTGTCTCCCCCCCGCGTCTTGTACTTCTTGCAAATCAGAATCAGGATTTTCACTGCTCCCACTAACCTTAGAATCCTCAAAGAAATGAGCATGCTTTGTTTCTACAATTCGAGTGACATGGGTAGGACAATAGAATCTATAACCCTTTGAGTGATCCGGATACCCGATGAAGTAACATGTAATAGTTTTCATGTCAAGCTTCTTTAAGAAGGGATTATACAGTTTAGTTTCGGCAAGACAACCCATACTTTCATATATCTAAGACTCGGTTTCCTTCCTGTCCAAAGTTCATAAGGAGTTTTAAGGACAGATTTTGAAGGAACTCTATTGAGTATATAAACTGTTGTCTTTAAGGCCTCGGTCCAGAGGAATGAGGGTAAACCTGAGTTGGCTAACATACTGCGCACCATGTTCATTAGGGTTCTATTTCTCCTTTCAGCAACACCGTTTTGTTGAGGAGTACCGGGCATGGTGTATTGGTTCACGATCCCCTGGCCTTTACAAAACTCATTAAATGGACCAGGAGCCTGACCCACATCAGTATGTCTACCATAATATTCACCTCCTCTATCTGATCTCACAACTTTTATTTTAAGATCTAGTTGATTTTCAACTTCAGTTTTATAATCGTTAAAAGTTGTAAGTGATTCAGATTTGTCCTTGATTAGATACAAGTACATGTAACAAGAATGATCATCAATGAAAGTGATAAAAGAAGTTTGTCCAGTTATTCCAGCAATGGTGTAAGGGCCACTAATGTCAGTGTGAATAATTTCTAATAAATTAGAACTCCTAGTGGCACCTTTCTTAGTTGTTGTTGTCATTTTGTCTTTAAGGCATTTGACACATGTTCCAAAATCAGTGAAATCAAGAGAAGGTAAAACTTCATCCTTCACAAGTCGAGATAAGCGATCTCGTGAGATGTGGCCTAAACGTTGATGCCACAACATGGATGAAGTTTCTAAGTCTCTTTTTCTTTTAGTCTTTGTTGAGTTCTCATTAATGTTATATGAAAACGAAAACCTAGAGAAATCATCATCTAGTTCTAATTTATAGAGACCACCATCCAGAAGACCAGTACCAATTACTTGAGAATTAGAACTAATAGTAAGTCTGCCATTACCGTGAGAAACATAAAAACCATCCATGTCTAACTTTGGTCCAGATACAAGATTCCTTGAAATTTCAGGAATATATAAGGTATCATAAAGTTTAATACATAGACCGGTTTTCATTATTAATTCTAAGGTTCCCACAGCAGCAATAAATAGTTCCTTTCCATCCCCAAGCTTAAGTGTTCTTTGGTTTCTTTCCAGCCTTCGGATTGTAAGAAATCCCTGAGTAGAATTGGTCACATGAACCATAGAACCATAGTCAAACCACCATGTATTAGTTAGAACATTTAAATTAAAGGACACAATTATCATATTAAGATGATTACCTCTCTTAACCAGCCATTCCTTGAAGTTAGAGCAATCTTTCTGCTTATGTCCTACCTTTCGGTAGAACTTGCAGTAGGGGTTTCCATTGGAATTATTAGAGCTGGAAGAAGCACCTAAATTGGACTTAGGGACTTTAGAAGCATCCTTATGAGTATTGTTCTTCCTTTTCTTCGAACCAGTAGCCATCAGGTAAGCAACATCAGGTTTGTCCAGCTTCTGACGCTCTTCCTCTTGTACGCACATGGCAATCAACTCGTTCATCATCCACTTCTCTTTCTGAGTGTTGTAGTTGATCTTGAAAGCCTCATAAGATGTAGGAAGAGAAGTCATAATGAAGTGGACTAAGAAACCATCACTGATCTCCATGTCTAATCCCTTAAGTTTACGGGTCATGTCGTTCATCATCATGATGTGCTCACGAATGCCACTGACTCCGTCATATTTTGTAGACACCAGTTTCATGATCAGGATGCTAGCATGTGCCTTGGAGGTTCCTCTGAATTGTTCCTCCACAGCAGTAAGGTAAGCCTTGGCATTAGCCAAATCAGGAAGAGTTCCTCTCATGATTGGGCTGATAGAGTTCTTGATAAACATTAGTGTCATCCTATTAGCCTTCTCCCATTTCTCATGGAGCAGCTTAGCTTCAGCAGTGCTCTTATCAGTGAGGGCAGGAGGTGCATGCTCTCTTAGTACATAGTCAAACTCAGTAATCCCAAGAGTTACCATCAGCGAATCTTTCCAAGCAGAGTAGTTCGCACCGGTAAGGGTTTCAATTCCCATATTGGGAGCTGTGGATTAAATTAGATGAGAAAGAGTAATATACTAAGGCTATAGAAGAACTTAGAGTGATCTTATGGGGTAACTTAGATCTAAGGCAGGCAGATATAAGGACCATTATAGTAATGAAGCTGTGATAAAGAGTCTACTATAACATCAAATTAATAGACTAGATTAGGTTATACTTAAACAAATGGGTTTCACTTTGGTTAATAACCATTCATCTAAGTATAGGAACAATTTAGTTAGAAAATAAAATATGCATTAGGAATGTAACACATCACCTTTGGGCAGAAGCGAGACATTTTATAAGTATTATGCACATGTTAAGTTTGCAAACATATATGTAACACATCACCTTTGGGCAGAAGTGAAACATACATGCTTTTAGGCAAAATGATGTCATATGAATATCTAATCTATACTAATAAATAAAGATAATTGTGGACACTTGTCATCTTTCTATGCCATCTAAATTTTGTTTTTCCCGCTTCTCTCTCTTCATTAATTATCTATATTTATTATTTAATTATAAATAATAATTAATATATTATTAATTAATTATATAAAGATTAAATTATTTATGAAGCTTTTAAATAAACATATATTTTTATTTAACAACTTATTTTTAATTCTTCAAGTATATTCATATTCAAATTATATTTATTAAAATATCTGAAAATAAAGATTAATGATACTAATTGTTTTTATGAGTGATTTTAAAATATTTGAAAATTTTAATATGAATGAATGATTTGAATGATAAAAATATACTATGTTGAAATAATAAAAAGTAAGTAACTTGAAAAAAAAACAAGTTATATGTATTAATATAACTTTAAGTCAAGTTAATTTCAGTGTGTTAAAAAAGAATACGCATACTTTAATTAAATTTAAGTTTATATTATATTTTATTCAACTTTGTAAAATTTGAGTTTAGTTAAATTATGTAATATACAAACTTTTTAGTCATATAAGTGTTTCTTAACAGATATGTATATGTAATTTTTTTTTGGCAACCCGTGTAATACACGGGATTCTAACCTAGTGTTTAAGGATATACACAAGTAAGCGACAATACTTAATAAGACTCAAATAATAAGATGTAACACATCACCTTTGGGCAGAAGTGAAACACTTGTTATTGAGTTTAAGCAGATTTTGTATTTTAAGGTTTTGTAAAACATAATAGTTTAAAATTTTAACAAAACTATTTACTTTATCTCTTACCCCTGATTCGCAGATCGAAATTTTCGAGTACAGTTGTTCGAAATTTGTTAAGTGTCCGATGTTAGTATTGTTCTCGAAATTAGTAAAGTTTACGAAGTTAGTAATGTTCTCGAAAATAGTTATGTATTCGAAAATTTCGAGTACTTTCAAATTTTCGAGTACTCTTAGATTTTCGAGTACAGTTGTTCGAGTACCTTATTTCGTGAACTTTTAAGTTTCGAGTACTTGTAAGTTCGTGAACTCCAAATTTCGAGTACAGTTAAATTTCGTGAACTTCAAAATTTCTAGTACACTTAAATTTCGTGAACTTCAAAATTTCGAGTACACTTAAATTAATTGTAATTTCGGGTACTTTAAATTTCGAGTATTTAAAATTTCGACTACTCAAAATTTCGAGTACTTATAATTTCGAGTACACCAAATTTCGAGTACTCTTAAAAAGTGTACATTAATTTTGAATATGTTTAAGTCCCACCAGATTCACGTTTTTACGAAAAATGAACCAGTTTTAAGGTTTTCTTGAAAAACGACCCAGTTTTCGTACTCGTTTTTCGAAACGTTTTTGGATTTTGTATCAATTTCGTGATTAGGAATCGATTAAACAACATATCGATTTGATACCACATGTTGGATCGATTCCTTTGATTCAGATTTAAACATGAACACGAAAACAATAATCAAATAGAGATCAGATGAAACCTGTGAATCCAGTGAATACGTTGTTGATTCCAGACATGATTCCTGAGTACGATCTTGATCAGTTCCCGTTTAGGGTGTATAGTGAGGATGGATGAGATGAGAGAGAGCTCGGTTATGGGTCACGAATTCTTAAGGTTTAGAGAATTCGATTATGATGTTGGTAATGTCAGTAACCTTGATTATGAGCCAATTAGTCTCAATTTATATACACACAAGGGGAAACCCTAATTATGATAAATAAGGATAATTATGTCCATCAAATAATTATTTATCTACTAGGGGTAATGATAGGCATTCAGAGTGGTTACAGATAATATTGAAAGAAATATGAATCGATATAAACAGATAAATCTACGACTTGTTTCGGATACAGATTCACCACCAAAAACACTTCGTAGGGCTGCGATGTCGAAACCGATGATACAGATACACCACTCCGGTTAAGAAATCGTGTCTAAGAACCAGGGCCGGCCCAATGGGCCAAGCAGCCCAATCTAGGGCTTAGGGTCTCCAAAACTTACGAGGCCTCCTATTTTTCACGTTTTTGGACTTAATTTACATAGCAGAATTTTGGGTTAAAAAAAACGTTGGGCCACCACTGATTAATATTGGGGAATTGGGCTTTAAAATTTCATCCGGCCATCTCCATTATCTTGCGTCATGCGTGTGTATCGAAAAGCCAAAAGAGGGAAAAAGGTTGGGGACTTGGGGTTCTTCGATCGGGAGAAGCGAGGGGTGATTGACGAGTGGCGACTGTGACGATCTTGGGGAATCGAGGAGACGGTTGGGATTCTTCGATCGGGAGAAACGAGGAGACTTTCGATCGGTCATCGGTGCATATATCTCGGAGGGTTGGTCCGGTTGAAGATGGAAACGCTTCACAGTTGATTGCTCATGCTCTCTTGATAGGTATTACTTTAAGCCTCTAATACTTTGATTTATTTGTGTTTGAATTTTGATTTTGATTAGGGTTAATTATGGTTGAACTTTGAATCTGTGAGAGTGAGACTGTGATTGAATTTTGTATTTGATTTAGCCCAAGCTTGATCTCCTGTTCAGCTGTTCCTCCACCTTTACTCATCAGATCCCTATCATTCAAATGTGTTTCCAGTCTCTCATTTTCTCCAAAGAACCTTAACCCACCCTTGATCCGTTTCTGATTTGAAATCATGCATCCAACCTATTTTTGAAAAAGTTTTAAACCAACAGCAGAAGAAAGTGATGGAAGCTGATCCTTGTGATTTGCAAAAACTATGTTTTGTGCCAACTAAATATGATGCTAATGTGGTTGCATTTAGAAAGTGGTTAAAGAAATACTCAGACGGCCAAATCAATTGGGGCAACAAATCTGATCCTCATGTTTTTTTTCTTCCTCGTTTTTTTTTTGCTACTTCATGTTTTTAGCTGCTTTATGTTTTTTTTTTGAATTTTTTTTAGCTCTGCCAATTATAAACATTGATTTATAATTGCCGGTCCCGAGCACAGATGGCAAAAGAGGAGGGTTTTAAATCATTTTTGCAGATTACATGGTGGCTGGTGCAGCTAACAACCAACAACCATGCAGGACGATTGCAGTTTTTTTTTTTTTTGTGTATTAAAGGGCCTCCATTTTATTTCAGCTTTGGGCCTTCATAATACTTGAGCCGGCCCTGCTAAGAACACCACCCAATATGCCAAGATTGAGCTAGCAAAGACAGATTAATCTAACTCAAAATCCATTGAGAAAAATTAACCAAAAGGAAAATATTTTTTTCATAAAACTCCATTGCCCCTCTATTTGGGTGAATCGATTACATAATAGTGAAATTGCAACAAAACTACCCACGTTTCCACATCTTAGAAAATGTAGAAAACTACTTGCAAAAGTCAAATAAATATAAACAACTTGAAAATAAAATAACAAGAAAATAAATAACATAAAATAAACTGCTGCATGAATGTGACGTGGGTTGCATGGTTGGATCTCACACTTGTTCCCAGACAACATGGTTAACCCATGCTAGACTTAACATTTTTAACCCATATATGGTTCCCCTTATTCTTGGATAATGCAATTTCAACGGCTAGGAAATTTGAATTCCTGGCTAACCGGCTATCAGGTAATTAAGTAATTGATCTATTTACTTAAATAATTATGAGGGCCATAATGTAAATATTTAATCTTAGATGATTGCTAAACTTCTAGTACGTTTTACACGTAACTTAATAATTAGAGAGTCAACGACAACGTCCACAACTTTCGACGATGCAATTTTTGAAGCCACAAGACAATATGCGGTCAAGGTTGTAAAAATAATTGTCTCTAAATTCCCAAATGCAATTTGGAGTAGCAATGAAGATGACCACAATATTATTCAATACGTTGTGATAAACCGTTCAGAAAAGGTTTACAACCTACTTTATCAAATGAGCGAACACAAAAATATATATAGAACAATCAAAGACCCTTTAGATAACAACCTCTTGCATCTCGCTACAAGATTAGCACCTAAAAACAAATTGAATCCTATATCAGGAGCAGCTTTGCAATTACAACGAGAACTACAATGGTTTAAGGTATGTAGGGTTCTATTTAGATTTGAATTTTTCATGCACGTAGGTAGCTTACTTTATATGACCTAATCAGTGCCACATATGCCGTAGCATGTTTGGCAAGAAAAGTAATATATGCTCCTTTCTATTAATTGTTGGCATTCTTTTCCTTAATATATGTAACTGTAGGATCGGGTTGTTATCTCTAAACAACACTTCACAAGTATTTCTTACTTAATTCTAACAGATGCGGAATGTTCTGTTAGAATGATCTCACAATTTCACTCAAAGTGACACAATAATATTCTTTGAACAATATTAAGAACACAAGAATAATTCAAGCTCAAGAATATATTTCTCTCAAAGTGGAAGTATACAAGCAAGCACACTTCAAGCAACAATACTTTGAGAGGTTATATAGCCAAGGCTACAACCGTATACACTTAGGAATACAAGTTGGGTATACTAGACAAGTACATAAAGTAAAGCTTATTCTAGTATGTTGAGTGTCTTAACAGGCTAAGACACTCAGTCATGATCATTACATTAATAGACATTGACTTTACAAAGGACTATTAAATACAAAAGACATTTAATGTTGTTGATCTTCAAGGCTTCAGATGATCTTTTGCATTTAATGCAGCATGGGAGAGGTAAGGCGCTTTATCTGACTCATTACATGTTGTCTTTGTCTTTACTCAGACCAGCATGTCTTGTGTCAGTACCTTTTGTACTATGAGAGTAAGCTGCTACAGTCTTTGTCAGAGGATAAACCTCGGAAGTCTTTGTCTTGTGTGCATAAGAAGATTCCTCGGAAGCAGTTGTCTTGTACAACCTTCGGCAGGAACCAGTTATCCTTCGGAAGCAATGTTGCTTCCGAAGAATCACTTCTTCCTTCCGAAGGTGTATATTCAAAGAGACTCCTATACTTAGACAAAACAAGAAGTTTGGTGAGCATCAGCCTTTATTAGTCTTTACAGTCTCCCCCTAGGCTGATGCTACCAAAACTTCTAAGGCATAAACCTTGGCTTCCATGTACCCCTCAGTACCTGTGCCCTTTTTCTAATTAATCTGATAGCTGACCTCCCATCTGCTCCATTGTCAGGATTATTGAGAGGGAGCTTATCTAGATCAAATATATAGGGTTTTGCCAATGTCATCAGATGCAAAAGATCCACCAGTTTTATTTCTCCATTGTAGTCGGTAAGGATGAATATCCTTTCTTGTGCATTGAAGCTCCAATTTACCAAAGGGATGTATGAATGCTCATGCATTAATCTGCTAATATCCCTCATGTCTTCTGGGGTTTGTGTAGTTTTGGGAGTTGCTTCAGATGTGGCTACAGGTACTGAGAGTGTTGTATCAGGCTCAGAGTCTAAGGGGATAGTTTTTGTTTCCTTTTTCCTTTTAGCCATGCTCTTTCTTCTTGTGAATCTTGGTTTGTCTTGAGCAGTGGCTTGACTCCTCAGAACTCTGGCCTGTTGGGCTTCCACAGTTGATTCTACTGCTGCACCTGTTGTTGCAGTAGACTGTGGCCCAATATCCTCATCCCTTGAGGGTTCTGTTCTCCTCTCTTCAGCCTGTGTATGTCTCTCAGAATCAGGGTTTGGTATTGATTGTTTCATTGTAGTCTTCTTACCCTTTTTGTAGACTGAGGAGATTGGCATGTTATCCATACTTGGACTTGAAGGAGGAGATATTGGTTCTTCTTTTGGATTTAGGGGGAACATTTTGGGGAACATTGCTTTTGTTGCTGCCCCACACATGACTTCTTCTCCCTCTCTGATCCCTGCACCAGAGAGGGGAAATTCTATTGTAGCTCCTCCCCCTAAACCTAAGCCTCTCATTAGGCTTTCCTTTCTTGCCCTGATTTGTTCAATTGAAGGTAACTCACCTCTTGCAACTTTGGCTTTTATATCTCTGATATGCATATCCATGGTTGAGTTCTTCATTGGGCCTAGCTGCCGAGCATGGAAGCCATATTCCAAGAGAAAGGCCTTGTTCTTGTCTCTGTAGGCCTTCTCTTTTTGCTCCTTTGTAAGTACACTCAGGGCCTTTGATGCAGCAACAGCTTGTTCTTGCTGCTGCACCTTGTCCAGCTCGGCAGCCATTCTAGGTACCGACCAGTTGATGACTTCATCAAAGTCATAACCTTTTTCTTCTAGCAAAGCAGAGAGTCTAGCTCGCTCTTCATCTAGAGAAGTGTTTGGTCGGCCCTTTGTTTTCTTTGGTCTCATCTCCTCCTGTTCTGCTTCCTCCTCTGGGGTTAGCTTACGTTTTCCTTTGTCATCAGCAGTTATTTTTGCCCCAGAGGAGATTTCTTCTGTTGCCTCACCAGCTGGTTCATTGGCATGTAGCTCCTCTGTGGAGGAAACATCCAGGATGACTGGGCCTTCGGAGGCAGCTGCAGCTTCGGAGTTAACCTCAGCATTCACTGTCTCCTCCAGTTGACCAATCCCCTTAGATGATTCCTTATTGGATTCCACAAAGGGCTCAGGAGAGGAAGAGAGAGCTTCAGCAGCTTCAGTCCCAGAAGGGGACACAGATTTCATGGAAATTGATTCTTCTTGTGCTGTGTCTTCCATGACAACCTGAGCTGCAGTCTCAGAAGGAGACTTAGTCCCAAGAGGGGACTGAGGTTCCAAAGAGACATTTGATGTTTGCTGTTCAGTCTCTTTGGCAACCTCCCTTGTATCCTCAGAAGCAGAAGAAGAGGAAGTAGAAGAAGAATCTTGAAAATAAGTACCCAAGAAGTCATCCCATTCAGCAGTCAAAGTGACTAAGGATGGAGTAACTTCCTGTGCACCCTCCTCTTCTCTTGCTTCTGATCCTGACCCTGCAGTTGGTATAGTCTCCCCCTTTTTGGTAGCATCAGGGGAGATGAAAGTGGTAGTAGCAGGATCAGGGTGAAATGGATGTAGAGTGACCGGGGGACGCCTCCTGAGGTCCAGAATAGTGGCATCTTTGGTTTGGACCTCAACCCGCAGGGTAGCCACCTCAGCTTCTAAGTGAGCTACCCTGGCTTGGAGGGAAGTTATTGTAGCCGTCAATTCCTGTGTGGATGTGCCCTCCTCTACCGGAGTAGAATCATGGGGCGATGGAGTCCTGAGCCTAGCTCCTGCACCTCCACCACCAGATGTGGTTTCTTGGCACCCTGGATTCCCTTCATTGAGAAGAACCTCAAAGAAGTCCTCCCCAATATAGGTTGCCGCAGGTGAGGTCCTATTGCCTGTACCACTGTCCTGTGGATCTTTATTAAGATCAACAGTAGTGGCAGCCTCACCTGCATTGACCCCTTCAGAACTACTGGGGCCAACCTCTGATTGAATAGGCTCTGGGTCAGGGAACCGAGCTTGTAACTGTGTCACCACTCTCATTAAAGTTTGGGTAGTTGGAGAGAGTGGTTCCTCCACAGCTAGAGCAGGGGTTCCTTGAGCCTGGGAGATAGTATGGGTGGGGGGCATTTCTGGATGATATGAACCTGGAGACTTGGGAGACAGTCTCTTATCTAATGAAGTTGCTTCATGAGAAGCAAACTCAATGATGGGTGCATCCCTTTGAATATTCTCAGTTATGTTTTGTGACATAAGCTGAGGGCTTTCAGGCTGGTTAAGGGCAACCACAGGTTTCAAAGGAAGAACCTGTGGAGAGACAAGGGGTGTGGCTTTCACCTTAGGTAGAACTGTGCCCTTAGCAGTTCTTTTAACCTTTTTCTGTTTTGGTTCAGTAGAAGGGGCCTGAACAACTGTAGAAAGTTGCACAGGGTTTCGTTTGCGTTTGTAAGTGATTTTTATGGGGTGAGGAACAGAAGTGGAAGGTGTGGGTTCAGCATCTGTGGGGTTAACAGAGCTGTCACCTTCTGGAGCAGGGGACTCCATAGAGGAAAGAAGAGGAGTGAATGTCCCAGAGAACTGAGCACTCTTCTTCTTGAGTTGCACAAAAATCTTGGAAGAGACCAAGGGCATTTTGTAAGTATTCCCAGTTAGAGAAAGGGAAGCTCCCAATTCTTCATTAAAAAGGTGTTGCAAAAACCTGGGATACATACAAAACTTCTTTGGTGACAAGATGTTGTCAACCAAATTATTGAAAATAAAGGCAGAAAAATTAAACAGTTGATTGGAAATCAAGCCATGAATAGCCGAAGCTAAATCAGATGGAACTTGGTCCCAACCACCAGATTTATTTGAAAGACAATGTAAAAACACATGTATGAGGTACTTGTAATTATAGGACACTCGACCCTTCAAATAGGTTGTTGAAGGGAGAGGACCTTCGTACCCCATTGACTGAAATGTCAATGCTACCTCATCCTTTGTGAATGAAACCTTTCCACCGGCATCATTCAGTTTAAGATGCCGACAGATGGTCTTCACAGAAATAGCAATAGGATGAGCATCAATGGTGGCTACAAGAGACCGACCATTGGAAGTCGAGGAAACAGAACAAGATGCCCAAAACTGTTGGTGATGAGATTCATACACCAAGGGCTGAACAGTTAATGCAAAGAAATACCTGCTCCTTTGAAGAAAGGAGATTATTGGGGCGAAGTCAGCATCATGTTCTGCTGATAACTCCGCTGGTACGTTGTGAGCAGGTTTGAACGCAAGAAGAGCCATGAAAGTTGGTGATTTTAGGGCACAATTGGAGAGATCAAAGAGAAGAAGAGTTCAAAGTGAAACAGTTTGTGAGAATTTGAATGAGCGGGAGACCTTTATATACATTCGGATTTCAGCATTTAATTATATAGACACATTAAATTTGAGATCCGGATGTCAGAAAAAGGTCTTCCGATGACAGCTGGTTTCACAATTAATTTTCTCTGACTGAGGTGCTTCCGAAGAAATGACTTTCGGAAGCAGGGTATTTATTAGACCAAGAGAGTTCAGAAGAGATGTGCTTCCGAAGTATAAAATTTATACTGTCGGAAGCACTGCTTCTGAAGTGTTAGAAAATTCATTAGGCAAAATGTTCTTCGGAAGACACTTTCTTCTGAAGAGTACCTTGAGAAGCCTATGCTTCCGAAAATAATGTATCGGAAGAATATTACTTCAGAAGGTAAGTTAGCTTCTGAAGTGTGAGATCTTCCGACTAAGGAAGAAATAATGCTTCCGAAGACTTAACCTATCTTCTGCTGAGTAGATACTCATCGGAAGACAAGTTAAGTTTATCTTCCGAGGAATTATTTATTCCTTGTCAGTACATTTATTCAAAGTTGATCATCCCAATGAATGTTATTAAGTACCTGAATCTTCCTTCATCAAATGCCTTTGTGAAGAGATCTGCCAAATTGTTTTCTGAATCAACTTTGACCAAATGAATCAACTTCTTTTCTGCACAATCTCTGATGAAATGGTATCTGATGTCGATGTGCTTGGTCTTGGAATGCTTGACAGGATTATTGGTGATGGAGATTGCACTTGAATTGTCTATCTGAATAGGAGTATTGAACAGATCTACTCCATAATCCTTCATCTGATTTTGGATCCAGATGACTTGTGCACAGCAGCTAGAAGCAGCTATATATTCAGCCTCTGCAGTAGAAGTAGAAACACATGACTGTTTCTTGCATTGCCAAGACACAATTCTGGATCCAAGAAATTGACATCCCCCTGATGTGGATTTCTTGCTGATGTTGCAACCCCCATAATCACTGTCTGTATAAGCCATGAATTGGAAGTCTTCATTTCTAGGATACCACAATCCTAGACTTGGTGCTCCTTTGAGGTATCTAAAGATTCTTTTTACAGCCAGCATATGAGAAACTTTGGGATTGGCCTGAAATCTTGCACATACACAAGTTGCAAACATGATATCTGGCCTGCTTGCTGTGAGATACATCAAAGAGCCTATCATTGCTCTGTACTGGTGCTGATCAACATCCTCCCCCTCAAGATCAGGGCTAAGTGATGTTGTTTTGGACATAGGAGTTCCCAGAGCTTTGCAATCAGAAAGCTTGAATCTTTCAAGAATGTCCTTGACATATTTTGATTGACTAATGAAAATCCCTGTAGGAGTTTGTTTCACTTGTAATCCAAGAAAGAAGGTGAGTTCTCCCATTGAACTCATCTCAAATTTGGATTTCATTAGCGATTCAAACTCCTTGCAGAGAGATTCATTAGTAGAACCAAAGATAATGTCATCAACATAGATTTGAACTAGCATGATATGTTGATTTGACTTTTTGAAAAAGAGAGTTTTATCAATTGTTCCTCTCTTGAATTTGTTTGCCAACAGAAAAGAAGATAAAGTTTCATACCATTTTCTGGGAGCTTGATGCAGCCCATAAAGAGCCTTATCAAGCTTACAGACATGATCAGGAAACTTTGGATCTTCAAATCCTGGAGGTTGGCACACATAAACTTCTTCATCAATTTTTCCATAAAGAAAGGCACTTTTAACATCCATCTGAAACACTTTGAAATCTTTTGCAGCTGCAAATGCCAAAAATATTCTAATAGCTTCAATTCTGGCAACAGGTGCAAAGACTTCATCATAGTCAATGCCTTCCTCTTGAGTGTATCCCTGAACAACCAATCTTGCTTTGTTTTTGATGACAACACCTTTGTCATCTTTCTTGTTTCTGAACACCCATTTGGTTCCAATGACATACTTTCCTTTAGGCAAAGGACAAGTTTTCCAAACTCCTTGTCTTTGAAACTGAAGAAGCTCTTCTTGCATAGCTTCTACCCAACTGTTATCTTTTAAAGCCTCTGCAACCTTCTTAGGTTCTATTTGGGATAGAAAGCAAGAAAACAAGCAAACATTTGCTTCATGCATAGAGCTTCTAGTTCTAACACCTTCTTCTACATTGCCAATGATGTTTTCAACTGGATGAGTGCTGTGAATTCGAGTCCTTGGAATCACATCCAGTTGAGAAGATTCATCCACATTGAGTGACTCAAGGTTAGGAAGAACTACCTCAAGTTGGATTTCTGGCAGATCACGTGGATTCAACGTTTGAACTGTTGTGGGTTGGTTTTCTTTGGGAGTAGTGATTTCCAGAGAATTTTCCTCTGCTGAAGGACTTCCTACTTCTTCTTGATGTTGTGAATTAGAAGCAGCTTCAATTGAGGGACCTGCCTGAGATGAGTTGATTGTTTCAGACTGTGATACATCATTTTGTGTTGAAGTGGATTCTGCCAAGTTTTGTCTTGAAGCTATTGGCAGTTCAACACGAAAGTCATCTTCTCTTGAGCCTTTGGAGATGTCTGTGGTAGCTGATTGTGAAACTGGAACATACTCTTTCACCAGATTAAATGCAGATGTAAAACTATCAAGATCAAACAACCAATCAGGGCCGGTTCCAGATTTATTGAGAGTATGTTCATTGAACTGAACATTTGCAGACTCTTCAATAACTCTGGATGCTTTGATGTATACTCTATACGCTTTAGCATTTGAAGAGTACCCAACAAAGTAGCCCTCTGCTGATTTCTCAGCAAATTTGGCTAAGTAATCTTTAGTATTCAAGATGGTGCAATGACATCCAAATGGTTTGAGAAATCCAATGAATGGCTTTCTCTTATGCCAAATTTCATAAGGAGTCATGCCATGTGACTTAACTACCAATATTCTATTTTGGACATAACAGGCAGTGTTGACTGCTTCTGCCCAAAAAGTTATTGGAAGTTTGGCATCAGACAACATGGTTCTTGCAGCTTCAATTAGTGTCCTATTCCTTCTTTCAGCTACACCATTTTGTTGTGGAGTTCTAGGAGCACTAAATTGTCTTGTGATACCTTTAGATTCACAAAAAGAATTTAAAACATGATTCTTGAATTCTGTTCCTTGATCTGATCTGATTATTTTTACATGATGGTCACTTTCATTCTCCACCCTGAGTATAAATGACTTTAGGATTTCGGCAGTTTCATCCTTGGTATTTAAGAAAAACACCCAGGTATACCGAGAGAAATCATCAGTAA
This sequence comes from Mikania micrantha, assembly GCA_009363875.1. Lineage (NCBI taxonomy): Eukaryota > Viridiplantae > Streptophyta > Magnoliopsida > Asterales > Asteraceae > Mikania > Mikania micrantha. Next base: position 66,130,783 of record CM018683.1, on the reverse strand, counting down.
CCACCAAACAGTATGATTTTCTACCAAGACTTTTAACACTTGTGGGGCCAAACAAGTCCATATGTAGTAAATGAAGGACTGTGGTAATTGAATTTGTCTCTTTGGCATAATGAGATGACTTGTGTTGCTTACCCTTTAAGCATGCAACACATTTATCAACACATATGAATTCTTTTGTTGGTAAACCAGTTACTAAATTATTTTTGACCAATTTATTCATATTTTTGAGGTTTACATGACAAAGTCTTCTATGCCAAAGTGATGATTCATCAAGTGAAGCTTTTGAGACAAAGCAGCTTATATTACTAAGAGGTGCAGCTGTGCTCATATCTAGCATATACATGTTACTTCTTCTTGGAGCTCTGAGTAGAATTTGATCATTTGGTATCACAAATCCTGGTTTCAGAACAATGCACTCATGCTCAGTAAACAACATGTTATGCTTTTGATCACACACCTGTGATACACTTAGTAAATTGTAGTTAAGTTCTTTTACAAAATGTACATTCTCAAAGCTTACCTTACCATTTGTGATTGTGCCTCTACCTGTTATGTATCCTCCTACTGGATCACTTCCAAAAGCAACAGACCCGCCAAAGAATGGTTCATATTTGTGCAAGAGGGTCTTGTTGCCTGTCATGTGCCTGGAGCAGCCACTGTCAACTATCCACAAGTTGCCTTTTGATTCCTGCTGTTCCTGCACATGACCAGAAGTGAGTTAGTTTCTGATGGGAACCCAAGCCCATGTGGTCTTGGGTTTACCATTTGCATCATTGTAAGTAAATTTCTTTGACATCATTCTAGGTGGGACAGATGATGTGGATGCTTCTGATGTGGGTGATGGCTTATCAGTTGATTCCTTCCTTTTCCATACTTGTGCCTTTTGAGTTGTCGGAAGACTTGGTTTCTTTTGATGGTCATCGGAAGCTGTTTTTCTTTTTCCTTCCGATGATCTTCTTCCGAAGACAGATGACCTCTTTTGTTTGTTGAAAGCATTCCTTTGATGAGCTTCCGAGGTTCCTTTTCTTTCGGAAGCTTCCTTTTTCTTTGCTTCCGATGCTTTCTTTTCAGAAGCATTTTTATTTTGTTTCTTCCTATTACTGGAGGTACTTGCTTCCGATGCCCTCTTGACCAAATTTCTTCTCTGTTCTTCCGAAGAAGTAGATGACTGACTCCAACTATTCTTTCTTCCTCTTCCCTTGATTGAGGAAATTCTGCTTCTTGGATTATAGAAGCAATCAGCAGCAAAATGATTCTTTTCACCGCACATCAGACATAGAGTTTGAATGTTGGGAGAGTGTTGCTGCTTAACCCTTTTAATGAAGTCTGATCTTTGATCCTCAGAGAATGATGGTTTGGATGTTCCAGCATACTTGTTAGTCTTAGACTTTGCCTGTTTTCCTGGAGAATTGACTTTTCTCTCCATTGATTTACCTCGTTTTGACTTGTCAGATGGGCAAGTCACATACTCATCTGAGGAGATATTTTCTGTGGTTTTAGCTTTGATAAAAACTGTTGAATGTTTCTTAGTTTTCTTATTTTGATTCTTAAATTTCAAAGCTTGTTTTCCTTTTACTGATTTAATAGGAACATCATCCTCATCTGAGCATGTTGAGGTACTTGGATCAGAGAGATTATCCTTTTGAACTACCTTGTGTATATCCAACTCCTCATTATACACAAGGTCAACCAGTGATTTACACCTAACATCTGTTATGGAAGTATAAGCAGATGGAGGTTCCACATTGTTATATCCCAAACCAGCTCCCCTTTTATTCACAAGTTCAGTTGTGCTGCTCATTCTAAAAAGTTTTTCATATTTTTCACCTTGGCTTAGAAATTTGTCTCTGTAAGACTCAGCCAATACAAGTTCAGTCTTGGCAGTGGTTAGTCTTTCTAAAAGATTTTTAATCTGACACTGTTTGTTAGTATCTTCATGTTTTAAACTTGAAATGTTCTTTTCCATTTCTTCAATCTTTTCTTTGTAATTTCTTTCAACCTCAAAGAAATTTGCCTTGACTACTTGTAGAGACTCAAGTTCATTACAGAGTTGAGAATTTATTTTCTTATAAATAGTTAATGTTTCTAAGCATTCAGGTGAGCACATGCTATCAGTTACCTTGCTTGAGGAAGATGAGTCATTTGCCATCAAAGCACTGTTGGAGATGGAGGGGTCCTCAGCTTGAAAGCTCCAGTCTGCAAAATCTTGTTCAGCAATGTTTGCATTGTTAGATGAGCTTGATGGTCTTTGTTGTGGTTGCCCAGAAGTTGTCTGCTGAGTTCCTGTGGACTTGCATTCTCTGGCAAAGTGGCCTAACTGTTGACAGTTAAAGCATTTGAGTTTAGATTTGTCAAGTCCAAACCCAGTCTTCATATTGTGCTTTTTGAACTGTCTGCCGGTTCTTTGGTAAAACTTCTTTGCCCTGTATGAAATCATAGCCATTTGATAGTTTATATCCATCTCCTCAAGATCATCTGCAGGAATACCATCCAAGTCTTCTTGACACAGATGAAAGTAATTTGTCTCCTCAGCCATAAAGGCACCTTGCCCAGAGGTTAGTAGTGGGGTTGGGTTAGATACAAGGTTTGATGAATTTGGAGTTTCAGGAAATGTGACAGTGGGTGTGGAGGTAGAATGGTAGAGGGGTTGATAGCTTTGGTATGGAGGATTATTGATGGGTGCATAAAGAGCAGCTGAACCAGATGGTGAGTGAGAAACTTTAGATTCTTGGGCATCTAATTCCATCTGATAGGCACTGAGAATACCAAACAATTCTCCTAAAGTTAGAGTTTTCAGGTTTTCTGTTCTTCTGATTGTTACAGAATAGATATTCCATGCCTTTGGAAGAGACCTCAGAAATTTTCTGAGCACATCTTGATTATCAAGAGTTACACCTGCAGTAGTTAATTCATCCACAAGTTGGACATACCTTAGATACTGAGAGGACATATTCTCATTGTTTTGTTGACAAAAGTTTTCAAACTTCTGTTTCAGCATATCCTTTTTGTTTTCTTTGACATCTTCTGATCCTTCGTACATTTGCTTCAAGGAATTCCACAGTTCTTGAGCAGACTTGCATTTCTTGAATGCATGTATAATGGAGTTCGGTATTGACATCTGAATTAGCCAAAGAGCTTTAGAATCAACTTCCATCTTCTTGTAATCTTCGTCTGAGTACATAGATGGATCTTTTGGTACTGCAGCAACTCCAGCACCGGCAGCAGCAACTGTAGGAATGTAGGGACCTTCAAGAACAGACTTCCAAAGTTTGAAGTCTTGGTTCCTGATGAACCCTTCCATTCTGACTTTCCAGGTATCGAAGTCTTCAGGTGTGAACATTGGTGGCTTGTTGAGAGTGCCATTTTCTGTATCATGTTTGTTTAAAGCAGCCATCTTGGACAGACACAGAAAATATGAGTGTTAATACTATGAGGGTTTATAAGAAATAGAACTGGTAACTTGATGATGATTAGTCAGTCAAGTTCAAGAGCCAAAAGCTCTGATACCACTTGTAGGATCGGGTTGTTATCTCTAAACAACACTTCACAAGTATTTCTTACTTAATTCTAACAGATGCGGAATGTTCTGTTAGAATGATCTCACAATTTCACTCAAAGTGACACAATAATATTCTTTGAACAATATTAAGAACACAAGAATAATTCAAGCTCAAGAATATATTTCTCTCAAAGTGGAAGTATACAAGCAAGCACACTTCAAGCAACAATACTTTGAGAGGTTATATAGCCAAGGCTACAACCGTATACACTTAGGAATACAAGTTGGGTATACTAGACAAGTACATAAAGTAAAGCTTATTCTAGTATGTTGAGTGTCTTAACAGGCTAAGACACTCAGTCATGATCATTACATTAATAGACATTGACTTTACAAAGGACTATTAAATACAAAAGACATTTAATGTTGTTGATCTTCAAGGCTTCAGATGATCTTTTGCATTTAATGCAGCATGGGAGAGGTAAGGCGCTTTATCTGACTCATTACATGTTGTCTTTGTCTTTACTCAGACCAGCATGTCTTGTGTCAGTACCTTTTGTACTATGAGAGTAAGCTGCTACAGTCTTTGTCAGAGGATAAACCTCGGAAGTCTTTGTCTTGTGTGCATAAGAAGATTCCTCGGAAGCAGTTGTCTTGTACAACCTTCGGCAGGAACCAGTTATCCTTCGGAAGCAATGTTGCTTCCGAAGAATCACTTCTTCCTTCCGAAGGTGTATATTCAAAGAGACTCCTATACTTAGACAAAACAAGAAGTTTGGTGAGCATCAGCCTTTATTAGTCTTTACAGTAACCTCACTATTACTTGTTATTAGTGTTATTGTTACTATTATTTTTAAATTTGTTGAATCTGGGTTTGTTAAAAACAACACTATGATGGCATCCCTCATTGTTTAATGATTATCATTGACCACATCAATTTTTTTTTATCTTCGGGTGGAAGGAGTGGGCATAAGGTTAGTTTGGCTTCTCGGCAACACTGTCACAACCCCATCAGTTGGGGGCTGCGGGTTGGGGTCATGAGTTTAGAGCTGCATCCTTTGTGTTTCAGGTAGTTTAAGATAACATGTTTTTGGGATCAGAGAATTATATTTTTTTTGAAGCGGTTTTCGACCTCTCTAGAAAATATCATTCCAGAAAAATAAGCTCACTTTTCAAAGAAACCGCTCCAAAATATAGATACAACCGCCTCAAAAAAATCTAGTTGTGTATTATTGAAAAAAAATTACCTGGAAGCCCTTACCGGTGATCCACCTCATCTTTAATTTATGGTACTTTTTTGTCGGATTCAACTTCATGTTAGTATGTTACTATGTTAGTATTACTGTATATAATTAAAACCTATTAAAAAAGAATAGGAGAATATTATTATTATTATATATGGACCTCATTTATTATTATATATAACATATATTATATTATTTAAGTGTTCAATCAATGTAATGTCGTTTAGAAAATTTAACTTTGTATCATCAGAAGTTTTTTAACTTTGAAAATTAGTTTGCAGAAATAAGGTTCTTCAATTTGTTTGCAGAAATAAGGCTCTTAAAAGGTTTTTAGGAGCGGTTTCTTTAAACCGCTCAAAATAATATCATCTTTAGGAGTGATTTTTGTGCAACCCCTCCTAGTATATGTTGCATTTGAGTTGTTTAAACTTTAACCCACTCCAACTAATATAATCTTTCGGAGCAGTTTTGATTTTTAACCGCGGATTTTTTAAGCACTAGACGTTGTTGAATTTTTTAGGAGTACTTTCACATATGCACCGCTCCTATTTAAAAATCTTAAACTTAACAACATAGATCAACTTTGTATTAACGTGTTGTTGAAATCGAGATTTTTACTCCTGTTAGACCATCCGTAATGCACTCCCGCTGGCCGGGCGGGGTTGCATGCTTTGGCGGCACCCAGCGGGCACACCACTATTGCCCCCCAGCGGGGTTGATTTTCGGACCACAACGGCTCCCGCTCCCCGTTCTCTCCCCTCTCACACCCTGCTTTCTCCTCTCTCACAATAGGGAAGGTTTTTCCGGTGAGAAGATCACTGTGGGTTTAAAGGTTTTTAATGGGGTGATGACGTGACAGAAAATTTGAGAGTTTAGTGGCATGAGTATTAAGGATGGTCTTATAGTCTTTTTTCTCAGGGAAATCATATTTCTTTTTGTTTCTCACAGTTTCTTACACACTAATCACACACTTTTACAGACAAAATTAACATACTTGTACATCTACGATTCGGTAGTTATATTCCACAAACTGTATTTGACAGTTAATTGTCAAATACAAACTGGACCATAATACCCAGATTAGAGGTGGGCAAAAAAACCGGACCCGAACCGAAACGGTCATACCTGAACCGATGGGTACAAACGGGTCGGTTTTTTAGACAAATTAAAACCGGAACTAGGAAAACCGGAACTGGTTCCACCTATACCCGGCCAAAACCCGAACCGTAACCGGTCGAAACCCGAAACCGGGTATTGACTTTGTTAACCGGAACTGGAACCGGTTCCAAAAAAAACCCGATTTGCGCACCTCTACCCTTGATTGACTTCTACATATTAGACTATTATTTGTGCTTATTTACATATAAACTTAATAAGTTTCTGACACAAGTTGACCCATTAAGACTTTAATCAACTAGCATTCTCCCCCTGATTTACATATGTAAAAGTTTTCAATAATCTTGACCCATTAAGTTTTCACTTGTAATGATGATTAAATCATCATCTTCATTCAAGTCTTCTTCAACAGCCCCTGCATGTTTTTAGATAAGCATATGCAAACCCCTGCATTATTCAGATCTGCCTTCAAACTTATGCAATCAGTTCCGGTCACCTTTTGTACCGAGCAGCCCCTGTGTTATCCAGAGCCTGCACCACAGCCCCTGCAATCTGTTGTCTGAAATAGTTCTGCCCTGTACCAACCAGCACTTGATCCAGATACCGCCCTGCTATCATCTTTAGTTTCAAACTAGTAACTTTACAACTTTACCCTTTATCAAGAACATCAATAGCAGCCATAACAACATCAGAATCTAATGTTTAATTCTTAAAGTTGTCGCCAAAAGTCTCTTCCCGCAGATTCCAAACTCGGCCTCTCTAGCTTCTTTTAATGACTTATACTTCTCCTCGACAATTTGTCTCCGTCAATTAGACCACAAAGATATGGCCATTCCTTATGAGCACTTACCTTTCTTGTCACCCAAACTATATCACCGTCAACTTCCGAATTTTCATAATTCCCAAACTGCACTCGAAAAATTTCAGCTTCACCTTCTTTTCTTTTCACAGTTTCATAATAACAATCTTCCAAGTTTAAGTATCTCAAATAGCGCGCACATTTTTAACTTAGTGTCTAAACTCTTAGGGAACCTCATCTTCTCAACAACTTGAAACTGCTTATCCTCATTAGTGATTTTCATATAGCCCCCCATATGTTTCTCTTGTTAGTAGGGATCAATTTGATTGCCCTCTGTGTATTCCAATATCTCAAATATATAATAGACCTAGTCTATTTACAGATAAGATTACAAATATCAAAATACAAAATAATATCTATATTTAACTAATGACCAATACACCCCGCAGTCGAAACGGGAGGTGGACGAATGTTGAGACTGGAACGAAGATCATCAAATAAAATCTGAGGAAGGCCTTTCGTAAAGATGTCAGCGATCTGATATCGGGAAGGGACATGTAAAACCCGAACATGGCCTTGTGCAACTTTGTCACGAACAAAGTGAATATCCAGTTCAATGTGCTTGATTTGTTGATGCTGAACAGGGTTGTTAGACAGGTAGATAGCACTGACATTGTCACAATATACTAAGGTTGCCCGTGATAAAGGGGTATGCAGCTCCAACAAAAGGTTGCGAAGCCAACATGTCTCATAAACGACCTGTGCCACTCCTCGGTATTCTGCTTCGGCACTGGAGCGGGACAAGGTGGGTTGGCGTTTAGAGGACCAGGAAAGTAAATTGCCTCCAAGGTAAACACAGTAGCCGGAAGTGGATCTGCGTGTGCCTGGGCAACCGGTCCAATCATCATCTGTGTAGGCTACAAGAAAGGAAATATTTGACTTGGTGAGAGTCAAACCATAGGAAATAGTCCCTTTAATGTAGCGAAGAATCCTTTTTAAAGCATTCATGTGGGTGGTCCGGGGGGCATGCATATGCATGCAAACTTGTTGCACTGCATAAGAGATATCCGGGCGGGTGAATGTTAAATATTGCAAAGCCCCGGCAAGTTGTCGGTATGAGGTAGCATTATCCAGAAGGGTACCATCGGAGTTGCTCATCTTCTGTTTGGTGTCCACAGGGGTGGCGGCGGGGTTGCACGAGGAAAGACCTGCGTTCAATGACTTCGGTGGCATATTTCTGCTGAGACAGGAAATAGGAGCCAGGCTGTCGAGTGACAGATATGCCAAGGAAGTAAGACAAGGGGCCTAAATCTTGCATGGCGAATTCCTTTGCAAGATGGTGCATTGATTGCGAAGAGCCGTAGATTATGTAACTAGGAGAATATCATCGACATATAGCAAGATATAAGCAGTGTGTTCACCCGATTTGTAGATAAACAAAGAGTGGTCACATTTACTGTGATGAAAACCGAGTGTGAACACATAATCAGCGAAGCGTTGGTACCACACCCGTGGAGCGTGTTTGAGGTCGTATAATGACTTCTGTAGAAGACAAACATGATTTGGAAAACTGGAATTCCGAAACCTAAAAGGCTGATGCATATACACTGTTTCATTAAGATGGCCATGAAGAAACGCGTTCTTTACATCAAGTTGGTGAACCTCCCAAGATTTTGAAAGAGCAAGGCTAAGAACAGTCCGTATGGTAGCCGGTTTGACTACAGGACTAAAAGTTTCACCACAATCCACGCCAAGCTGTTGCGACCAGCCATCACAAACTAAACGAGCCTTATATCGCTCAAGTGTTCCGTCAGAGTGCAATTTATGCTTAAAAATCCACATGCTGCGAACAATTTTCATATTTGGCAATTTTGGTACTAATTTCCACGTGTTATTATCGATAAGGGCATGATACTCATCACACATGGCTTGATTCCAATTCGTGTCTTTGAGGGCAGCGAAAGGGGATTTGGGAACATGGCTGATGGAAATTGAAGTATGCATGAGGGTTGGATGGAGTGGTTTATGAATGCCAGACATGCTGCAGGTGTGAATGGTTCGGGGGGGGGGGGTTGTTCGGGGCTGCTGTTGGGGCAGCAGGTGTAGGTGGCGGCTGGGATTGTGGTAGAATGGGTTTGGGCCATCTTTGGTAGGTGAGGATAGGTTTAGGGGGAGGGGGTTGGGTGGGTTCAGTTTCTGGAGTTTGGATGGCCCATATAAGGGGATGAAGATCTGAAGTAAGGAAGTCATATGAGGTAGAAGAGGATGAAGTATGGGAAGCAAAAGGAAAGATTGTTTCGTCAAACAAGACATGACGAGAGATAATGAGCTGACCATATTGGATATTGTAGCATTTGTAGCCACGATGATGGCTGGGAAAACCAAGAAAGATGCAAGGGGTTGAACGGGGAGGAAGTTTGTGAATTGAGGTGGAAGGGAAAAGAGGGTAACAAAGGCAACCGAAAACTCTTAGATGAGAGTAAGTTGGCTGTTTTAAGTATAAACAGGCTGTGGGGTTGGAGTTGGAGAGAATTTTAGTGGGAAGAATGTTGAGCAAGTAGGTGGAATGTTCAAGAGCATGGTGCTAGAATCGGTTTGGAACTGAAGAGTGAGCTAAGAGTGTGTGAATGATGTTGTTGATGGAATGAATTTTTCGTTCGGCTTTGCCATTTTGAGAAGACGTATGAGGACAAAAGAATCGAAATAGGATGCCTTTGTTTTTACAGAATTGATGAAAGTTATGATTTGCATATTCCCCCCCCCCCAATTATCACATTGTAAAGTTTTAATATTTGTGTGAAATTGGCTTTGTATGAGATTGTAGAAATTGACAAATGTGTTAAAGACTTGGGATTTGTTTGCCAAAGGGTAAGTCCATAAGTAGTTAGTTTTATCATCAAGAAACAAAACATAGTAACGATGACCACTTGAAGTAAGAATTGGTGAAGTCCAAACATCACTATGAATAATATCAAAAGGTAAATTTGTTGCTGAATCTGAATTATGAAAAGGTAGGCGAATGTGCTTCCCCAAAATACAAGAATGACAAATTTTGTTTCTAACAGAACTAGAATTGAAATCTAAACATTTATTTAAGTAGATAAAATGGAATGTCCCGGATGGCCTAGGCGTTGGTGGCATAAGTCTTCTGAGATAGCAGCAAAAACGGAAGGAGTGGTGACTTTGGAAGAAGGGTTGAAGCTGAGCGGGTAAAGATCTCCAGTGCTGTCACATCGGAGGAGAAGGATGCGTGTCTGGTAATCCTTCACAGTAAAACCATAAGGATCAAATTCAAGAGAAGAATTATTATCAATAGTACAGCGACGAACAGATAATAAATTTTTAATTAAATGAGGAACATGAAGGATATTTTTGAGTTGAAAAGGTGGGAAAGGATGAGATAAAGTTTGATGTCCAAGCCCTTGAATTGGAACCTTTGAACCATCCCCGACAATAATGTTCCGACAAATACCCTTGTTGACATAAGACGAGAAATTACCTGAGGTGTTTGCCATATGAGAAGTAGCCCCAGTGTCCATGTACCACGTAGTATCTGGTGGATTTAGCTGCATTGTGTGGAAAGCTCGTTCAAGATCAGTGAAGCCAGAGGCAGCATAAGCTTGCTGTGGGCGAGGTCCTAACAGGCCTTGAGAAGGATCTGGACGAGGAATGGGGGCTGTTGGATGTGGGCAGGGAGGGTAATTCCAAGGAACTTGTGGGCTGGGCCACTGTTGGGTGAAAGTGGGCTGCCATGGAGGGTGGTTGGGCTGTCAGTGTGAGGCGATTGGATTGAAAATTGCCACCTTGGTTGGAAACATGTTGTCCATGTCCAAGGGAGGATGAATAATGACCAGGTCTGCCACGACCACGACCTCTAGCTTTGCCTCGACCATGACCCCTTGAAGAGTACTGTGGTGTATCAGGTAGGGATTGAGAGGGGGCTCACTGAGATTGATGAGGATGAGTGCTGGTGTGTAAGGCTGTGTTTGCTGCATTGGCGGCTGTGAAGGCAAGATATGACTGACGAGTCTCTTCAAGAATTAGGCAGGAGCGAACCTCATAAAAATCAGGAAGAGGAGTGGTTTGTTGTATCATCATGGCAATGTTGCCATAGGCTTCGGTTAGGCCAGCAAGCAATTGAAGAACCATACGCTGGTTGGAAACAGGAGCGGCCACATTGGTCATCTGATCAGATAACATCTTGAATGCTTGACAATAGGTAGCCATGTTAGGGTAGTTGTCAAGTCGAGTTGTCACAAACTTGTGTTCAAGGTAGACAGCCTGTGAGTTCTGATTATCTTGAAAGATGTTGGCCAGTGCCTTCCAAGCCTGAGATGCGGTTGAATTAGGTTTGAGTATTGTATGCAGAAGATCGTTCTAAATTGTGCCATATATCCATTGTAGAACGATAGCATCAATGCGAGACCATAGTTCCTCAGAGATAGGCGAGGGAGGAGCTTTGTCAGAAGCGGCGGCCGTAGGGGGTGGTTTTGGTGGAGCGTCAGACAGCAGATGATCCGTCACTTGAAACGCACGGCAGTGAATGCGGAATAGCTCCGCCCAAGAACTGTATTGGCTTGGTCCATCTCCAAAGTGAGAGGGATGAAGTTCTTGATATTAGTAACCGTGATTGCAGGGTGCAATTTGGAATCCATGGTAGGCAGAAGGCGATGAAGAGAATCGACAGAAGGAAGGGAAGCGATGAACAGGATCGGCGGAGATGCTGGTGGTGGGAAACAGGCGCAACGACGATTAGGGCGGGAGGGTGCAGCGACGATTAGGGCAGGAGGGAGAGGCCTCGTGATACCATGTTAGTAGGGATCAATTTGATTGCCCTCTGTGTATTCCAATATCTCAAATATATAATAGACCTAGTCTATTTACAGATAAGATTACAAATATCAAAATACAAAATAATATCTATATTTAACTAATGACTAATATCTCTATCAAATAAAAATGTAGCAATTCTACTTCAAACCCATCTATCACAAGTATTTCTTTCTCATTCACAAACTTCAAATGTTCATTATAAAACCAAACCAACATGTTGTCAAAACCAATGTTAAACATTTCTTTGTACTTGATCACTAAATCCAAATATTCAAGGCAATCAAGGAACTCAATCATTATGGTGATAGAATCAACCTTTACACAAGTAAACTTATTTTCTTTTCCAAAATCATTAGCCAAACCATGTTCAATATCATCATGATTTATCATTTCATTTTTCATATGATCATAACAATCTTCAAGATATGATTCCAACATACCTTTCTTAAATTAAATTACTAAAATTTGATCAAAACCCTTATAAACTAGTTTTATACTCGTCCGGTGGCAGGGTAGGTATATGTAATAATGACAAAGTTGTATCTATCTCTACTAAACAAAAGAACAGTATTGGTTATGATCATAGTATAACTCATAAGACAGCAAAAACAATATACAACAAACAACAGTAATTAAATAAATGAAAAACGAAGGTAATAGAAAAAAATATGTATTCAGATTAGCAAAATGAGATGAATGAGATGAATGAAGGTTGTGCTATGTTTTAGGAGGAAAGGAAGTTACCTAATCATTTTTATTTTTTTATCAGTCTCAATAAGTTTTATGGTAGTAGGCAGTAAATATTGTTCTAGCACTATAGACCCTAGTCTTATCAAGGAGGTGAAATTACAGGTAACTATATGTACATCTATGCTTGATCCAGAAAATAAAACATGGGAAGAAAGATATATAAGTATATATATATACTAATCGGAAACCCGCGCGATGCGGCGGCGGTAAAAACAATATACAACATGTGTTCTTTTGCTGTTAACAATCTCTCACTAATATGTTCTCGTGATATAGATAGTGGTCTTGTTAGTTCTTTTTCGTAGCATCGTTTTGGATATGACTTGAGTTTTATAAATCTTCATTAAATAATACACACAAATAAGGAAAAAAATCCATCATAAGCACAATGATCATGGAAAATAAAAAATCAAGCACACAAATTATATCATTCTTCATAAAAAAACAGCTTTAAAGTTTTAGGAAACCTCAATTGTGTTCTGTGTATGCCAAAATATGTTCTGTGTATGACGGTAAGAGGCTATTATTTATCTTTTGTTGCATTAACATCTTAGGTCTTTAAGTTGTTTATGTTCATTAAGTTGTTTATGGTTGATAGGTTTTCAAATAATTTGCTATTTGTATGCTATTAAAAGAGTAGATTGGTCCTAAGTTACATTTTGACCACTATCCAGGTTTTGGCAATAGCTTTGCAGAAGGCAACAAAGAGAAAAAGAAAAAGAAAGGCAAAGAAAGAAAGGAAGGAAAAAATAAAATTTGAAAATGAAAAAAAAAAAAGAGAAGTGGAGGCTCATGGTTGGTTGCATTTATTTTTATCATCCTTAAGTGTTTGCTTTTTAGGTAATTTTTCTTGCAGATACGAATCTTGCAAGATTATTTGATACCCATCAGGAAAACTCATTAAGATTCGATTATTAAGTAGCACAAAGGATTTGATTCCAGCAATTATGGTGAAAATGTTGTTTCAAGAGACCAAAATAATGGAATACGTGCAACATTTGGAAGAGAAAACAATGTAGTACAAAGGATCCCTTCGACCCAAACAAAGTCAAACACAAGTTTTGAAAGAACAAAAAATGGCCAATTGGGCTTCATCTTGGTCAAGAACAGTTTGCTTCAACTTCTTCTGCAAAATGCATTATTCCTTCTGGATCAAGAAAGAGTGAAGCGTAAGTGCTAAAATCAAGAAACCAACAAATTGAAAGTTTTGTAAGACCCGTCATTCCTTAAAGTCATGTGGAACATGAGATACCAAGTACATATATATCAAGAAACATTGGTGCTGAAGGGCCTAAATATAGGAGACAACAACAGGGACCAAGTTATTTGAACTCAGGGGTATCTTGTCCTGGTTTCAAATAAATGCAGCCCAACATTACGTTTGCTTGCTACTTATATTTTAATACCCTTTTGTTATCCGGTATTTGAACTTTGGGTCATTTTCTTCTTGTGGATCTTAATTTACATTCCAGAAATACTCCCTTGGTCTACAAATTGGAAAAATATTTCACATTAATACCTAATATGATCTTCTTCATTATTGGCTTCTACAATTCACCAATAGTTTATTTCAATTTTGTGGCTTTTTCCACTTTTTTGATAGCAAAATACATAGAACAATTCAAGAGATGCATGACATAATCAATGAAATTTATAAATTCTGGAACTAACCTTAAGTCCTTAACCTGCATGAAACATCATCTTCACTTTCAATTTTCACCACTGTTTTAACGTGCCCACACATCTCCCTCCTGCATAACTGCATATATATATAACTGAGTAAAATTAAAAAAAAAAAACACAATAAAAAAACATCCTTAAAATCAAATAACACCAAAAAATGCAATGATTTATAGTGATACCCACTTAAAGCTTCATGTGCTTGGTAAAGCATCTTTATACAAAGATACAAAGTTACATGGCTGCCAAAGCACCATAATTTTATATTTGTTAAGAAGCCATACAAACACCATTACTTTATAAAGATCATTGCATGACATATGTTAATTTATAGTTTCATTTCAAGTGTCCACCTACTTAATATACTATAAAAGCAAAAATATTTCTACCTGCACTAAGCAACAATCTTCCATCGGTAGGTCATTTCTTACAACAAAAATCTGTGCTAGAAACCTTCACACATGAACAATAAGTGCCTCAAAAGAAGCCTCATCTCGTCACTTTGCAAATCCAGCTAATAATCAGCTTTTATGTTTTTTGATAATGGGCCAAACTCGTTAAATATATCAAAAAGTACCTGATTGAATTTTGAGAGTTGATTCAGCATCTTTTCTAACCAATGTTTCACCAACAAAAAATGCCAGATCTAGACTTTTGATATATATGAGCTTGAATAGTGTACGCATCAATGTTTAAATTTTCCTGTGAATGTCATACCAACATGTAACAATAATACTTTTTAAATAAATAATCCATGAAAGTATATGAATAATACATGCATTCTACCAGAGTACCAGCTGTGTCAACTATTACAGGGTCTTTTTTCGTAGCCTTTTTCAAATATATGGATCTAAAAACATACTCTACTTAACAAAGGACAAAAAATCATAGAGAATGAATATGAAGTTGCTCAACTGATCCTGGTCGGAATGTGTCACATGCAGCCATCAGGACATTGATGTCATGCTGTTGAAGCCAGTAAGCCCCCTGCACAATTAGATTCAGACTAAGGTTGTCTTACAGAATTGCATGGATTTATGCCAAATGGCAAAAATTGCTCAATTGGTTGATGCATACCTTTGCAAGATTAGTTGATTTTCCAAATCCATTAACTCCCACAAAAACCACAACATATGGCTTATGTTGTTCCTTAGAAACATGAACATCCTTCAGAAGATAACCATAAACACAACAACCATAACAAACCAAATTGTAGCCACATGTTTTCTTAGTTGTCATGTGATCCAGTCTTACAAATTCCAATTTTGCTGCTCGAAATGAAAGTTGTTATTTCATTAAAGGGTAATTTCTTGTGGACATAACATCACTTGCAATACTATTATTCCGAAGCACGCTTGCTTGTTCTATGTCAAGTGTTGTTATCATTAATATAAATCATAGTACTCTTGTCAAAATTATTTAAGAGACCTTTGCTTAACCGTGATGGCATTCATTCCCAATTGGATTAGCAATCTGCTCTGTGATGTACACCCAACAAATAGTGTGCTTCAAATAAGAGCCTGGAGAATCAAATCAATTTAGAAAGGGGTCTAAACACAAAGATTGCAGTCCGATTTTTGTTGGCGGTTCAATTGCCATACTTTTTCTTAAATAGCACCATCACCTTCAAACTAAACCAAACTTTGTTGCAGCATAATCATTTATACCATGTAAAGATGACATTTTTTTTTGTTTCACCCTGTAAAAATAAAATTTTAAAACATTCTAAGAAAGATAGCATTTAAAATGAACAAACAAAGGTCAAATTAGCAGAATTAGTGATGGCTTGAAAAGGAAAAATAGCAAAACTTAAAGTCAAATTAGCTTAATCATTTATAACCAGACGTGTTTAACTTGGTGTCAAATCATAGGTAACATGGGACTACAAGTTGATGGAGCTATATGACAGTCATGTACAAATATTCCAAACATCAAGTCCAAAATATTATGGTTCAAAGATTTAGATTAGCATCGTAAAAACATTAAAGATAGATTTGCCTTGCACGATCAAGTGCACATTAATGTTTCTAGAAAAATTCATAAAATTGCATCTGCCATAAAATTGGAAAACTTTTGGGTCATAAAATAACAAAAAATCTAAAGAAGCTTATTGAGTCTGATTGAAATATTTATGTCTGATTGAATCCATGTAAAATTGGAGAACTTTTGGGTCTGCTTGAATAAAATTGGAAAACTTTTGTGTCTGATTGAATCCATGTATATGCACCTGAACGTTTAATTACTTTAAAAGCTTTTTGATAAATTTGACATCTAAGATACAAAGCAATAAGGACAACTTAAAACAAAGTAAATAGGCGACCAAATAAACATAAAACCAATGCATTAAACACCCCTAAACATATTATTATTCATAAAGATTATCTTATACTTGACCAAATTAAGTTCGCATAAAAAAAATACCAATAGAGAACATCATTCTATCCAAAATCTAAAGCTTTTCTTTAAAAAAAACTATAAAACATAATAATCAGAACCCAAGTCAACTCACATTCGGTGATTCGCCCAAATGCAGCCTGCGCAAGCCAAAAACCTTGATAAAAAAAGAAGCATTTGTTTTAACCGCTTGTTCAAGCTCCAAATTCAGCAATTTCACCAAAACAAGAGATGCATCAATTACAAAATCTGTTAACAACAAAATCTGAACTTCACCAGATAGACAATTGTTAGACCCATCAGAAACAAATCAACACAAGTAGTTCCAATTATTCTAGGGTGAGTGAACTGCATAGGTCTTTGAAAACACTAGATATTATCAAAAGATCCAAATTAGATCAAATAGCTACAAATTAAAACCTAATCACCAAAATTAAACAAATAAATATATGATAAGTAAAACAACTAATGTGTCTGGCTGATTTTAATTGTATCAAAAAAACTAACAATTTGTGAATCATCACAATTCTGAGCCTTGATGTAAATTTGAGTCATTTAACATTCACAATTGTCAAGGCACAAGTTAAGATGACATAACAAAAAAATCATCAGCTAACTTAAATTGAATTCACAAAATGACCAGTACATACCAATAAAATCAAGGTAGCATGCATTGACTTGAGAGTTTTACATGGAATAGAACTTACCAAAGCCATGGTCATAGAGGATCTTCACCTTCATACTCATTGATGGCTTTAATCAGCTTGGTAACATAACTAAAGACAAAAACTAAACCAATAAGAAACAAAGAGCTCATTTACATATCTATCTAGAGCTTTATGTTATACCAATTTAGTCTCTAAATTTCATCATGAGAACTACTATCCTAAAAATAAAAATAGAGAAAATATTTAACCAAAACACTCACCAGAAAAATGTGATTACTCATGTTGAACAAATCACATTATAGCCTGCAATCATAGAGTGGAAAATAAACATGAAACGCATTGCAACTGAGTTTCAAAACTACTTTAATAAATCTGGAATCCAAAAAGTTATTAATTAGTAAAATTGTAATAAAAAAACACATAACCAGCACTCAATTTTCAGCTGAGGGGAAGAATTTCATTCGAAGTCAAAACAATTCCAACACCTAACGAAACTCATACTGGCAATCAAATCGAAAAGAGGAAAAAAATACCCTGAGAAAAAACAAAAAGGGAAAGAACTTACCCGAGACTGAGATCCATGTCAATTTTGAACAAAGGGCCTTATCTGTGCACAGGTTGTGGAAACAATCTCTATATAGTTTATACATCAATTTGAACGTATTAAACAAAATGGTCTTGTTAAAATGTATAGGTCTTGAACAAACATTAAATGGCCACTTGTCAACCTAATTTCTTACCTGGTATATAGAAGTACCATAGAAGCACCTGGTAAAAAAGTAAACAACATAACATATAAAAAAGATGATAGCCTTAATATACACATTTGAAAATTAAAGCATTCTAAGCAAACAATACCCGGTCAATTAAAAATATAAACGTGAAAAACTGTTCAAATTGTAAATGATGGTCTTAATCATCACCACTCATTTCAATTGATACCATCTACAGATTCCTATATGTTAACCATACTTGTAAGAAGGAAAAATAAAACAGATAGAACAGGATCCAAATTAAGTTCAAAATTTCAATTTATGAGCACCCTTCGTGAACTCACAACTTCTTTAAACAACCCTAATTTCATAAATGAAACATGAACAATTCATAAATAGTTGGTGCAAACCAAATTCAAATTCATAAAACCAGTAAAAGACTTCAGCCACTACTCTTGAATTGATTCAAAAATAAAAGAACTTCAACACCTAACAGAAACCCACGTAGATAATTTAATCAAAAAAGAGGAAAAACCCTAAGTAAAATCAAAAGGGAAGAACATACCAGTGAGCCAAGAATCATTCCATGTCTGCACCAAGTGAGACGACGATATTAAAAAGTAGTAGTCGAACTGATGTAAAATTGATCGGCGATGGAGCTTGGAGTCTCGAGGTGGTCTGAGAAAATGGAGATGAAATGAGTTTTGAATAGCAAGCAAAATAGGGTTTTAAGGCTCAGTACAGAGAGCGGGAATTCAAAATTTTCACTGGGGCGTAGAATGTGCAATAGAACTTGAGAAATTAACCGATTAAGGTAAGAAAATCAAAGGGGAACGATGATGGAACGAATGACTACCTGCTTTGGAGAGAAAATACCGAGAATGGTAAAGGAAAATTGGGGGAGATGGAAAGCATAAAGCAGGGTTTCAATCCGATTTCACGTTTAAGCATATGTTGGATTGGAATTAAGCTTTGTTGGGTTGTACCACATGCTTGTTTAGATGTAATTTTCTTAATTTTTAACACATTTGATTTCATCTCTCCAATATCTATTATAAAGTAGTTAAGATATACTTAGAGAGAAAACCCTTAAACTCTTTGTGAGCCACTCATTTGGAATCTTGGAAATAAATATGTGGTCCAAATTAAACCTGAATAAAAAAGTAGATTTTGAATAAACAAATCATTTTTAACATTGGTTAATGTGGAGCACATATTTATTTTCAAGATTCCAAATGAGTGGCTCACATAGGGTTTAAGGGTTTTCTCTCTAAGGTTGGGTTTTCATAGGATTCAATTCCTATATATATATATATAAAAGAAACAATAACAATGATGTTTATCAAGTACATGTTATCTGAACATAAATTACAAGGTAGAAGATCATTAGACAAAAATCAACATACTTGTAAAAATACTCAAGAATTCCTTAAGTAGGAACCACATGACCCTTCATAAGACCCCGACACCATAATGGAATACCATTTTGTACAGAAGCTGTTGAATATTATGTACCCATTAAAGAGTATGCTTATGAGAGGACAAGTATGGGCTTGATCAAATCAAGTATCACAGAAAGCAGAGTCTAAAGTTAAACTACTTGCAGCTTTTGAATCAGCCAAAATTGATTGGATGCTGGGGAAAGAAACTGTGGACTTCATCAACTTCAAAAACATTAAAGCTTATAACATC
This sequence comes from Mikania micrantha, assembly GCA_009363875.1. Classification (NCBI taxonomy): domain Eukaryota; kingdom Viridiplantae; phylum Streptophyta; class Magnoliopsida; order Asterales; family Asteraceae; genus Mikania; species Mikania micrantha. Next base: position 66,111,395 of record CM018683.1, on the reverse strand, counting down.
AATGTCACTGTTTGTTTTAATCTATTGCCATTAGGCATTGCAAGCAGAAGGTTATATGCTTTTTAGATCATTTGAATTGCTGCAGTAGCTCATATGAAGCAATCTTTTGAGGTGATATTTCATCTTTTAAAAGAAGGATGGATTCCTTTGGTGGTGGAGTCGAGCTTGGCAATTCTTTACATACAATCTTTCAGTGTCTTCAGTTGTGATGACATTGCAACATTGTTGCCTGAAATCTTGTGTGTTAATGGTTCGTAAATTGGCAACATTCGCTAGATCATCTGCTACCACTCCTCCACTATCTGAATCAAGAAGTAAAGTAATGAATCTATCTTTATGAGTTACAACTTATGGATTCAAGATGGTGGTAAAAATAAAGAAAGATGAAAAAAAAAATCTAAAACGAACATGAGCAAAATAAGAGATTTGAATTCTTCCAATAATAAAAATAAGATTGACATATTGCTAGTAATATTGTTGTCCAAACTAAGGTCTTCCTTGAAATGCTAAACTCCCTGTATCATCATCATCTCAAAGTTAAAATTTTTTATCAAAAATACAAATAAAACACACTAATCAAATAAAAAGATGTAAACCACATGATGTGAGTAAAGAAAACAGTCAAATTAGCAATGTCTTTTACTAAACAAACATAAAAGTAGCACATTATCAAGAAATAACTTTTTTGCTTATTGTAAAGAAATTTAAATGATAGATTTGAATATGGTAGTTATGAAGGATTTTAACAAAACAATTGAATTACTAATTCACATTAGGTGTTTTGTTCTATCTCTTTAACATATTGAACATAAATTATAAATAAAAAAATTTTCTTGCTCACCCAAAGTTCAATCTGTCCAGCATGATGATAACACACGATCATCTGCTAGACCATCAAGGAGCAAGTCTGTAAGTTTGCTAACCACGTGTTCTCTTGGTTAAAAGTATAAAAAACAATTAATCATATCTAGAAACCCTAAAACTAATTGAGCAAGACGTAAATCCTCATTTTCATATTCTAAAACAGGGCATAGTAGCATACTAACCACAAACTAACATCCCAAAAATGCCATTCAACAACCAAATCACTTATATAAGAAAATAAAACAAAAAAATTGAGTGAGTACCTGAATTGGGATTAGTGGAAGAAGATTCAGTGGCATGCTAACCACAAATTAACAACTCTAAAATGTCAATTAACAACCAAATCACAAATTTAAGAAAATAAAACAAAAGAAAATTGATAACCAGAATTAAGATTATTGTAAGAAGATCTAGGGCCATTACCAGAAAGGTTCAAATTAAAAGGTCTTCAAGCCATAAGCTTCACATCTTCCTCCAATTTCTGTAAGTACATAATTTAATTGGAGCTCTGACCTATGACAGCTTATTGTTCTTCTTCTGCAGGTTAATGCTGCTCCACCATCCCCTAAAGTTTAACTTTAGAGTTCCAACGATGGCTTCAATGGCAGTAAATATGACTCGGCAGATTTTATGGAGTGGCATGAAACCGTCGTTAACCGATGGAGAGGATGAGAAAGGGCGTAGAACCGCCTGGAACCGCCAGAAAACCGCCCAACTGTCGAATTTAGACGGCCTAGATTGAGTTTAATTTTATTTAGATGGTTGAGATCGATCTTTAAAGCGGTTATGAAGACCGCTGTCTATATATATATATATATATAATTTCTTCTAATTGATTATTATTAAACATATTAAGATCAATTTTTTATTTTTCTATGTTTTCATCAAACATTCCCCTTATGTTACATTCATCCCCATCGAATTCTACTTCAAATCCTTGGCATACGAGATGTTTTAAACTAAAAACATTCTTTCCATAGACGGGGACATATGAAAAAACTTGTCACAGTTTCTTTTTCATTTAAATTGGTCTTCATTTCACCAATTCTATTTATTTCTAAATCAACTGGGTGATCGGTCCATTTTCAAACCCAAAACAAGGTTTGAATTTAATAAACACATCTTTAATACCCAAAAGTGGCCCCGTTTGAGGTTTGAGCGTATAATATATATATATATATGTGTGGGCCTCAAGGGAGTAAAATTGCATTAATTTTAACATTATTTTACTTAATTTTTGTGAAAATAACTTTTAAAGCATCTGGTTGATTGGTTGATTGGTTAATCAGGCATCATGAGCTGGGATCTCATTGGAAGCAGCCTCTCTATTTCTACGGGGTAGAGGTAAGACTTGTCTTCATCTTACCCTCCTTAGACGCTACCTTAGCTTTGCTAACGGTGGGATATACTGAGTACGATGATGATACCCGAAAGATTTTTATCTTTTTTGTACTAACAAACGACAATTCATTTCATCCCATCAAATCCGTACCATTAACAAGAAATTCTGATTTATTACCTTATAATTGTTCATCAAATGAATTCTTTGCAATCTGCCTATTTTTCCTCCGGTTTGTAAATTTTGCCCGGTTTGGGCAATCCCAAATCACATGGCCATGAAATTTGAAATGGTAGCATCTTGCTTTCTTCATCCTTCTAAACACATCAGTGTACTTATTTTTGATAGCAATTTGTTTGATTGCACTTTTCCTTTTAAAATCTTTTGACTTCTTTATCAATTTTGCACCAAGCCTTAATTTCAAAGTCGTCACACCCCTCCTCAAATTAGGCCTCTCATTCCTTCCTAAATTCATTGCAAATACATGTCTGATCTTTTTTCGCCCTTCAGTGGCATCTATTGCAACTTCCCTTTGATTTCTGATGTTTGGACTGAAATTCTCGGCTTGATTCTGAATTGAAGTAGTAGCAATTGATTTTAGGTTTCCCTTGTGGCTCTAATACCACTTTTGTTCAAGTTCCTTCTTGTTTCCCACACACTAATTTGATTGAATTTGAAAGTAAGAGCAACGTACTTGAACTTGATAAGCACAAATATGATTCACACACTTTTACAGACACAATTAACACATATTTATACATCTAGGAATTGGCGGTTACATTTCAAGTCTTTTCAACTGAAACATAATGTGTTTCAGAGTAAATTGCCAAATACAAACGGGACCATAATACCCTGATCAATTTCTACATATTGGACTATTATTTAGGCTTATTTGCATATAAGTTCACAAATACACCTTGACACTATCATATAATTAACTTAATAAGTTGACCCAAATTGACCCATTAAGACTTTAATTAACTAATCATGTTCATATGTGACATTATAGACTAAAAGTCTTTTCAAACAATTAAATGCTACCAACACAAGAATAAGAAGAATAAATTAACCTATAATACTAAAGATATATTGTAAACATGGTATGATTCAATATTATAATACAAAAACAGGCCAAAACTATAATTACATTAGAAAATATTATAATACAAAAACTAGCCAAAACTAAAATGACATTAGAATGACAATCAAATGTGAATAAAACAACACATGCAAACAAGACATATTACAATGCATTGTATCTCTAAATCTATAGTCGAATTTTTTATATATCTACAGTTGATCGATGATTGTGAGATCAAGTCAACATTAGGGGAGGGAAGAACAGCCATGCTATGAGCCTGAGAGATGATTCAATATCGATAGAAAATTGACAAGAATCAATCTTGCCTTCTTTTACATAACATACTATATTATCATATAGAATTAACTAGCACCCTTAAACTCCTAAAAATGACATTTCATCTCCATGAATTTAACTTTCAACAGCTTTAGCCCTCCAATATATGACAACCTACAAAATTCTTAACTCATTTGAGAACCTACCAATGACTCATAAGTAAGAAACTGGTGACAAAACAATATATGCTTAGCACTGAATTGAATAAACTTCATAAATATTAACACTTCTCCTCAATTAATATGGTAAACATGTCGAAGTGATGAATTTTAATAACCCCTACAATGTCATATCTTTCGTCATGGATCTAGAACTAAACTTTCACCTATGCCAAGAAGTCAACGGAAAGTAATGCAACACTTTTGTGATACTTTTTTCCCATTTGTATTTTTGCCAACCCATCTGCCTTTATTACAAACATGGCAATTTTGCATAAGGGCATTTTCCTTCCAAAATAGAGCATATTTATTAATGCAAGCATGGATAGACTAATATGCTAACCCCAAGTATTCTCAACTTGTTCTTAGCTTCATAATATGAGGCTAGAATTTTATTTTCTTTCGGGAAAGAAACTCTTAGAAAATCTAAAAGTTGTTGAAATAAACTATCATTCCATTTGTTGATAAATATGCATTAATTTTGCAAGAAATTTAGGGAAGACATCCAAGTACAACTAGGGTATAACTCAATATTAAGCTCCTTAAATGCATCAAATTCTAAGTCTAAACCATCTTCGCATTCATCTAAATAACCATCTCCGCATTCAACTAAATGTATGTCATTTATATTTTTCTCTGCCATAGCATCATCACATGTATCAAACATCTAATTATTTGCTACAAGAGTGTGTTTTTTCGAATCTTGTAGGTCTTTTATCTCTTACGTATTATGATACTTCTCACCATGATAAATCCATGTGGTATATGATTGTTGAAACCCACTTTAATGTATGTGGGCATAAATCCCAGTCAAAGTTTAGAATGATCGATTCGAATTGGCATAACCTTTACGCGTGCAATACACTTTACCTTCACAATTAACATGGTTCTTGGTAATCTTCATAAAGTTCTTAAGACCGCTTAAGAAATCCGAAGATATTCTATTTCGCAAGTTAATCCAACTTTAATCAATTATCATAACTTTACATAAAATTATACATCCAACATGCACATATACAATTGTCATAATTATATATTAATAAAACAATTACAATATAATACGTATACTCCAACATGCATATATAAATACAATAAATGATATAAATGCATACAAATGACGAAAATAAGTTCTCTAAGGCGGCGGATCTTAACTGATTTCTTAAATATTCTATGTGATTTGTATACATTTAAATTGTTTGACTATTTAAGAAAAATCAGTAACATTTCGCCTTAACTCTCCATGTTTGATTTTTCTTAAATAGTCAACCTATTGAAATGTACACATATCCTAAATGAGATAGAATATTTAAAAATGAAGTCCCAAGATTGGAACAATTTGAAATTTACCTCTATTAGAAAAATTTTGGACGGGTATGTTCTAAAGGATTATTCCTACTTAAACATGCACCTACCGTACTTACATATACCAAAACGTAAAAATTTGAATGCTAAATCATATACTTCAATTTCATCAATTTCATATAAATTATATACATATAACATATATATACACATACAAAAACATAAATGAAATATGCCCAAATAAAAGTTTAAAAGTTTTGTTAAGTACCTTTTCAATGATTTGAAATTGAAGTAATCTCACCTACTCCACTGCAGCAAATTTCTAATTTATAATAAAATACCATAAAGTCAAAGGAATATACAGATATATACATATACATACATACAAATGTAATTCATCAAAAACACTAATAAAATTCTAAAATGTTTCACACATACAAATACAAATGAACTTTATTACATAACAAGTAAAATTCTTAAAAATTAAACAATACACATATATAGATACACATACATATATACATATAAATACTCATACACACAGTGGTGTAGCTTAATAGGGGGGAGGGGGTCAATTTTTCGGCCGAAATGTTATTTTTAGTTAAAAATAGTGATTTCGGCCCCCCTCAATTCAAAAAATTAATATGTATTTTGGGTTTCAAAAATTTCCACCCGCCCTCTCACTTTGCCCAAGTTCCGCCGCTGCATACACATAAAAACCATACTGATACACATACAAATGAAATAAATAAAACCAAAAATAAATTTATTAAAAATATAACATCTCCATGTATACCTAAACATACAATATGTAAATACACATACATATACACACTGCACATACATATACGTGTGCATATACATTCCCAAATACGTATACGAAACCATCAATAAAAATAATTTCATCAAAATTTAACCAAAAAAGTTAAAAATTATAAAAAAAAAACATGCGAAAGTGAAAAGGAGGTATAGGGTGCAAGATAGGAGCCAAAAGAAATTGAAAGTGCAGGTTGGAAGCTCCTTGTCACTGTTATCACCTATTTGAAGTTTCTTTGGGTTCCTCTCGATTTTAAGCAAAAAAAAAATAAAAAAGTTGGAATTTGACGTGTATATACTCATGTAGCAATGACAAGTCATCGCTATAAGGGACATAACTATGACGTCTTTTTGTTTAATAAAGGGGAAAAGAAGGAAAAAATTGTTGGGAATATTGGTGGTATTCGGTTTGACTTTTAGGTAAAAACAAGTTTGACTAATTAGTATATTAAATCTATATTTAATAAACGCAGCGGAATTAGGGTTTCAAACGTTGACACTGTTGAAGTTCCCAATCAAGATCATGGTTACAAACATACAAACACGGATATAAAACTAATGTAATCTACTGATGAGAAAATATTATATCCTTTTGGTTAATAATAACCGTTCGAGATAAGGTTCAACGAACGAATGATAGAATACGAGCACGAACGGGTCCTGGTTCACAATAGAAGCAGGAGATGGTTTGGGTTGGTTGATCCAAAAAGAAAACACGAATAGTTTCTTTTCTTTTGATATCTTCGATGGCAAAAAGAAAACAAGAATTCCCCTCTTGTTTTGTCTTCTACGGCAATCCTTTTAAAACCAACAAAAACCTTTTTTTTTTGTTTTGTTTGGTTTTTGTTTTGTGTTCAACAGCAGCTTCACGAAAACCAAAAAACACAAAAACCCCAATTTTGGTTTTTGTTCTCCTACGGCAGAGAAAAAAATTAGGGTTGGTCAATTTAAGTTAATCCCTTTTTAATCTTATAATATTAACTTTCGGTCCTGAAGCCTAATCTAATTAGTTTAGGTCCAATACACAAGTACACAACATCAAGCCCAAAACCATTAGTTTAATAAATAAATAATTAAACTTATATAATTTATAACATTTATAAATTATAAATCCGTTCGTGAATACCTGTTAATCAAGTTAAGTGGATTTAATGTTCGTTGACCAAGGTGTAACTCTTATCGGTCACAGCTCGGTTAGTTATGTTAATTTATCGGGTCCGTACATATAAATCCTACAAAAATATCATTTTTTTATAGTTTGCGACAACTTGTCACGCTCTAGATTAAATTGAATTTTTAATTTTTTTTACATTTTTTTAAATAATAAAAAAAATGAAAAATAGTTTCATGCAACGGTTTGTCGTTACTATAGGTAATTCAACAGGTGGCAAATGTATTAAAATGCCAAGGGTATTGCGACGACATTTAGTCATTATGCATTAAAATGTTAAAAAAATCACGTCAACCTATAGCCACGACAAGTCATCGCTATATGTTGTAGTATAGAGACGATTCTTGTCGTCACTCATTATTCTTGTAGTGATTGAGCATACATAATTCACTTGTGCGGCAATCACTTTCACTTAATTTATTCTTTTTCATTTGTTTTTTTATTTGATTTTATTTTGTTTCAAGAGAATAAAGAGGGGAGATATCTTTTGTAAGTTTTGAGTATGAACAAAAAAACTTGTAATTAATGAAAGTCGTATGTATGTATGTATGCAATATATATATATATATATATCTTACTACTATATATTTATAGAATAAGACAGATAATTAAACTTTAGGTTTTCACGTACATTTCATTTTATGGATATTTTTAGATGATGACCTTGACATAGAAGATCTGATAAAGAAAATGGTAAAAGATCGGGAATTTCTTGAAGAATTAAAAGAAAAACAAGCAAAAAGAAATAGATTAGACGAAAAGTTGCAAGCAGCAATCCTGCATCAAAACTTTTTGGGCGTTGAACACATTTTGGATAGTAAAATTGTTACACTGAGAGACAAAATCACCATCAATGGTAACACTGCACTCCACATGGCAGTAAGTATTGGCAAAAACAGAGAATTTTTAGAAAGGATGTTGAATTTGGCTACAGAAGATAACCAGTCATCATTGGATATGCGAAATTCTGAAGGAAGCACACTACTTCATACTGCTGCTATTGTTGGCAACACCGAAGCTGCTAAGATGCTGGTTGAAAGAAACCAATATTTGTTGTTCGAGAAGGACAGTGATGATCGAACGCCACTAGACAGAGCACTTTCTAATATGCATACCGACACTTATATCTATTTGTTGGAACACTGTTTAAAATTTCCAGACATGGAGAAGCTTGACAAGTTTGATAGTAGTGAGATTCTGGTTAATGCGATCTCTTCTAAAGATTACGGTAATTAAGTTAACAATTGACCAATCAATCTACACATACACTTCATCATAACTTCTTTGTTACATTTTATCTGCAGATTCAGCATTAAAGATGGCAAAGTATATAAGGGACCCTGACACTGTGTTAACGGCTATAGCTCAAGACTTCCCACCTAAAGTTAATTTTTTGGAAAGTATGTCACTCCAGGTTCCGCAGCAGTGTCTTTGTTTGTTGATAATTTTATATTAATCGAAGTATCGATCTATATGTTCCTTTTCATTTTCAGCAAATCACAACTAACTACTATATATTAGGCCAAATTGAAAAGAGAATAAACAACAATTATTTCTTTGCTTTGCTGATCAGGACGTATGATGTTCCTATTTTCACATGTTCCAGTAACGGTTAAGTTTGTTGAAGCCATAAAAAGAAAAGCAAAGGCTTACAGTGATGCCAAATTTCTATCACGTATTGCATGTAGATTATTAAGAGAGTCAACAACAACGTCCACACCTTACAACAATGCGATTTTTGAAGCCACAAGACAAAATGCAGTCAAGGTTGTAAAAATAATTGTCTCTCAATTCCCAAATGCAATTTTGAGTAAAAACAAAGATGACCACAATATTATTCAACATGCTGTGATAAACCGTTCAGAAAAGGTTTACAACCTACTTTATCAAATGAGTGAACACAAAAATATATATAGAACAATCAAAGACCCTTATGAGAACAACCTCTTGCATCTGGCTGCAAGTACAACAAGAACTACAATTGTTTAAGGTACGTAAGGTTCTATTTATATTTAAAATTTTCATGCACGTAGGTAGCTTAGTTTCTTGTAATCTTGCAGGAAGTTGAGAGATTTGTATGCCCTCTAAATGTCATCGAGAAAAACTATAATGGAAAAACACCTCAAAAGGTATTTGCAAAGGAACACAAGAAGTTGTTGATTGAAGGAGAAAAATGGATGAAGGAGACTGCTCAGTCATACACAATTACAGCTGCCTTAATCACCACCATCGTGTTTGCAGCAGCCATTACAGTACCGGGGGGAAACAAACAAGAAAACGGGATACCGGTGTTTACTAACAATGCTGCCTTCAATGTATTTGCAGTATCAGACGCCATATCATTTTTCACATCTGTTACATCCTTGTTAATGTTTTTGTCAATCCTCACTGCTCGTTTTTCTGAGCAAGACTTCCTTTTTAAGTTGCCTACAAAGTTGATAATTGGTCTCGCCAACTTGTTCATCTCAACAACTGCAATGCTTGTAGCTTTTGGTGCAACCCTATTCCTTGTGTTCGGCCAAAACAACTCATGGATTGTTGGTCCCATAGCTGCATTGACTTGCCTGCCCATTGCTTCTTTTATTTTTTTGCAGTTTCCACTCATATATGACCTACTAAGTGCCACATATGGTCCTAGCATGTTTGGTAAGAGAAGTAATGCTCCTTTCTATTAACTGTTGGTATTCTTTTTCTTAATTTGTAACCTCACTATTACTTGCTATTAGTATTATTGTTACTATTATTTTTAAATTTGTTGAATCTGGGTTTGTTAAAAACAACACTATGATGAAATCCCTCATTGTTTAACGATTATCATCTACGACATCAATTTTTTTTTATCTTCGGGCAGAAGGAGTGGGCATAAGCCATAAGGTTAGTTTGGCTTCTCGGCAACACTGTCACAACACCATCGATCAGTTAGGGGCTGCAGGTTGGGATCATGAGTTTAGAGCTGCATCCTTTGTGTTTTAGGTAGTTAATCACTACTAGAACATACATGCATTTCCGACGCAAATTTGCGTCGCAAATGGGTCGCAATATACGATTTCCGACGGATTTGCGACAAAAATAGGTTATCGGAAAACCTCGGTCTGAAATGCAGTTCCAACAGAATTCCTACGAAAAATGTGACAAATTTGCGACGAAAAAAAACCATCGGAAGTTCAGACGAATTTCCGACACAAATTAATATTTATTATATTTACTATAATATACATGTATTTAACATTTGCAACGCAATTCCGACGCAATTCGTTGCGACAAAATTCTGACAAAACTGTTTGCGACACATTTCCGACAAAAACCGTTTGTGACACATTTCTGACAAAACTGTTTGCGACACAATTCCGACAAAACTATTTCTGACAAAGCAATTTGCGACGCAATTCCGACAAAACATTTCTGAAAATAGCAACACAAATCCTACGAAACATTTATGTTTTTTGCGACGCAATTCCGACGAAACATTTCCTTTCTTGCGACGCAATTCCGACGAAATTTTTTTTTTATATACAATGAAACTAAATTCACCCAGAAAATTTTTTCTTCTAAAACCATTGCAAATAAATATATAAACCTGTTTTAAAAAAGTAAACAAAGCCAAAATACAAAACATGTTTTACAAATCAAATTTAAACACAATCAAGTAAGATCCATAAGTCTCCAAAACTAATATAAGTTTTTCTTAATATCAAAATTAACTCATCTAACTAGTAGGACGTTGCATAAATTTCATAAACTTCCATTTGTAGTTGCATTTTATGTTGTTCATGTCGCTCTTTTCGTATTTCTTCTTCCAGCTCGAGCCTTGATCTCCATTCAGCTTCCATTTGAACTTCCAAATCATGAATCTACAAATTTAACAAAACATATATGTTTGGTATTAGAATTAAACATGTAGGAGTACATTTTCAAGACAGTCCCGGTTGCTTGATTGTAGTTTGACTAGAAAGTTGATTAGTCTCAAGACAATAGGTTGGAGGGACGGGACACAACCATATGGTGGTTGCTACAACCCTTATTTGGCAGCTGTAATTGTCAACAAAAGTGGGCAAACAAGAACAAGGGTCATTTTCTACTCACAAACATTGTCAAATTTCTCTTTTAAAATGTCAAATGATAATTATCAAATTTCTATTTTTAGAAAAGTTTGCAAATTACATTTACCCATTAGCAACATTGTCACATCAGGGGAAAAGTAAACATATTGAATCATAGTCTAACAATATAAACATTGGTTTAATTTAATACGATAATATAACATGTAAGCCATTTTAGTCTCACAATACATATATGAATATTTTGTAAAAAGAGTAAATTGCACAAACAAAATGAAAATTATAAGCAAATTTTAATACCTTAGATGGATCAACATGGTTTTGTACTTTGAGAATTTTCCTTTGTAATAGAAATCACATTTAATATTTTTTGTGAAGAGTGACTTGAATTTTTGTCCCCCAGATACATATTGATTGGAGAAATTAGTTAATCTGTCAAATTTAATCACCATGATCTTGTTATTAATATAAGTAAATCCAAACACGACATTTTTGTATGTAGAAAGCAACTACGAAACATAGCACACATTCAACTAACAACAGATTATAACAAAATTGATCCTACCTTTGATGGTGAGAGAGCTGGATATGATACCCCAATGTAGAAGCCAAAAAGAATACCAAATGTTATAGCTGCAACAACCCTTGTACACTCATTCGATTTCTTGAAAATTGTATCATCTCCTACATATAAACATAAAAATGTTTCATAAACCAATCTTTAAATAAATCATCGTTGTCATTAGGAAATGGGAGATCATTTTCAGTACTTGCTCCATAAAGTTTCTTGAAGTTATCTTTCACTCTTTCTAGAAACAAAAATAGCACACTCCTTCCAACTGATTCATCCTCAACAAAAAAAACTACATCAATTGGATGACAAAATCATTCATGTTATATACTATTGCAATATAAAAAAATAGAATGAAAAATTAACATAAATGAATAAGCATGAAAATAGAATCAAAAGATTTCCAATGAATAAGGCATTTGTATATAGTAAAGGCTGCAACAGGTTTGCCTTGACTAAATCCAATGTCTTTCATAACATATTCAATAAGAGCATCAACATTCCACTATAGAAAAATTTTTAAAAATACAATATGATAAAAATAAAAATAGATAATCAAGGGTTATATTATGTTAACTAGGTTAGTCACCCGTGTATTACACGGGTTGATTAAAAAATTACATTAAATTATACGAATTAGTAATTAAGATTACTATTGTAGTTCTGTAAGCTTAGTTATCCATCATCATCTTATAAAAATGTTAAAAGCAAATAAGTTAATGAACAGGTTTTGCCATGATATTGTATGCCACTAGAACATTAAATGACAGATCAACAATCTTAAATGAATTGGGTTCATGTCTTGTAAATAACAAAAAGTTCAGTTTACATCAAATCAACTCTCCTTAATTAAAAATATGTCATGTCTTTAAGTATTCATAAATGAGGAATTAGAAAAATATGTCAATCGTCATTTAAACACTGCTTAAAAAGTGAAGTCACCTTTGATCTGTATCATGCAAAAGTAGCAATGGACATGTAATGAAGATCACTAATCTTTACAGATTACTTCAATGCATTGATATCAAATATATAATATTGAGGCAAATGAGTTTAAACACCGTGTGTAAGATATATTATTTATTTTTTAGTGCTTTGTTATTCAATGCAAAACTATGAATGAACAAGATAACTATTAAAGATATAGATACAAAACAAAAACATCAAAGTACACATCTAATCCACTTGCAGAAGTGAAAACACGTTCAATTAAGTGGCATAAAATCATTTTTAAACAACATCATGGAGTCATTTCTTTACAAGTATGATTAGACACCAACAATGCCAACTGTAAACAAAATTTAAGAGAATTTAGAAGGAAAGTTTGATGAAGAGGTTTAAAGAAAATCATGTTTTTGAGAAGTTGTTGTATATATAAATGTTCTATCATTTATAATAATTGTTGTCACTTAAATACATGTTCCTACCATTTCGTATCTTATAAAACCATCTCTCTTGTCATATACATATACATATTATGTAAACCTTAGAGTATAAAAATTCAGTAAATAAGATTAATCAAGACCTGCCTCACATAAATTTGATGAGGTCTAAGTAAGCAGCTGTAGAATGTAGGTTAACCATATAGAATCAAATAATCAATGTATTAGCGTTCAAAATCTTTCACAACTTCAGCTGGATTATCTATCACATGACTCAAATAGTTGTAATTATACATTAAAAATCGAAAAACACAATTATGTTACTTACCTTACACAAAAATTGATGAATAGATAAGTTCAATTCACCAATTCATATAAAATAGCAGTACAATTCTGTTGCAAGACAATCAGAAACAAACTATATAAGTTGTGAAGAATTTGAAATATCTGTTTTTGTAACTTAATTATTGAAGTGAGTTCATTTGCAAGAATTGCAACTAAGAAATAAATTCGTATAATATGCCAGTCTTAAACCCAACTCTTCAAATGTGTCAAAATTCTAATATAACTTAAAGTACCATATATGATTTGACAAAACACATATCATGCAGAGTTAATTTTTCTTTTAGAATGGAATTAGTTTGGTTGCAACACTTGTTGTGCATTTACAAATCAAATACACATTCCAAAGCACAACTAACATGCTGAGCTAAAGATTAAAGGAGAAGGGAGAAACAAAATTTGATCAATTGTTTTAATACCATAACACACGATGAGGAGCACAAATATGTAAACAGTTCAACCACAAATTTAAAGAAAACATTTTAAAATCATATAATCAAATTTTGTGTTTGATACATCTTTCATATAATCAAAATACATATGCACAAAGACTCAATCCCTAGATGATTCGTATGAGCTTTTCTTGGCTGTCAAATTCAAGCACAAACCAAAATAAAATCACAATGGTCAGAACAACTCAGTAAGCTTAATCGACGTCTTGAACGCAGAAGGCTGAGAAAAACCCTAATAGGCGAAGCGAAGATTTGACGGGATGAGATTGGATGCTAAACAAAAGTAAACAAAATTTAGGGTAAAACCCTAAATCGAGTTGAAAAAAGTGGTTCCAATCATTTCTGCATCAAACAAACAATAGATAAACTTACAATTACGTAAACTTAATAACCCTTATTTGCAATTCAACTTAAATCAAGCAACAAAAGTACACAACCCACAAACAAAATAGCAAGAAAATTGCCCCAAATCAATAACACGCACCACACACCCCAGTCAAATTCGAATCACAAACATGTAAGAACCCGAAAACGAAGAAGAAGGAGTATATCACGTATAGTAACCCTCTCCAAAACTCACCAAACAAATAAGGATACCTCGTAGGAGGATGATGGCGACGACGGTGACGCATCGTAGGGGCGACGACCAGGGGAGGAGTGACGACTAGGGTAGCTTCACCTGTGAGAGATGGAGTGGCCGGAGGTGAGCCGGGAATGGTGATCGGAGCTCTCCCTTCTTCTCTTTCTCTTTCTGTGGTCTTTCGAACAAAACACACACACTGGTGTGTTACGGCTGAATGAAGTTAATATCAGGGTCTGTTTGGTACGAAGTAATGTAATGGACGAGGGAATGGAATGGACGAGAGAATGGAATGGACATGGGAAAGAAATGAATCATTACATTCCATTGTCATGTTTGGTTACCTCTGGTAATGAAATGATTCATTACTTCTTTTTGTTTGGTAGACATGAGAAGATGAAGGAATGTAATACAAGTTATGGGTCGAGTCGTTGTTTTAATCATTGTTCGAGTCATAGGTCGGGTCGTGGGTCGGGTCGAGTCATGGTTCGGACCATCGGGCGGTTCATTGGTCGGTTATTGTTTTGCTAAAGGTTCAATCATAAGGCATTTCATGGATCAGACCATGGTTTGGTTTGTGGATCGGGTCATGGGTCGGAACATTGTTTGAGTTAAGGTTCGGGTAATTTTTTGAATCATGGATCGGGTCATAGTTCGAGCATGTTTTGGGTCATGGTTCATGTCGTGGTTCAGTTCATGGGTCGGATCATGGTTCGCGTCATGGTTCAGGTCATGGGTCAAGTCATGGTTCGGGTTATGGGTCAGGTCATGGGTCGGCTCATGGTTTTGGTCATGGATCATGGTCATCACGTCATGGTTTTAGACATGGGTCGGATCATTCCTTTAAGAGAATGAATGAAAAAAAAACACCTATACTCTAAGGAATGAAAATCATCAAAAGTGAAGGAATCACATTCCTTATGGAATGGTGCATTTCATTCCTATGTGGTAACCAAACACGTTTCTTGTTATTCCAACGTAATGACTCATTCCATTCCATCTTTCATTTATGCATACCAAACGCTACCTCAGGGTTTAAACGAACCGAACGTTCAGCGAACAGTTCGTGAACCGTTCGGCAGGAAGTTCGTTTATGTTCGTTCGTTTAATAAAGGAACGAACACGAACAAGAAATTCCGTTCGTTTAGTTAAATGAACGAACATGAACAAATGTCGTGTTCGTTCATTTGTGTTCGTGAACGTTCGGTAACATGTTCGTTTACGTTCGTTTATGTTCGGTTATGTTCGGTTAAGTTCATTTATTATATTTATTCATTAGATATGTTGTATAATTTAATTTTTAATTTTTAGTTTAATACCATAATATTTAAGTTATTTTTAGTTTAATACTATAATATTTTAATTTATATATTTATAAATGATTATCTCCAATACTTGATATTTAGAATGCTGATTTTTATTTTTTAAATAATATGTGTTCGTTAGCGTTCGTGAACAAGTTAAATTCCTTAATGAACGAACACGAACAAAATTTTTCGTTCGGTTAGCGTTCGTGAACCGTTCGTGAACAAGTTAAAAGTTAAACAAACGAACACGAACAATGGCTTGTTCGTGTTCGTTCGGTTCGTTTACAGCCCTAATATCAACGGTAAATATTAATATTTTATTGTTCCCACGTTCGACATCGATTGTTTGTTTGAAACATTAATCGGTTATTCACTTGTTTTTCTTTCGTAAGTACCAAATAGTCTTGTAATGATTCGTTAAGAAAAGTTCTCCACTTTAAACGAGCTTGTCTTTATGAATTTGGTTATTGGGCCTTGTTAGACTTAACTGGGCCTAGCCCATTAGGTTCGATTAGCAACAAACCGTTTACTTCTAAACAGATTTATAACATGTTAACATGTGTTTTAACCTATTAAGACACGATTTATGTAGTGTCTAAACTGTCGACCTGTTAAGGTTAAACGTGAAACTGTTAATTTCGTGTCGTGTCTTGTTAACATGTTAGTGTCTAAAATTGCTAGTCCTAACTTGGAGGATGGAGGCAAGGAAATGTTTACATGAATCTAGGGTTTAAAGTTTAAGGTTATATTATTATAATAAAAATATATTCAAATAGAAAATTTGTTTAAACTGTAGTAACATGCAAGATCTAATATTGTTATCTATATATACAAAAACAAATTATGAACGGTGAATTTTCGCAATAATGTTATTATGTATGTATGTAGGTAGGCAGACAGACAGACATGCATGCATGAATGCATGTATTTATTTATGCATGTATGTATGTTGGTAGATATGTATGTATGTATGTATGTATGTACGTAGGTATGTATTTTATGTATGCGGGTATGTATGTGTGTGTATGTATGTATGTTTACAAAAGACCATAAATGAAACACTTCTCCCTCTAGTTTTTGTGGACACAACGATAGAAACGAACATTAACAGACATAGTTGAAATTAGGAAGTTATCTGTAATTTGAAACCTAATTGGTGATGCTACTAATTAAGTTAATTTTTTTATATCAAAATTTGTAGCAAGTTGCGATACATTTGCGACGAAATATTTTATTAAACAAATTAATTTTTGTGTGTCGGGAATTTGTAGCAACTTGTGACATATTCGTGACGAAATATTTTACTTGTGTCAGAAATTCGTAGCAAGTTGCGACACATTTGCAGTGAAAATTTTTTTTGATTAAATTGATTTTTTTGGTCAGAAATTTGTAGCAATTTGTGACACAATTATGACAAAATATATAACTAGTTAAATTAATTTTTTTATCGGAAATTCGTAGCAACTTGTTGAGCATTTGCGACAAAATATTTTATTAATTAAATTTAATTTATTTGTTTCGGAAATTTGTAGCAAATTGCGACACATTTGCGACGAATATTTTTTTAATTAAATTGATTTTTTTCGTCGGAAATTTGTAGCCATTTGTGACGCAATTGTGACAAAATGTATATTTAATTAAATTAAAATTTGCTTGTCGGAAATTCGTAGCAACTTGCTACACATTTGCGAAAAAATATTTTATTAATTAAATTTAATTTATTTGTGTCGGAAATTCATAGCAAGTTGCGACACATTTGCGACGAAATATTTTTCTAGATAAATTTAAATTTTTTTGTCTGAAATTTGTAGCAATTTCCGACGCAATTGTGACAAAATATATACTTAATTAAATTAATTTTTTTGTTGGAAATTCGTAGCAACTTGCTACGCATTTGCGACAAAATATTTTATTAATTAAATTTAATTTATTTGTGTCGGAAATTCGTTGCAAGTTGCGACACTGTTGGATCAGGTTGTGTAATTACACAACACTTTCACAAGGTATCTTCTACTAAGTTGATAGATGCGGAAATTCTATCAACTAGATTTGCAAAACAGTTTGAAACAAATACTTAAGACAAGTATAAAATCAAGGTTAAAGTATATTGCATTCAAATGTAAGAAATACAAGTCTTAGCTCAAGCACACAACCGCGCCTTGCTAAGTTACAGATGAAGACTTATATACTAAAACCTACAGCTGTATCCTCGTAGGGATACAAGGCTGGACAAAATACTAGAAACAAATAAACGCTAAAACTAGTATCTGTTATGGTCTTGATAGGCCAAGCCATATTAATTACAATTAATACAAAAGACTCCATTGACTTTTACAATAAATGCCTACACTACAAAAGGCATTAAATTCTTGATATCTCTATGGTTCTGATAAATATTCTTTGCTGCTGACTATCATCGGAATGTCTTCTTTGTTGGTCTTGATGATAGAAAACAACTTTGAATGTTTCTTTAAGTGTCTGGAATCTTTGTCAGAAGAAAGTCTTCGGAAGTCTTTGTACTTAGAAGCCGTTGAGCATATCTTCAGAAGCTTTGTATTCGGAAGACTTTGGCTTCGGAAGCTTTTGTGATCGGAAGGCTTTGTCTTCTTTGGATAATCTCAAAGAGCAAGCTTATCTTCCGAAGATACTTAGTCTTCAGAGGAACTTAGGTTCCTTCCGAAGACTATTTACTTTTGAAAGATAACACTGCTCTTCCGAGACATATGTTGAGTGGAGCCAAGGACTTGGATAGTTTTGGAGAGCACCAGCCTTCATGATCGTACAGTCTCCCCCTAGGGTGATGCTTCAAAAACTTTTATCTTTCTCCCCTTGGTACCTTTGCCCTTGCCTTGGCCCACTTGATGGCAATCCTTCCATCAGCTCCATTGTCAGGGTTGTTGAGAGGGAGTCTTTCAAGGTCAAATACTAATGGATCAGCAAGGATTATGAGCTGATTGATGTCTAGCACCATTATGCCTCCATTCTGTCTATGCAGTGTGAACATCATCTGCTTGGCATTGAAGCTCCACTCAGTAATTGGAATATATGCTCTGATGGGTTCTGGTGCTCTTTCAGGCTCAGACTCAGACTCAGAGTCAGAGGTACTTACAGTCCTTTTCCTTCTTTTGGCCATGGTTTTTCTTCTCTTTTTCTTTGTTTGGACTGTAAGCAAAGTTAGGCTCCTCTGATCCTGGTCTCCTATGTTTCTCCAGCTCCCTCTCCCCTGGTAGCTTCCTCCTTTGTTACACCTTCAGCAGCTGCTGCTTCATTCAGTTCTCCTCTCATCCTCCCTAGTTCATATCTCAGGATCAGGAGCTGTGGATGTTTTCTGTGTAGCTCCTTTGTTTATTTTGATCGCTGAAGATAGAGGCATGTTGTCATAGGAGGGACTGGATGGAGGAGAGAGATACTCTTGCTTTGGGAAGAAAGCATCCGTAGCAGCATCACACATCACCTCCTCTCCTTCTCTGATTGCTGGACCGGAGAGAGGTGTGACAGTTGCGTTCGAGAATTACGTCATCATCAATGAAAGCACATCTCATTGTTCTTGAAATCCACGTGAATTTAGCGATTGCAATAATTACAGGTTGAAAGTATGCGAGAAATGGTGAACGTAGGCGAAAACCGTGTGCGAAACGGAGTTCCGGTTCTCTGGAATCGCAAAACGAAGAAAAACAAAAAATATAAAAAGTCTAAGGGGCAAGCGGTACGCCTAGCCCCAGTCTCTCCCGCTAGGCGGTATGCGCGGATGGAAAGAAAAATCTGAGATGTGGGAGTCTCGCGCGCTACTACCCGGGCCAAGCCACCACGCTAGGCGATGCGCCTGGCTTAAGTCGGTTTGGTGGATCAGATCAAAACATCAGATTTTCATGCAGAATGATTTTTGTTAATCCTCTCGAACTCACTTCACTTTACAGACGAAATTCTGAACTTTTGATCACCAAAACTTCATTTTGAAGCCTTCAATCACTAGGATCGTATCAAGAAACAAGTTTACAAGTCCTGATCGTTGTTTTGCAATCAGAAATCCGTCCGAACGGGTAATGATTCATTTTAACCTTCTAGTTTGATAATGATTGATTAGATCTTGTTTTTGAACGTAATGGTATAGTTAGGATTGTTGATTATTGCCTAGATGATGACTAGGAATGATTATAAACGAAGAACTTGATGCGTTAACGGGTAAATTCTTGTTTTGATCCGTTGTAATGCCCGGTTTTCATGAAACTATAACTATGGTTATAATGGTTTAAACCATTTGATTGTGACAATGTATGTGATTAGTTTGTTTAATCTTTGAAATGCAAGGGTTAAATCCAAGTGTTTCAAACTAATCACAATCATTAACATACTCATTGGAACGATTATCTGATGTTTATGATAACAGTCAGATTAGTATGTTAAACATGGTTATTAAACCTATTCCAATGTCACATTGTGATATTTCATGATATTTGGGTAATCAATAACAAGGATTAATCGTTCCTAAGCCATAAATTCATCTAGAAACTGTTTCAGCACCATAATCAACAACAGTGCCTATTTGGTTAATCTGAGATTATCCTGATTAATCAAACACGTCATCAACTTTGTATTAGGAACCCGAATCAGTATAGGTTCCTACATTGTCATACATTGTATGATATGACATTAAATTAATTAATTAAAAACCTAATATCGGTTTGATGACTTGCAAGGCAATGTCTTTGACATTGAACGTTCAGAAAGATCTAATCAGTAAGTTAAAACATAAATAACTCATTAACACATAAACTAATGCAGAATTTAGCTACCATTATCATTTGCGTGTGATTTCACCACTCTTCTGACTTCAGGTGAGTTTCATGCAACCCTTTTATCTTTAATGTTTTATAAACATCGGGGTTTTTCTGTAAACCTGTTTCTGAACATATGATATGTATCACTGTTATCTGTATGATTTCATGTGACTCTTATAAGAATTCATGGGATTTTGCCGTTAGTAACTTTATCACAATATCAAAAGTCCTCATTCCTCGAAACTGTATCTAGTGAACCCATGTGGGGCCGAACATGGATCAATGATAGTACTATCGGCTGACAACCCATTCACTGGGAGGTTTGCTTCTCCCCTTGTGTGAATGTTTGTTACCTGTTTCCGAAACACCTTCTTAATGTTAGTGATAGACATTAAGATAATGACGCATTAAGATATTTACCGAAGGGTAGTATCTTCGTAAAACGTAGATGTGTCCGAAAGGAACTAGATACGGGTCCCATGGTTATCTTGAACTCTGTGTATCAATAATTCATATATCATATCATATTGTTGAACTTTAATATTACGAACTCACCAGCTTTGTGCTGATCTTTCAAACTTAAACATTTTTGCAGGCAGACAGTGACCCACGGCGAGGCTGCACTTTCAAAGCACTTGCAATTAAATATGTTAGTTTGTGAAATAAACTTAGCGTAAACTGTAACGCTGATTGTAATGACGCACCTTGTAATGTATTTATTTTTAAGTTAATCTATGTGTTGTGATACCGGATCAAATAAGTCACCCCTCATCTCTAAGACATCACCAATATGCTTCTGCAACCTCATCAGAGTGACGACTGACATCATCTCAGGTGACGGGAGGTGGGGGTGTGACAGATCAGAACCACAGGTTATAGAATTTAGGTGGACTTTGAGACCTAGACTATAACCATAGGCTCGTGTAGTGACACAGAGAGTACCGAACATAACTAATGAACAAAACTTGTTTTGAATTGAGCCAGAATAATCAGGTGGTACAAATTCCAGTTATGAGTGGCCAACATAACTGAAATTTGCAACACGTGTGCGTTCTAGTATATTTTAATACAAGCAGAACAATAATAACTGTAATGACGAATAGTTGCTTTAATATAGGAAGAGATATCATGTCATGTTTATGTTGAATATTATTATTCAATATTCATTTCATGGTACTGATCTAAAAATTTTGTTTGTACAGCAATGGTTAAACCACGTGATCGATATACCTACAGGCAGATTCCATATGTGATTCTGGACGACACGCCTAGTCCCAGCTCAAGTTCTGATTCAGATCCGTCAGAAGCATCTTCTGCAGCATCCCTAGTAGTACCTCAGATTTCACACACACCACCATTAGTACCCCAGATGCCACCGCATGTACCACATACACCACCACCACGTCCACAGGTATCTGATGATGATACCTCTACTGATCGACGGGCTAGAAGCCCATCACCCCAGAGAGAATTCCGATCTATACTGGGATTAGGAGGATGCGGGGCACGGGGCTACCACCTAGGCACCAGCTTGCCCCTAGGGATGTTCCAGAATCCACTCACGAGGTGGGTGAGTCTTCTCGACAGGCTGAGATACGAGCTCAGCTACAGCAGGTCACTTTGGACCTGCAGAGTACTCGCCTGGAGCTGAGACAGTCTTATGGTTCCCTACAGGAGACTCGTACCACCTTGACTGAGACAAGTGTGCCTCACCAGACTTTGGTAGAGCAGTTTGAGGTGCTTGAGGCCGATACTAAAGCGTGGAGGATGATTATAGAGGATAGGATGAGACAGACCATGATGCATGTGATGATGGTTGTATTCTGGCAGTATGTTGAGGTTGTGAGAGTGAGGGCTGTGAGAGTAAGAGAGATGATGGAGGGTGTGAGAATGCTGAGTTTGGAGGCAAGGATGTTAGGATTACCTATAGTACTAGCAACTATAGCCATTGTGATAGCGTGTTTACCGTATTTTCTACGGTAAAGTATGATATGGGTGTGCATGTTTTGGTATTATCATTGTATATATCATCAGAAACAAACGAATAGGTTGAGGGTATGTGATGAATAGAGGATGTTTGGATGTAAAATAGATCCCCGGTAGTTAGTTGTGGTGTTATGGCTTTCTGGCAGTCTTTGTATCGAGAACTTCAGGGTTGTATAAAACTTATATCGTAGTAATAAAATGGTTGTTTTTGTGTATCTGTTTGTGTGTGGTGTGTGAATGTGTGTATATCAAACTTTCTCGAACAGTAATTGAATAACATAACATAAAATACCTTGTGTGGTATACTCTCGTAAAATACCTTGTGTGGTATACTGTCGTAGAATACCTTGTGTGGTATACTCTCGTAAAATACCTTGTGTGGTATCATATCATAAAATACCTTGTGTTCTATACTCTCGTAAAATACCTTGTGTGGTATACTCTCGTAAAATACCTTGTGTGGTATACTCTCGTAAAATACCTTGTGTGGTATACTCTCGTAAAATACCTTGTGTGGTATTCCATCTATTGTCTGTGTGACAACGTAAAATACCTTGTGTGGCATCCTATCGTAAAATACCTTGTGTGGTATACTCTCGTAAAATAACTTGTGTGGTATACTCTCGTAAAATACCTTGTGTGGTATACTCTCGTAAAATACTTTGTGTGGTATACTCTCGTAAAATACCTTGTGTGGTATCCTATCGTAAAATACCTTGTGTGGTATACTCTCGTAAAATTCCTTGTGTGGTATACTCTCGTAAAATACCTTGTGTGGTATACTCTCGTAAAATTGTAGGACCAACTAGGAGCCCGGAAACAATCCGGTTCCAATGGAGATATGCTCGACAGTCTCTGGAATAGTGCGGAATCCTATTTCAGGGTTTTCCAATCGAAACCAACAGCACCCGTGGTGATCCGAAGGTAAAGGATGAACGTTTGAATCAAGATCGAACACCACGGGATGAGAATTGAACTTGGACCGGCAAGAACCGCTCAAAAATTCTAGGGTTTAACACTAGAGTGCTCTGGGAAGAAAGAGGGCTCAGGAATATTTGGTTTGAATCAGTTTGAACTAGTATATATAGACTGTACTTATTCGTCCGAATGAGTGGCCGAAGCAACTCATTCGGCGAATGGCTCAGCCGAATGAGCAAGGTCAATCGAATGAGTCATCTGTGAATGAGTCATACGGATGACTCATTCGTTCGCCCTAGACATTCTGTAAGCGTTCATTCGGCCGAATGACTTCATTCTTAGAGTTATTCGTCCGAATGGGTCTATAAGACATATCAAATCAAATTTAAACATAATCAAACACATACAAGCTAAAATAAACATTAAGAACAATATAGAAAGACTGATTACATTAATAACATAAACTTTATACATCAATAATCATATAAAACTGAACTACGGACATTTCGTGCACTAACATGCTCCCCCTTGGACCTAGTTCTTCACTTTGCAGCATCTTTCTTGAAATGTTTGTCTGAAATGGCTTTCCAGTCTGATCCAGCATGAATTCTAAAAACAATACAGATCCAGTTCACCCTCATAAATTGTAGTGCCTGCTCCATGTCTTTTACATCAAAGAAAATCTGATGTCTGTAAAAAGCTTTGACATCGCTGTGTGACAGATTCGTCAACCACATCGGGTCAAAGATACGTTCAGTTTCCCCTTCTTGTCTTTGCAGAGCACTATCACAGCCTCTCCAGTACGCCCATCGTAATACCACCATCGGAAGCCGTCCAAGACGTCTTGACGTATCTTCCTCAAAGGAATCTTCTTCATGACTCTTGGGGGCAGTCACTTCAGGATAACCTTATGTCTGTGGGTGTCTGCGTTTATCTCTGGCAAGTAATATCTCTCAGGTTCCTGAGGCTTGAAGTTAATCCACCTCTTCCTGTACTCGTACTGTATCTGTCGAGAGAACCAAGCGGACATCCCCAAATCTAAACTGTATAGCATCTTCAAACGTGCGAGATGATTGACTTTAAAGCCTGGTAATGTCTTGAAGTCGTGGGGTGCTTGAAATACTGAATTCCTCGTTCTCTCTTTACAGCATAGCATTGCAGATCATGGAAGTATGCCCAGCTAAGTATCTGACCTCCAGCCTTGTAACCTGTGGTCCTGTAAACTTTGGTGTGAGTAGCTGGCATCTTCACAGTGCTTTCCTTCTTCAACACCTCCCAGTATGCTTTCCACTCTTCCTTCCTTTGCTGAATGTCTTCTGCTGAAGACTCGCTACCATTGACCTTTTCTTCAACCTTTCTGCTCAGCGCTTCTTCAGAGAATTGTCCAAAAAGGTCAGTAAATGTCGGTAGCTCATCCTCAGCTAAAGTATAATTTGCAGTCTCCTCTTCAGTGATGTCCTCCAAAATAACCTCATCCACATCATCAAAAGTCTCAAGAGAAGGCATGTCATGAACAAGAGCAGAGGCATCATCAATCACAACCTCATCAGGATTCATCCTGAACAGCTCAGCAATCTGCTCCTTGGTTAAGCAATGAATGATCTTTCCTTCCTCCTTATCATAGCTGACTGAGTGCTGTATGATGCCTTGAGCATCCAAGATCATGGTCAACGTCTCATCCAACCGATGTCTCAAAGGCACAGCTTCGACTTCCTCAGTACCTTTCGGATCTTCTATCTGAGGAGGAGGAGGTGGAGGAGGAGCCTTAGCACTCTTATCGTGCTTGGTCTTTGTTCGAATCTCAGGGGAGGGGCTTGATCATCTGCTGCACTTGAACTTGAAGAACTGGCAGACCCACTCCCTGAACCATCCTCATCATTAGAATCATCATCTTTATCAGAATCACCATAATCGACTTTCTCCTCATCAGACTCCTCATCTTCTTCATCATCATCATCATCATCATCATCATCTTCTTCTTCTTCTTCTTTGTCTGAATCATCAGAGTCAGCTTCAGTGCCTTCAATCCTGGGAGTACCCTCCTTAAGACTTTCTACTTGCTCGGCAAGTCGGGAGTTCTCTACTTCAAGTGCCAGGATACGTTCACTGAAACCAGAGGCAGTCAATGCCAACTGGTTGTGCTCATCTATATACTTGAGCAGCTGCTCCTCTTGTTGTGCAGATCTAGCCCATAAGTCTGCACGCTGGTCAGCAGCCTGAAGTAGTAGAGCGTCTTGCTCACTGACCCTCTGCCTGAGTTGGGCAATAGCTTCCTCCTGTTGATGGTTCCTCTCCATCAACCAGTAGAAGCAGCAGTATAAACAGGAGCATGAACACTAGAGGATGTCAGAGGGGCAACAGTAGCACATGAAGGAATAGCCCGTGACCTGGTCCGTGAAGAAACTATAACTGTTGTAGCCGATGTAACAGTAGTTGCTACAACAGTTGACAGTTCTGACCTCCTCTGCAGGACAAACCTTGTCCTTCTTCTCTTTGCTGGGGGAGAAGATGTAGACTGTACAGCAGCAGTAGCAATAGCAGATGCAGAACTAGAAGTACGTGGGGGAGGAGAAAAGTCAAACTCAGGAATAAATGATGGATCCCTGATCTCCTCCCTATCAAGCTCTGTAGTTCCGGTCTGAAGATAAACAAGCTGAGATCTATAGCATGTGGACACCACCTGTGGCCCAGTATCCTCTGAATCGGAATCATCTGAGGCATCCTCATCCTCATCATCTACATCTTCCATCTGCTCATCTTCAGCCGATGTAGTACCAGCCATGTCTAATGTAGTAGAGATTGTGGATGTAGTAGTGGCCATAAAGTCCAGCTCTAAAAGGCTATCTATATCAACATCATCATCATCAGTAGCTGATATACTAGCTCCAGCATCAGTGCTCACACCACCTGCACTAACACCAGTCACACTAGCATCAACAGAACTAACACAAGTAGTACTAAAATCTGCAGCACTAACATCAACACCAGCACCTGCATCTCTTCCACTGACACCTGTACCACTAACACCAGCTCCAGCATCACCACAACCCACATCACCAGCACCATCATAATCATCATCATCCGGTACCATAATGTCCTCTATATCTGAATCTGAGTCATCATGCCTCCACTTCCGACCACCAGGAGCAATGTAATCAGGTCTCTGGAGATGACCAAATAAAGTATGAACAGGAGGCTTCCTCTCCTTTCCCCTATATGATAGCACTCTATTGAGAGTGATGTCGTTCATGTGCTCTAACCGTATAATATATGTGCTGGTCTTCGGTAGGTTAGGCACCTGAGCATCAAATATCTGCTGGAGAAACCTAGGGTACATGAGAAACTTCTTGTCACCCTTTAGCACAACATTCTCCTTCATGTGTGTGAAGATCATCTCTGAGAAGTTGAAAGGCAGATTTAGCACCAATGCGACAAAAGCACACTGAATGGTCTCCCTCAACTCATCAAATCCTCCTCGTCTTGAGCCTAGGCAGTGAATGAGAACATGTGCCAAATACTTGAACTGAGGAGACAGAAAGGCCTTGTTGTGGACCCCAACACCCAGATCACCATCATACTTGCATCTCATAAAACATCCACGAACAAGGTAGCGATCAAGTAGAATGGGCTGGTCCGGTGCATCCTGAAATCCACATATCCTCCTGATATGTTCAGCAGAAACCACAATCAATATTTGCAGATCTCCAGAAATCCTGCTGATATGACTGATATGGCTCATAAATAGTGGAAATGGCTGGAAAGATCCTAGAACGCCTGAGAAATTTGATGATCTCAGTAAACTGTCTGGCGTTCTTGGTAGAAAGGTCCAAATAAGCACAAATGTTGTTCTTCGACACCGCTTTATACTCAGCCATACTGAAAAACAAAAGAATAAACGTGTCAGTACAATTCAGTTAATCAGCTAGTTAAAATCAGAAAATTTTCACAAGTGTAAAATTGTACGAATGAGACTGCATGGACCGAATAGGACTTGGCGAATGAGTCCATTTTGACCGAATAAGTAAGGTCAACCGAATGACAACCGATTGAACACATTCTGTTTGACCATTGACCGAAAGAGGATAGTTAACCGAAGAAACAGCGAATGAGGCTGGTCAACCGTATGACCAGCGAATGAGAGTAGCGACCGAAAGAGGTTCATTCGGCCGTATGACTCCATTATGTCGCTGAGTTCATTCGGTCGGATTCTTAGAACCGAAAGACGTCATTCGGTCGGCCAAAGGAGATTCAAATTCCAAGTTCACAAAATTCCACCACACACTCACAAACTACCAATTAAGGTATTTAGAAAAGATCTGAGGTGGTCTAATGTCCAATTTTGCCATTTATTCAAGGGCGGCATTTGCATGCCCTAAAACCCTAATCTAGGTGCTGTTCTCAGAGAATCCACCGTCAAAACTTGACTATCTTGGATCCACAAGTACTTGTAATAGTCACTAGATGGAATATCAGCACAAAAGTTGGATTAATCGAAGAATAATTGAAGAACAGAAGAGAGAGGGTGTTTCGGGCGAATGGGGTACACACAGTTAACCGAGCGAATGCATTAAGGGAATGAGGTGGTTCGGTCGAAAGACCCTATAAATAGGAAGTCTCATTTGGCGAATGAGCCCACCGAATGTATTGCTTCGCCCCAAACCTATTCTGCCGAATGACCCATTCGCTGGAATGAAATCATTCGGTCCACAGACTCTTTCGCCTGACTCATTCGCCTATTTCATTCGCACGAATGAAACTTGGCACTCACAAACACAATTTAATTTCAAAATTTTTAACATTATGAACAGTTAAACACATGTTGTTATGAAGATCAGTCTGGTAGGTGATGGATTCAGATATGACTGAACATCTGAACACACAAATGATCATCTAAAACAAATTTGAAACTATAAAATCTTTTTGTAATTTTCTGAAACGAAAGACAACTGTACAACTTAAAAATGTAAACAGTATACAATCTGGAACTAAAATAAATACAAACACACATATTTTTGTGAGTAGTCTTTCAAGACAATGACACATACACCTAATCACATCGAATCAGCATTACTAAAAGTTCAACTTTTGACACATTTGTCTTGAGATTTGATTACTGATATACTTGTCCACTTTAAACAGAACAATACATCATTTCTAAACAGATTAATGATCACTCATGTTTTCTGACTGAGTTACGCATCATAGTCAACAAATCTAGATCAAAATCAGTTTATAACTCATCTCCGCACATCTGAATACCAATCATCATAAATTCTATAAGGCTCCAATTTATTTTCTTTTTGTATTTTTCTTTTTCTTTTGTCTCTCAAGATCAACACATTCTCATGGACGGCTTCAGCTAGGTCTTTACAAAGCAATATGGCACGTATACAGACCTGTGTTGACAAGATTGACTTGTTCTATCCAAATGGATGGCTTCAACTAGGCTGCAACCCAGTAATATGGCACATGTATGGAATCGAACTTATTTTATTTTTGTATTTTCCAAGCTTAATACCAGCTGGATTTATTTTTCTTTTCTTATGATTCAATCATTCTCATCTGAATGGACGGCTTTAGCTAGGTCTTTACAAAGCAATATGACACGTGTACAGACTTGAATTCATGAATCATTGGAAACCTCATTAGATACTATGATAACAGGTGTATGCCTGATTTGAGTTAAAAACTGTTTGTTACTTAGTTGGTTTTCTAAAATGGATCCTATTAATCAGACTTTCTGAGCAATCACCAATAGTCTATTCATTTTGTAAAGTTGGCCCATCAGTCTATCAAATCACAAATCTCATGTGTTTTCAGTTTATGCATTCACTTTTGCTTTAAGACATTATAGGTAAACACATCACTTTCTCAAATAAGACTTTCTCATTTTTACACTTTTTCAAATGCTTTTGGACTTTTTAAATTTTTTAAATGTTTTTGGTTTTTCAAACTAACCACTTTTTCTCCCCCTAAAAACCTAAAACAGAAAATCTTTTTGTAGTTTTTGATTAAGTAAAAGAGAAGTAACAGAAATAATACCTATAAAAACTAAAACAAAAGAAACTACCTAATAAAAGCGATGATCATTTGTTGGATTCAGATGAAGAAGTGACCTCATCCTTTTGAAAAACACCATTAGCCGATAACAGATACAAAAATCTGGGTTTATCAAAAGCTTTTGTGTACAGATCGGCTTTCTGGTGATCGGTGTGAATTTTAACAACATCGATGAGTTTCTTTTCAAAACAAGCACGTATAAAGTGATATTTTATGTCGATGTGTTTGGTTTTCGAGTGCTGGACTGGGTTTTTAG
Organism: Mikania micrantha; assembly: GCA_009363875.1. Classification (NCBI taxonomy): domain Eukaryota; kingdom Viridiplantae; phylum Streptophyta; class Magnoliopsida; order Asterales; family Asteraceae; genus Mikania; species Mikania micrantha. The sequence continues at coordinate 66,081,638 of CM018683.1, read as the reverse complement.
TGACAGCAATGGCGGCAGTATTATTAACATAAATAGGAGTGTTAGAAAAATGTAACCTATAGTCCCTGAGTTGTTGCTGTATCCAGATGATTTGTGAACAACAACTAGCAGCAGCAATATATTCAACTTCACATGTTGAAGTAGACACCGATATCTGCTTCTTGCACTGCCAGGTAACTAAACGGGTTCCAAAGAACTGACATCCTGCAGATGTTGGCTTGAAATCTATTTTGCATCCGCCATAGTCTGAATCACTGTATGCAGTAAGCGCAAAGTTATCATCATTAGGGTACCATAAGCCAAGATCTAGAGTACCCTTCAGATAACGCATAATCCTCTTCACAGCAATCAGATGTGATACTCTTGGTCTGGACTGATAGTGAGCACACAAGCATGTGGCGAACATGATGTCTGGCCGAGAGGCAGTAAGATACATGAGAGACCCAATCATTCCTCGGTACAAAGTGTCACACCCCCATCTCTCACTTTACCTGATATAGTCACTGAATGACGCATGAAGTCAGTAATTGTTGTAACGTGTCGCGGAAGCTTGATGGTGAGATCTTAGAGATGGGTGTGACTAATTGTTACATTGGTATCGTACATCCATGACAAACCATACACTATATATATTACATTGTAACTGAAATATTATACATTAAGTTTTAACATTCTTAAACAACATTAACTAGTAAGAGTAACTAAACATGTATTGTGATCGTGCATCCTCACTTTCGCACTTGTTACCTTCTTCCTGAAAAGGTTTTGTAATATAAAAGATCAGCAAGGATGCTGGTGAGTTCATAGATATGGTAACTTGATATGATATGATATGATATGACATGTTGAATATGTAGGCATACACAACTTTATGAATATGATTCAACATGAAAACCCATAACCAACGCCTATGTGACTGTAATGTAATTGGCGGCAGTACCCGAAGGTAAAACCTTAGCCTCACTCTTAACGACTATCGTTGCATTAAGCTGTTATCTTGTAATGTAATAAATGGTAACATGCATTCACACAAGGGTAGAAGCTATCTACCCGTGAATGGGGTTGTCAGCCCGATAGTACTATCATTGTTATCATCTGGCTCATCCATGAGTTTATTGGTTACAGTTGTTATGTGAGGACTTTCATGATAACATGGCACAATTTTCATGTAATCATCAAACAAGAGTTGAAATGCATAAATAACATGCAAGCATATCATTGTAATTGAAATATGTAACCATAATGTAATTGTAATGCAAACCCCGACAGGATGAGCGGGAACCTCAACCTATGGATCAAGGTTGTTCAGATTCAAGTCCTCAAGACCTGGTACAATGTTGTCAACATTTGGTTCGGGGGAAACTGGTTGAATTGTATCAGCATCTGTGTCTGAGTTGTCATCATGTATCTGTACTGTGGGAATTGAAGCTGATGAAGGTTGCACAGGTTCATCAGGTACATTTTGTGCATCATACATCATTTGAACAGCAACATCTTGATCTGAGTACATGGGAGGTAAATTGAAAGAGTCAAAAAGGTCTGAATAATTAAACATCCAGTCTGGACCTTTCCCAGGTGGGGGCATTGAGTGTCTCTGAACATCCACGTGGTACCACTCCTCCACATTCTGAGTCGATCTATTGTAGACCCTTTTACTAGGAGTGCTGTATCCAAGAAAATACCCCTCTTCCACCTTCTCATTGAACTTGCCCTGCTCGTGTTTCTTAAGCATCGTGCACGGAGCACCAAACGGTTCAAGATACTTAAGATTATGCTTTCTGTTGTGGAGCAGTTCAAAGCAAGTCTTCCCATGTCTCTTGACTATCAAAACCCGGTTCAGTGTATAGCAAGCATTTGCAATAGCTTCATTCCAGAACTAAACTGGAAGGGATGAATCAGCAAGCATGGTCCGAGCAGCCTCAATCAACGTTCTGTTCTTGCGCTCAGCAACACCATTCATTTGTGGGACATATGGAGCACTAAACTGCTGAATAATACCACGTTCATTGCAGAATGTCTCCATAGTGTGATTCTTGAATTTTGTCCCATTATCTGTTCTGAGCATCCGAACCTTAAGCTTATACAGTGATTCAAGTTTAGTAACAAGAACTTGAACACATTCAAACATTTCAGATTTCTCCTTCAGATAGAAAACCCAAGAATATCTAGAGTACTCATCAGTGATGACTAAGCAGTATTGATCTCCAGCTATACTCTTGCGGTTGACTGGACCAAATAAATCCATATCGAGAAGCTCAAGGGGAACCGTGATTGAATGGTACTTCTTAGGCTTATGAGACTGCTTGGTCTGCTTTCCCTTCTTGCATGAGACACAGATATCAGATAGTTTGAAATTCTTCAAACTGACCCCCTCAACCAGATTGTTGTGTACTAAATGGTTCATCTTGCGCAGACTCAAATGGCCCATCTTCTTATACCAAAGAATATAGTCTTTCTCAGTGGCCTTTGATATAAAACATGAAGCTGTGGAGGATGTTGTTGAAGCTATAGCCATGTTGAGTACATACAAGTCCTGCTTACGGGGTGCCGACATCAAAATCCAACCTTCAGGAATAACAACACCTTGCTTGAGTATGTAGCAATTGAAGTCATCAAAAAGAACTTTGTACTGCTTGTCACAAATCTGTGACACTGAAAGAAGATTGTTCTCCAACTGCTTGACATATCTGACTTTGTCAAAGGCAACTTGGCCATTAGACAGAATACCCTCTCCGGTAATGAACCCGCCTTTATCACCAGCAAACGCTACATAACCACCTCGAACTGCATTAACCTTGGTGAGCAGCGAAATATCTCCAGTCATGTGCCTAGAAGCCCCACTATCAACGATCCAAGAGCTGTTGAGAGCAACTGTTGGGGCAACCTGCACAAACATAAACAATTAGTTCAATTTGGGAACCCAAGCCTTAACAGTCTTGGGTTGACCCAATGAGTCTCGGATCCAAACATCAATCCATTTACCATCGGAGGTTGCCTTGTCTGGTGTGTTTAAAACTGAAGTCTTAGAAGACTTAACTTTCCAGACTGAGTTTTTACTGAAAGAGTTTTTCAAGTAAATGGATGATGGTTTTGATTTTTTGACATTAACAACCTTTGGAACATCCAAGTTCATAACTTTCCCTTTACCCTTATCCAAAGGTTTGATTGAATTGGGTTGTTTGGGCTTTCCAGATTTAACTTGTTTGAAAACATGGTGATTTTGTTTTCTGGGTGGTGCAACTTTTGGTCTGATCAGATGAGGGAAAAATCTAGCAATATGCCCATGTGCACCACACTCAAAACAAGTCTTTTTATCATGATGAGAAAACTGTTTGTGATTAGAACAAGACTGTTTGTCATGAAAATGAGTTTTCTTTGCAGTGTCTTGTTGATAACCCAAACCCTTGTTCCTTTGTTACCAAGACACTCAGTCTTGTTTACCCCATTAGCTGCAGCTTCCTGTGAAGCTTTCACAAATCCCAACTCTTGAGAAATTTTTGAAGATGAGATTGGGTCACCTTTCTGAACAGCAGGTGTCTGATTCTGAGCAGTAATGCCAACAGATGAATAATCATATTCATCCTCAGAATCTGAGACCCAATATTCAACAATTCCATCCACAAAAGATTCCTCAGACAATGAGGAACCCTCATCAGTAATCATTCCAATTGGATCAATTACTAATGGAGTTTTGACTTGGAAATCTTTAACATCTTTGTCATTTGGTGAATTAACAAAGGTGTTTAAGATTGGTGGAGGACATTGTTGATAATTTACCTTTCCATTACCCTTCAGATCAGTACCCCTACTGATCATGTGCTCAATGATATATGAAGAGCTTTCATATCTCTTGAGCTTCTGACCTAAGGTCTCATAGTCGCACTCGACTATAGCTAACTTCTTTTTTATCTCATTGATGGTATTGAGATAAGAAGTGATAGCATCTTGCTTATTCAGCACAGCAATCTCAGCCTCATGCAATTGTCTGTTTAAAAGATCAATTTTAGCCTGAAAATCTTTTTCATTAGATTTTAAAACTTTGTTTGCCTCAATGCACTGGTTGAGATCGTTGATCAAGTCATCATTATGTTTCTGATAAGGCAAGACCTTACTTTTAAGATCAACACAATTAGAGCAATCAGAATGAGAAGATGAACAGTCATTATATACCTGATCTGACTCAGATGAAGCAGAAGTATTCACCATCGTAGCAAACTGGGTAGTAGGTTCTTCAGTTTCATCATCATAATCTGCTTTTATGTCTGAGTCTAATATGCTTTCTGACTCTGAACCGTATGATTCCTCTGGACTGATCTTTGCTTCTTCAAAAGTGCTTTCTTCACTTGATTCATCAGTCTTCTGTATTTCAGCAACACATGCTTTATCCTGTCCTCCCTGATCAGGATTGAATATGAAATCCCTATTCTCACCTTCATCATTTTGACCATCAATGCTTTGCTTGCATTTGAAGAGCTTGCATGAGCAGGAGTATCAATGAGTACAAGTCTTCTCTCTGGATTTGATGCAGAAGATTTCTGATGCTGAAAAGGATTCTTGTTGCCTGACTTCTTTGGTTGTTTGCACTGTCTTGCAAAGTGTCCCTTCTCTCCACAGTTGTAGCAAGTGACAGATGCCATATCAAAACCAAATTTTGAATCCTTGTTCAAATTTATATCCTTTCTTGTTCTTCTCACAAAATCCTTTGCTCATCTCACAGCACTAGCTAGAGCCCACATGATGTCTATCCTCTCCATGTCATCCGGGTCAATCTGAGAGTAATCATCATTAGTCAAGTAAGGATTGCCAATCTGTCCTGCTACTAATCCATCATAGGAACTGACAAGAGTAGACAGAAGACCCATATGCTCCTTTGCAACCTCTACAGTCACTTTATCAAAGTTGTCTGTCTTCAGACTGGTGACTGGTTGACTACTTTCTTTCTGAGAGCTGGATGACGAAGATGATTGACTGAAATGAATCTGATTGGAAACAGGAGCTTCAGTAGTCTGAGAGACAAAGGCAGTCTTCAGTGGAGTATGAGAAGAGGCTCTCTCTACAGTAGGAGTAGAATAATACAGTGAAGGGTCTTGAACTTGAGCAACTCTTTTAGCCTTCCACTTGTTCTCAATTTCCTGCTCTTTCAACTTCTGAATAAAATCATTGATGTCCATGCTTGCCATCATCTCATTCTGCTTTAAGACCATAAGAAAAGACTCCCATTTTGGAGGTAGAGCTTCTGCCAAGCACTGAATCTTCTCCTGAGTTGTAGTCTTGACCTGATGATTAAACAGCTCACTCAGAAGATGGTAGAATATTGCAATCAGATCATCTAGTGACTCATTTCCCACATACATGAAACTGTTAAACTCCTTCCTTAAAGATTTTGACTTGATGTTCTTCAACGTATCATTTCCCTCGTATATCTGCTGCAAAGCATCCCAAAGCAGCTTAGAAGATGTAAACTGTCTGAACTGATGAAGGATATCAGTGGCTATAGACTGAGATAGAATAGCATAGGCTTTCTTCTCAAAGTCATACAATTTCCTCTGTGGTTCAGTCATCCGTTTGACTAACATTGGAGTTCCATCTTCATTCAGAGGTCTCAGATAACCACTCTCTATCATCATCCACAAGTTGGTATCAACTCCATTGATGTGGATCTCAAATCTGTACTTCCAGTGGGGGTAATCATCTAATGAAAGCAGCTTGGGAGCTTTATTAGAGTTCCCTGTTTCAGTCTCAGTGAGCAACAGTGTCTGAATACGATGATTCTGGTTCGCCATCAAAGCTAAGTCCTCCATAAAGTCAAGAACAAAAATGTCCAACACTTAGAAAAATTTTGAAGTTTGATGGCCGAATGTAACACTTAGGCCGAATGTCGGGGACCGAATGTGCTTGATATTGGCGAATGAACTGTATTGGACGAATGTCTGATGGCAGAATAACTTCCGGTCCGAATGACTAGACCAACGAATGACTATAGAACCGAACGAATGAACCTGGCGAATGAGTGGACGATCGACAGAAGCTATTCGGCGAAAGAGTGAACCAAAGGAGAGTTATTCGGCGAATGAAGCTCTTTCGGCCGAATGAGAGTTATTCGGACGATCTATTCGGTTGGGTGGCTCATTCGGACCATCTGGGGTTTTCAGCTGCAAAAATCGCGATAACTTTCGATCTAGACCAAATCTAAGCACCAAATTTGGTACAGAACATCAAGACATGATTACCAAACAATTGGGATGACTGTTTTGACAAAACATCCACAAAAACCCACGGATTTTCAATGAAACAGTGACTTGGGGGACAAGAAACTTAGGGTTTTTGCAGATCTTGAAGGAGCAATCAAAGATATAGTGATTTGGACTGAAAATCGAGCAGAATCAAGAGCCAAGGCTCTGATACCACTTTGTAGGACCAACTAGGAGCTCGGAAACAATCCGGTTCCAATGGAGATCTACTCGATAGCCTCTAGAATAGTGCGGAATCCTATTCCAGGGTTTTCCAATCGAAACCAACAGCACCCGTGGTGATCCGAAGGTAAAGGATGAACGTTTGAATCAAGATCGAACACCACGGGATGAGAATCGAACTTGGACAGGCAAGAACCGCTCAAAACTTCTAGGGTTTGACACTAGAGTGCTCTGGGAAGAAAGAGGGCTCAGGAATGTTTGGTTTGAATCTGTTTGAACTAGTATATATAGACTGTACTCATTCAGCCGAATGAGTGGCCGAAGCAACTCATTCGGCGAATGGCTCAGCCGAGTGAGCAAGGTCAACCGAATTAGTCATACGGATGACTCATTCGTTCGCCCTAGACATTCTGTAAGCGTTCATTCGGCCGAATGACTTCATTCTTAGAGTCATTCGTCCGAATGGGTCTATAAGACATATCAAATCAAAGTTAAACATAATCAAACACATATAAGCTAAAATAAACATTAAGAACAATATAGAAAGACTGATTTCATCAATAACATAAACTTTATACATCAATAATCATATAAAACTGAACTAGGGACATTTCGTGCACTAACAAAAATACCTTGTGTGGTATACTCTCGTAAAATACCTTGTGTGGTATACTCTCGTAAAATACCTTGTGTGGTATACTATTGTAAAATACCTTGTGTGGCATCCTATCTATGGTCTGTATGACACGTATTAAAGTCCTGTATGTTAATATCTCAAAAACTCATGTTATAATAGATTGAAAAACGAGTAATGTTGTATTTACTGTGAACAGTGATATATCTATATTGGTGTCACAATACTGTATGTTGTGTGATACTATAACATGTTTTTGAGATAACAGGACTGAGTATAACTTCAAACATCGGTATGATTACTGTGTACTGAAAACATATCTGGATTATATCAAGTAGTTATACTGTGTTTTCTATAATCACATTTCAACATGAACTTTTCAGTATGACTGAATATAGTTGAATTAATGTGACTAAACAAGGGTTATATCTTTAATATTCTTGAACTGACCTGAGTTTATCTGCATGTGAGCAGAACAATGGCTCTGAAATGAGGTCGACCAGCTAAGAAAGCTGCAAAGAATGTTACTAACTCTGAGCCAACTCAAGTCCCACCTGTGAATGTAGAACCTAGTCCGGATCCACAGATCAATCCGGAAACAAACGTGGTTCCACCCAAGAATCTGGAAGCAAATACTGTTCCACCTGTAAACCCTGAAGTGAACACGATTCCACATACAGCTGCAAGTGGATCTGAAATGAATGAAGCAATGATAGCAGAATTGTAAGAGAACAGCTATCAGTTTGTGGTGTTCTAACACAACACCAACCACATATAACTTCTGGTTTTGGGGGGGACCACGATCACACTGAACATAATTCTACCGTTGGCCACGTAGAAACTCAACATACCACCGGTACAACAACCACAAAAACAACTGTTCCTGATTCACCACAGCAAGGATGTACTTACAAGTACTTTGCTTCTTGCAACCCTCCTACTTTCACAGGTAAAGAAGGAGCGGCTGGACTCTTAAGGTGGATTGCGGAGATGGAAACAAAACTCAAAATCAGCCGGTGTCTGGCAGAGCATAAGGTGTATTATGTTGCTTGTTCTCTCAAAGACTCAGGTCTAACCTGGTGGAATACCCAGGAAAAAACTTTGGGCTCAGCTACAGTTGATTCGATGGGCTGGAACGAATTTAAAACTCTGATTATGTCAGAGTACTGCCCAATCACTGAAATTCAAAAGCTGTAGGAGGAATTCTGGAATCACTCGATGATCGGTGCTGATTGTTTAGCTTATACCGATCGTTTTCATGAACTCACTTGTTTACTTCCCAATATGCTTCCTACGGAAGCAGCTTTGATTGAGAAGTACATTAAAGGTTTGGTTCCCCAGATTCGGGGAATGGTAACTGCAGCTGAACCTACCACTCTCAAACGTACAATCCTGTTAACCACTAAGCTTACCAATGTGGCGGTAAGGAGTGGTACTTTGATCGCAAAAACTCAGACGACAGTGGGCCGTAGTGTTATCGGTACCTCGAATGTTTCTAAGGGTACCAAACGAAAGTGGTTTGGTATGACCAAAACAAAAGCTCTGGCTGAGACTAGCCAGAACAAACCAAATGTGAAAAATTATGGTGCGGTTGTTCCTGAGAGGAAAACTTAAACTGGGCAGGCGCCCAAATGCAACAAGTGTGCATATCATCATACAGGACCATGTCCTGTTTGTGCAAACTGTAATACAGTCGGACACTACACCAGATATTGTAACTTGCCTGCTCGTCAACTAAATCAAGCACCATGACAAACCACTTAAACAAACCGGTCATGCTTCAAGTGTGGAAGCCCTGACCATTTCATTAGAAACTGTCCGAACAACAACACCACCAATCAAGGGAATGAAGCTAGGGGGAGAGCTTTACAGATTTGTGCAACCGAGGCAAGGCATGATGCAAACATTGTCACTGATACGTTTCTTCTTAATAATCTGTACGCATCAGTTCTGTTTAATACAGGAGCAGATAAGAGTTTTATCTCTCCTGAATTTGCATCATTACTTTCATTGCCTACAGTAGATCTAGAAAGTCCCTATGTCATTGAACTTGCTAATGGCAAGTTGATCAAAACTAACAGTGATATTCAAGGATGTTCCTTGAATCTGAATGATCACCTTTTCAATATTAATTTACTTTCTATTGAACTTGGAAGCTTTGATGTCGTTGTCGGCATGGATTGGCTATCTAACAATCAAGCGGAAGTTGTGGTCAAAACAAGGTGATCCGTATTCCATTACCTGATGGTAATACACCGGTAGTTCAAGGAAAACGAGCCGGTAGAAAACTTGGTATCATATCTTGCATGCAAGCTCAGGAATGCTTATAGAAACGTTGTTAGGCCTTTCTAGCACATGTAACGGAAAATAGTTCTCCACAAAAACGTATAAAAAATATACCGGTAGTCAAAGATTTTCCTGAAGTTTTTCCTAAAGATATATCAGGATTACCCCAGCGAGACATGTTGAATTTCTAATTGACCTGATTCCAGGTGCAGCACCTGTAGCTAAAGCTCTTTATCGTTTAGCACCCTCGGAGATGCAAGAGCTTTCAGGTCAACTGCAAGAGCTATTAGATAAAGGTTTTATTAGACCTAGTTTCTCACCCTTGGGAGCACCAATTCTTTTTGTGAAAGAGAAGGATGGTTCATTCAGGATGTGCATTGACTATAGGGAACTCAATAAATTGACAATCAAAAACCGTTATCCGTTGCCACGTATAGATGATCTGTTTGATCAACTACAAGGTGCTACTTATTTTTCAAAAATCGATTTAAGATCCGGATATCATCAGTTACGAATTCATGATGATGATGTTCCTAAAACTGCTTTCAGAACTCGATACGGACATTATGAATTTTTAGTAATGCCGTTTGGATTAACAAATGCACCTGCAGTTTTCATGGATCTGATGAATCGAGTATGTAGGCCTTATTTGGATAAGTTTGTGATTGTGTTTATTGATGACATTCTTATTTATTCTCGAAACCAACAAGAACATGCTCAACACTTGAAACTGATCTTAGAACTTTTGGCATGTGAGAAATTATATGCCAAATTCTCAAAGTGTGAGTTTTGGTTATGAGAAGTTCAATTTCTTGGGCACGTAGTGAATGAAAACGGTATTCAAGTGGATCCCAGTAAGATTGAAGCTGTGAAACAATGGGAGACACCACGAACCCCAACTAAAATACGTCAATTTCTAGGATTGGCATGTTATTATCGCCGATTTATCAAGAACTTTTCAAAAATAGCCTTGCCACTAACTACATTGACACATAAAAATCAACCATTTATTTGGGGTTCTCAACAGGAGGAGGCATTCCAACTGTTGTAACACAAACTCTGCAACGCACCTATCTTGGCATTACCGGAAGGTACGGATAATTTCACAGCGTACTGTGATGCTTCTCGTCAAGGTCTTGGGTGTGTTTTACTGCAGAACGATAAGGTAATTGCTTACGCTTCTCGACAGTTAAAAATACTCAAGAAGAATTATACCACTCATGATCTAGAACTTGGTGCAGTGGTGTTTGCACTCAAGATTTGGAGACACTATCTATACGGAACCAAGCTTATCACAAAAGTCTTCAACACATTCTAGATCGGAAAATGTTGAACATGCGACAAAGGCGATGGGTTGAACTTTAGAACGATTATGATTGTGAAATTCGTTATCACCCAGGCAAGGCAAATGTTATAGTCGACTCCTTAAGTCGCAAGGAACGAGTCAAACCTTTACGTGTGAAAGTGCTAGGAATGACTATTCAAACAAGTCTAATTCCTCAGATTAGAGAAGCTTAGCAACGAGCTTTACAAGCAACAAACTACCCTGCTGAGGAACTAAGAGGATTAGACAAACAACTCGAAACCAAAGCTGATGAACTGTTGTATTTCAAAAGCCGAATTTGGATTCCTTTATTCGGTAACTCTAGAAAAATCATCTTGGGTGAGGCGCACAAATCCAGGTATTCTATTTATACAGGTGCTGATAAAATGTATAAAGATCTTAGAGATTTTTACTGGTGGCCTGGAATGAAGAAACACATAGCAGAATACGTGGATCGATGTTTAACATGTCTCAAAGTTAAGGCTGAACATCAACGACCTTCTGAGTTATTACAACAACCTGAGATTCCCATGTGGAAATGGGATCAGATCTCTATGGATTTTATTACTAAACTACCCAGAACATCACGTAATCATGACTTTATATGGGTTATCGTTGCTCGCCTTACTAAATTCGCGCATTTCTTACCCATCCGAGAAGATTTTTCTGTGGATCGACTGGCTAAACTCTATGTTAATGAGATAGTATCTCGACACGGAGTACCAATCTCCATCATCTCTGATAGAGATAGTCGATTTATGTCACGATTTTGGCAAACTCTTCAGAATGCTCTTGGCACACAAATCAACATGAGCACAACTTATCATCCGCAAAAAGACGGGCAAACTAAACGAACGAATCAAACTCTTGAAGACATGCTCAGAAGTTGTGTGATTGATTTTGGAGGTAGCTGGGATATTCATCTTCCTCTCGTTGAATTCTCATATAATAACAGCTACCATACCAGTATTCTATGCGCTCCATTTGAAGCACTATATGGACGTAAGTGTAGATCACCTATTTGTTGGTCAGAAGTAGGTGAAAGTCAAATCATAGGCCTAGAATTCATTCAAGAAACAAATGATAAGATCGCACTTATTCAAGAACGAATTAAAGCTGCTTGCGATCGTCATAAGAGTTATGCTAATAATCGTCGTAGACCCTTAGAATTCCAAATAGGTGACCGAGTAATGCTGAAAGTTTCACCTTGGAAGGGCATTTTCAGATTTGGGAAGCGAGGTAAACTTTCACCAAGATTTGTAGGACCATTTAAAATTCTAGAACGAATTGGATCGGTAGCCTACATACTTGAATTACCTCCTGAACTTAGTAACATACATGATGTTTTTCATGTATCCAATCAGAAGAAATGCCTAGCCAATGAATCATTGATTGTACCTCTTGAAGAGATTCAAATTTATGAAAAACTTCAGTTCAGTGAAGAACCAGTAGAAATGATGGATCGAGAAGTGAAAGTATTGAAACGCTGTCGCATACCAATCGTTAAAGTTCGTTGGAATTCACAACGTGGACCTGAGTATACGTGGGAACGTGAAGATCGAATGAAAGAAAAGTATCCTCACTTGTTCTCCTAAACGATTGTCACTAGATAAGTCTTCACTAAATTTCGGGACGAAATTTCTTTAACAGGAAGAGACTGTGACAGTTGTGTTCGAGAATTACGTCATCATCAATGAAAGCACATCTCATTGTTCTTGAAATCCACGTGAATTTAGCGATTGCAATAATTACAGGTTGAAAGTATGCGAGAAATGGTGAACGTGGGCAAAAACCGTGCGCGAAACGGAGTTCCGGATTCTCCGGAATCGCAAAACGAAGAAAAACACAAAAATATCAAAGTCAAAGGGGCCAGGCGGTACGCCTAGCCCCAGTCTCTCCCGCTAGGCGGTACGCGCGGATGGAAAGAAAAATCTGAGATGTGGGAGTCTCGCGCTCTACGCCCCGGGCCAAGCCACCACGCTAGGCGATGCGCCTGGCTTGAGTCGGTTTGGTGGATCAGATCAAAACATCAAATTTTCATGCAGAATGATTTTTGTTAATCCTCTCGAACTCACTTCACTTTACAGACGAAATTCTGAACTTTTGATCACCAAAAATTCATTTTGAAGCCTTCTAATCACTGGGATCGTATCAAGAAACAAGTTTACATTTCTGATCGTTGTTTTGCAATCAGAATCAGTATAGGTTCCTACATTGTCATACATTGTATGATATGACATTAAATTAATTAATTAAAAACCTAATATCGGTTTGATGACTTGCAAGGCAATGTCTTTGACATTGAACGTTCAGAAATATCTAATCCATAAGTTAAAACATAAATAACTCATTAAAACATAAACTAATGCAGAATTTAGCTACCATTATCATTTGCGTGTGATTTCACCACTCTTCTGACTTCAGGTGAGTTTCGTGCAACCCTTTTATCTTTAATGTTTTATATACATCAGGGTTTTTCTGTAAACCTGTTTCTGAACATATGATATGTATCACTGTTATCTGTGTGATTTCATGTGACTCTTATAAGAATTCATGGGATTTTGCCGTTATTATCTTTATCACAAAGTTGTATCTAGTGAACCCATGTGGGGCCGAACAGGGATCAATGATAGTACTATCGGCTGACAACCCATTCACTGGGAGGTTTGCTTCTCCCCTTATGTGAATGTTTGTTACCTGTTTCCGAAACACCTTCTTAATGTTATTGATAGACATTAAGGTAACGAGGCATTAAGATATTTACCGACTGGTAGTATCTTCGTAAAACGTAGATGTGTCCGAAAGGAACTAGTTACGGGTCCCATGGTTATCTTGAACTCTGTGTATCAATAATTCATATATCATATCATATTGTTGAACTTCAATATTACGAACTCACCAGCTTTGTGCTGATCTTTCAAACTTAAACATTTTTGCAGGAAGACAGTGACCCACGGTGAGGCTGCACTTTCAAAGCACTTGTAATTAAAAAAGTTAGTTTGTGATATAAACTTAGTGTAAGCTGTAACGTTGATTGTAATGACGCACCTTGTAACGTATTTATTTTAAGTTAATCTGTGTGTTTTGATACCGGATCAAGTAAGTCACACATCATCTCTGAGACATCACCACTATGCTTCCGCAACCTCATCACAGTGACGAATGACATCATCTCATGTGATGAGAGGTGGGGGTGTGACAAGAGGTGTGTCAAAAATTATTCTTCCCCCAAAGCCAAGATTCAAAGCCTCTCTTTGAGCCTGGATATTGTCCAGTGAAGGTAACTCTCCCTTGGATATCTTATTTTTAATATCTCGCATGTGCATATCCATGGTTGAGTTCTTCATTGGACCAAGCTGTTGCCGAGAAAATCCGTAGTTCAACAAGAACTGTTTCATCTCGTCTCGGTAGGCAGTCTCCTTTTGTTTCTTGGAGAGAGCTGCCACAGCTTTAGATGCAGCAGCAGCCTGTTCAAGGTGCTGCACCTTATCCAGCTCAGTAGCCATTCTAGGTACCGACCAGAGAAGTACCTCATCTAAATCAAATCCCTTCTCCTGGAGGAGAGCAGAGAATCGTAGAATCTCTCCATCCACGGAAGTATCTGGTCGGCCCTTCTTCATTGGTGGCCTCCTCTCCTCTTGTGCAGCTTCCTCCTCTGGGGTTAGTTTTCTTTTGCCTTTGTCCATTGTTTTTACCCCAGAGGAGATAGATCATGTGGCCTCACCAGTTGGTTCATTAGCCAATAGTTCATCTGAGGAAGAAACTTCAAGTATGACTGGGCCTTCGGAATCATTTTCATCTTCGGTGTTAACCTTAGCATTCACTACCTCCTCCAGTTGACCAACCAACTTGGAAGGTTCCTTAGTAGTTTCCTCAGATAACTCAGGATTAGAGGAGAGGTCTTTCTCAAACATTGTCCCAAGATGGGACATAGGTTCCATGGAGATAGAAGTTGTTGCTTGAATGGGATCCTCTATGGTAACCTTGGCTGAAGTCCCAGAAGGGGACTTAGTCCCAGAGGAGGACTGCTGAATCCCAACAAGGGACCTGGGCTCCATGGAGATGTTAGATGTGTGCTCTTGTTCTTTCTCCATAGATGCCCCTGCAACTTCAGAAGAGGAGGAGGATGAAGAGTTGGAATGATGAAAGTAAGTTCCCAAAAACTCATCCCATTCACTATCCAATTTGGTTAGGAATGGAGTGGGTTCCTGAGCAGCTTCCTCCTCTCATTTAGCTGGAGAACCTAACCCCATAGGTTGTACCTTCTCCCCCTTTTTGGAAGCATCTGCTGAGGACAAGAAGGACACCTGGCTAGGGTCAGGGTGGAAGGGGTGCAAATGATGGGTGGGCGGAGCCGGAGGTCCAAGATAGTGGCATCTTTTTCTTCGACTTGTAGCCTCAGGGTAGCTACCTCAGCTTCCAAGTGGGCTACCCTGTATTGAAGAGTGGAAATGGTGGCCGTCAATTCCTTAACTGTGGTGCCCTCATCCACCTGGGTGGAATCATTGGGCGATAGCGTCCTGAGCCTAGCTCCTGCACCTCTACCACCAAATGTGGTTTCTTGGCGCCCTGGATTCCTCTCATTGAAGATGACCTCAAAGAAGTCATCAGCAATGTGAGTTGCCACAGAGGAGGTCCTACTGCCTGTACCATTGTCCTGAGGAACCTGAGAAGGTTCAACAGTAGTGGCAGCCTCCTCTGTATTGACCTCTTCAGAACTCCTGAGGTCAACCTCTGTGATAGTGGGCTCTGGATTAGGGAACCTTGCTTGTAGCTCTGCCACCACTCTCAATAATGTTTGGGTAGTAGGAGAGAGTGGGTCATCAAGAGCAACTGCAGAGGGTCCTTGAGCCTGGGTAAAGGAATGTGATGTGCGTGAAACTATATATTTTTTTAAGATGGATTTTTCACACAGAATTTAGTTTTAAAATGGTTTTTACTAGAAACTAAATCACACACAATAGGCAAGTGTACCTATTGTATAATAATATAGCTTATGGTAAGAACCGGATATCAATTCGTGGACACGATATCTCTCAATACTAAACCTCGGTCAATGTTTAGCAACAACATGAAAAAGTCGGGTTTGTGAATTTTAAAATAATAGCTAAAAGGAGATTTTTAAAATAATCTAAAGTCTAAGAAAGTTGCCTAGATTATGAATTCACTTAGTCTAGTGATGTGATTAATATGAATTGGTAAATCAAATGTTGACTAGATTCCGGTCAAAGATATCTAATCCTATAATATTTTGGAAAATTAAAATGATAAAACACATTCTAATCACCTAGGATTATTCTATGAAGCCTAATGTAAAGGTCTATGTCAAGATTTAATCAAGAATTAGTCATCCGTCAAGAATCTTAATTCTACAACTTAAGGAAAACTAATATGACTTATACACACTAATCACCCTAAGTTGCATAAATTCAACAAAGTCACAATTTCTTCCAACTTACAATCTACGAACACAATCATGCAAATGAGGTCATTTGGCCATAATTTCCTAACTCACATGTTAATCATATTCAACAAATCATAATATCACCATGGTTTTTCTAACTTTAGTGAAAGAAAGTATACTTATGCAAGTTTTATAACATTCAAGAAACTAATTATCATTCCTAATCTCATGGCTTAATCTTAAAAACAAGTTGTAAGATTATAAACAAATGTTTGATCATGGTTTTCCAACATAATATGACTAAACATTCATCATTCTTGAACATTAATCATCCTACACAAATTTACAACATCATTGGAATACAATCATAACTTCATCTTGAATCTTGACATAAACCCATCTGACCAATTCATAAAATCAACATCACATAAACATAAGTTTCATCACAATCTAGACAATGAAGTGATTAGCCCATAAGGCTTACAAGAACAACAACAAAGTAGCTGAAATTAACAAGAAACATGATTGAAATGGTAAATGCAAACCACTAGCAAGCAAGGATTGGAAACAAAATGGTGTTGGATGCTTCTTGGATCTTCAAGACCTTCAAAATCTCCCTTGGATAGCCTTAAGAATTCTGATCAGAGGGTGTTTTTGCTCCAGGAAGTCCAACCAGCTCAAATGAGGAGAAAAACTCAATTTATAGAAATTCTGGAACTTGGCACGGTCGTGCACCGTAGGTGCACCTTCGTGCAAGGTGCTACAGTGCTTCACTTTTTGTCTGGGACGGTTGTCGAAGTTTCCATTCTCTGCTAAGTCTCAAAAATTGACTCTAGGTTTCAGGCACGGTCGTGCCAAAAGCTGCACGGTCGTGCACAAGTCATCATGGCCGGCACTACCTCTATTTGGCCCGGCACTGCCTTGCCTTGCCTTGGCCCGGCACTGGCTAGCTTGCGCGGTCGTGCTAGGTTCATGCACGGTCGTACATGGGCCAGCACTGCCATGCATGGCCCAGCACTACCTGGTTGCACGATCGTGCAAAGTTGTGCATGGTCGTGCATGGGCCACTGCCAGTGTAAGATTTGGCATGACAGTGCACATATGGGGATTTGCTCAGAAATTGCTGAAATTCCATAAAAGGCTTGATTTTCTTCCGAGCAAAGCCGTTTATCCTGCAAATTCACAAAAACAATAATTAGGACTATTTGTGAATGAATTTGTATGTTGTTAACGTTAAAACCAGGGGAAATTGTGTCAAATAATATGTATAATTTAACGTATATCAGAATGCATGGGGGGCATTGATCGAGTATACATACCTGGAGACCTGGGAGATAGTCCCTGTGCTAAGGGAGTTGCTTCAACAGAAGCAGCCTCCATGATTGGGGTATCCCTTTGAATATTCTCAGGTATGTATGATGACATACACTGAGGGCTTTCAGGCTGGAGAGGGGCAACCACTGATTCCAGAGGAAGAATCAGTGGTGAAGAAGCAGGTGTGGTTTTCACCTTAGGATGAACTGGGCCCCTACCTGTTCTTTTTGCCTTTTTCTTGGAGTGTTCAGAAGAAGGGGCCTGAACAGCTGTAGAGAGCTGCTCAGGGGTTCGTTTGCATTTGTATGTGATTTTGATTGGGTGAGGGACAGAAGGGGAAGGTGTGGGATCAGCATCGGTTGGTTCTACAGTGCTGTCACCGGTCAGGAGTAGAGAGCTCCATAGAGGAAGAAGAGGAGTGAAAGTTCCAGAGAACTGAGCACTCTTCTTCTTAAGTTGAACAAAAACCTTGGAGGTTACCAAGGGAACATGATAAGTATGCCCAGACAGTGAGAGCAAGGAGCTTAACTCACTGTTGAAAATATGTTTCAAAAATCTGGGATACATACAAAATTTCTTTGGTGACGAAAGATTGTCAGCCAAATTATTGAAAATAAAAGCATAGAAATTAAAAGGTTGATTGGAGAGCAAGCCATGAATAACCGAAGCTAAATCAGAGGGGACTTGATCCCAACCACCTGTTTTATTTGAAAGGCAATGAAGAAAAACACGTATGAGATACTTGTAATTATAAGACACTCTACCCTTAAAATAAGAAGTTGAAGGGAAAGGACTTTCGTATCCCATTGACCTAAAGGTCACTGCTACCTCATCCCTTGTGAATGAGACCCTTCCACCGGCATCATTGAGTTGGAGATGCCGACAGATGGTCTCCATAGAAATTGAAATAGGATGAGCATCAATGGTAGAAAAAAGAATTCTACCATTGGGAGAAGACACAATAGAACAGGAACGCCAAAACTGTTGGTGATGAGATTCATACACCACAGGTTTGATGGTGAGAGCGAAGGAATACCTGCTCCTTTGAAGAAGGGAGATGATGGGTGCGAAGTCAGCATCATTAGCAGCTGAAAGCTCCGCCACTACGTTGTGAGCAGGTCGAAAAGCAAGTGATTCCATGATTATTGAAGAAGATTTAGGGTTTGATTGAGAGAAAACAAAGGATTTGATTTGAAGATGAACGGTGAGAGAAAGTGGAATAGGCGGGAGACCTTTTATACCTTCGAATGTCAGCATTTAATATATAGACACATTTAATTTTTGAGATCCGAAGTGTCAGAAAAAGGTCTTACAAGACAGCTATAGTGCACTTGGATACTTACAATCTTCGGAAAGAACAACTAGCTTCCGAAGATATTGCTATCGGAATGAGTACATGAGACCAAAATATGTTCTTCAGAAGACATGCACTTCCGATGCATATTGAACGTGTTGTAGAAACTCTTTCAATATACCATTGGAAGCACTTTCTTCCGAAGGTTCAGAAGGGTTCATCAGAGAGGATTATGCTTCGGAAGACATTTTCTTCTGATGACTATATATTACTTAGATAAGCAATCTAATTTAATCTATAGATTAAGCTTCCAAAGGCAAAGAAAATGTATCAGAAGATAAGTACCTTAAAAGAATTAATGTCTTCCGAAGTGTGATTACTTCCGACTCAAGAGTTAAAGAATGCTTTCGAAGACTTAAAATATCTTCTGATGAGTAATTACTTATCAGAAGATAAGTTAAGTTTATCTTCCGAAGGATTATTTAAACCTTGTTACTAATTCATTTATTCAAAATTGATCGTACCAATAGCTGTTATTAAATACCTGAATCTTCCTTCATCAAAAGCCTTGGTGAAGAGATCAGCCAAATTGTGTTCTGTATCAACTTTGACTAGATGAATTAACTTCTTTTCTGCATAATCTCTAATGAAGTGATATCTGATGTCAATGTGCTTGGTCGTAGAATGCTTGACAGGATTGTTGGTGATGGAGATTGCACTGGAGTTGTCTATCTGTATAGGAGTATTAAAGAGTTCTACTCCATAATCTTTCATTTGATTTTGAATCTAGATTACTAGAGCACAGCAACTAGAGGCAGCAATGTATTCAGCTTTTGCAATAGAAGTAGAAACACAGGTTTGCTTCTTACATTGCCATGAAACTATTCTGAACCCAAGAATCTGACATCCTCCTGATGTGGACTTCTTGCTGATGTTGCAACCTCCATAATCATTGTCATTGTAGGCCATGAACTAAAAATCTGCATTTCTAGGATACCACAATCCTAGACTTGGTGCTCCTTTGAGGTATGTGAATATTCTTTTCACAGCAAACATGTGTGAGCTCTTGGGATTGGCCTGAAATCTTGCACATAAGCAAGTTGCAAACATGATATCAGGCCTTCTTGCTGTGAGATACATCAAAGAGCCAATCATAGCTCTGTACTGGTACTGATCAACATCCTCCCCCTCAAGATCAGGGCCTAAGGATGTTGTTTTGGACATTTGAGTGCCTAGAGCTTTGCAGTCAGTGAAGTTAAACCTTTCAAGAATATCCTTGACATATTTTGATTGATTAATAAAAATCCCTGTAGGAGTTTGCTTCACTTGTAGTCCAAGAAAGAAAATGAGCTCTCCCATTGAGCTCATTTCAAATTTGGACTTCATAAGTGCTTCAAAGTCCTTGCAGAGAGATTCATTAGTATAACTAAAGATAATATCATTAACATAAATCTGGACAAGCATAATATGTTGATTGGATTTCTTGAAGAAAAGAGTCTTGTCAATAGTCCCTCTCTTGAAGTTGTTTGATAGTAGAAAGGAGGACAAAGTTTCATACCATTTTCTGGGAGCCTAATACAGCCCATATAGAGCTTTATCAAGCTTACAGACATGATCAGGAAACTTTGGATCCTCAAATCCAGGTGGCTGACAAACATATACTTCCTCACCAATTTTTCCATAAAGGAAGGCACTTTTGACATCCATTTGAAAGACTTTGAAGTTCTTAGCAGTTGCAAAGGCTAGAAATATTTTGATGGCCTTAATTCTTGCAACTGGAGCAAACACTTCATCATAATCAATTCCTTCCTCTTGAGTGTACCCTTGTACCACTAGTCTTGCCTTATTCTTGATGACAACACCTTTGTCATCCTTTTTATTCTTGAACACCCACTTGGTTCCGATGGCATATTTTCCCTTAGGTAAAGGGCAGACTTTCCACATTCCTTGCCTTTCAAATTGAAGGAGTTCCTCCTGCATTGCTTCTACACAGCTGCTATCTTTCAATGCTTCAGCAACTTTCTTTGGTTCTATTTGGGATAGAAAGCAGGAAAACAAACAGATGTTTGCTTCATGCAAGGAGCCTCTTGTTCTTACTCCTTCTTCAACATTGCCAATGATGTTCTCAACTGGATGAGAGGTATGGATGCTAGTTCTTGGAACTACATCTAGTTGAGAGCTTAAATCCAGATTGCCTGGTTCAAGATTTGGAGGTACAACCTCAAGATGTATTTTAGGCAGATCTTGGATTCTTTGCTGTTGGACTGCTGTGGATTGATCCTCTCTAGGATGAGAAGCTTCCAATGTGGTTGCTTCATCAGTAGGGCTACCAACTAACCTTGATTTTTTGAGCAGAAGAGGAATCACTTGGAAGAACAACTTGAGATGAGATGATGGTTTCTGTCTGTGAGATTGTTTGGGGTGTTGAAGTGGATTCTGCCAAGGTTTGTCTTGAATCTATTGGCAGTTCATCACGAAAATCATCCTCCTTTCTTAGCTGATTGGAATCTGAGGTAGTTGTCTGAGGTCCTGCAACATACTCTTTTGAAAGATTAAAAAAAAATGTGAATCCATCAGGATCAAATAGCCAATTAGGGCCAATTCCAGGTTTATTGACAGTATGTTCATTAAACTGAACATTTGCAGACTCTTCAATAATCCTGGAATCTTTGATGTATACTCTATATGCCTTAGCATGAGAAGAGTATCCAACAAAGAAGCCCTCTGCTGATTTCTCAGCAAATTTTGCTAAGTGATCTTTGGTATTCAAGATGGTGCATTGACATCCAAATGGTTTAAGAAAGCCAATGAAAGGTTTTCTTTTATGCCAAATATCATAAGGAGTCATACCATGTGATTTGACTATCAATATTCTGTTTTGGACATAACAGGCAGTATTGACTGCTTCTGCCCAAAAAGTTATTGGTAGTTTGGCATCAGATAACGTAGTTCTAGCAGCCTCAATCAGTTTCCTATTCCTTCTCTCAGCAACACCATTTTGTTGTGGAGTCCTAGGAGCACTGAATTATCTTGGAATACCCTTGGACTCACAAAATGAGTTCAAAGTATGATTCTTGAATTCTGTACCTTGGTCAGACCTAATGATTTTCACATTGTGATCACTTTCATTCTCTAGCCTAAGAATGAATGACTTCAAGATTACAGCAGTCTCGTCCTTGGTACTCAGAAAGAATACCCAGGTGTATCTTGAAAAGTCATCGCTGACCACTAGACAATAAGATTTTATACCTAAAATTTTCACACTTGTGGGGCCAAACAAGTCCATATTGAGCAAATGCAGGACTGTTGTAATTGAGTTTATCTCTTTGGCATGGTGAGAGGACTTGTGTTGCTTCCCTTTAAGGCATGCAACACATTTATCAACATAAATAAATTCCTTTGTTGGTGAACCTGTAACTAAATTATTTTTAACCAGTTTATTCATGTTTTTCAGGTTTACATGACAAAGTCTTCTATGCCAAAGAGATGATTCATCAAGTGAGGCTTTAGAAACAAAGCAACTTATATTGCTAAGTGGTGAGGCTGTGCTCATGTCCAACATATACATGTTGTTCCTTCTGGGAGCTCTGAGCAGAATCTAGTTATTTGGAACAACAAATCCTGGTTTCAGGACAATACATTCATGCTCAGTGAACAACATGTTATGTTTCTGGTCACACACCTATGAGACACTTAGCAAGTTGTAATTTAATTCCTTGACAAAATGTACATTCTCAAAACTTACCTTGCCATCGATTATTGTTCCCCTACCTGTGATATATCCACCCACTGGATCACTACCAAACTCAACTGACCCTCCAAAGAAGGGTTCATACTTGTGCAAGTGCGTCTTGTTGCCTGCCATGTGCAAGGAGCAGCCACTGTCAACTATCCACAAGTTGCTTTTTGAGTCTTGCTATCCCTGCACACATGAAAACTAAATTAGTTTCTGATGGGAACCCAAGCCCATGTGGTCTTGGGTTTTCCATTTGCATAATTGTAAGTAAATTTCTTTGATATCATCTTGGGTGGTACATATGATGAACTTGTGGGTGGAATTGTTGGTTCAGTTGATTCTTTCTTCTTCCAAACTTTGTAGACCTTTGGTGTTGATTGATGATATTGCTTTTCTTTTCTTTGAAACCCATCGGAAGTAGGTCTTGCTGTGCCTTCCGATGGTTTGGACTTGGTTTTGAACTGTTGTTTTCCTTCAACTTGTCTTATTCCGAAGTGAGATGGTTTCTTAGTTTTTTCGGAAGCAGATCTGATTTTTGCTTCCGATGAGTTCCTTACTTCGGAAACCTTCTTGTTTCTTCTATTCTTGTTGTCAGAAGTAGAGACCTCCGATGGTTTCTTCTGTTGCTTGCCTGACCTTTTTCTCTCGAAAGCAGATGTTTGGCCTTCCGAAGACTGAGATGTTTTGCTCCAACTTCCCTTGTTATCCTGTCTTCTGCTTGGTTTGGAACTTCTTCTGCTTCTTGGATTGAAGAAGCAATCAGCAGCATAGTGGTCAGTGTCTCTACAAACTAGACACATTGGTTGAATTTTGGAAGATTCTTGAAGGTTCCTTTTTTTTGAAAAGCCTGAGCTTTGTTTCTCTAAACCAGATTGATTTGACTTTGACTTGGAAGGATCAACATGACTCTTGTTTGATTGATTTACCTGAATTGTTGCTTTACTGGCATTTCTGTTACCTGATCTTGCCCTATGTGACTTGTCAAATGGACAAGTAACATATTCACTTGATGAAGTACTCCCCGTTTGTAGATACTTAGCTTTGACAAAAGTTGGTGAGGTTTTCTTGTTACTTTTCTTGTGTTTTAAAACTAGTTTTTGTTTTTCAAAAGAAACAGGGTTATCATCCTCAGATGAACAGATTGAGTGAGTAGGGCTAATCTCAGATGAATCATCTTCTTGAGCAATCTTGTGTATATCCAAAACCTCATCATACACAAGACTTGCTTCATGTTTGCAGCGAACCTCCACCATTGGAGTATAAGCATATGGAGGCTCCATGTGATTGTAACCCACTCCAGTACCCTTTTTCTTTACCAATTCAGATATCTCAGTCATTTTAAAAAGTTTCTCAAACTTCTCACCTTGACTGAGAAATCTGTCTCTGTAAGATTCAGCCAATACAAGTTCTGTTTTAGCAGTTGTTAGTCTTTCTAAAAGATTGTTTATTTGACACTGTTTGTTAGTGTCTTCATGTTTTAAACTGGAGATTGTCTTTTCCAACTCCTCAATCTTTTCTTTATAATTTCTTTCAGCTTCAAAAAAATTTGCTTTAACAACTTGTATTGACTCAAGCTCATCACAGACTTAAGCATCGAATCTTTTATAGGTATTTAATTTTACAAGACATTCAGGTATACACATGTCATCTATTACCTTGAATGTGGAGGTGGAGTCATTTGCCATCAGTGCATTATTTGGGAAGGATGCTTCCTCAGCTTGAAAACTCCAGTCAGAGAAGTCATGCTGCTCTGCAACATTTGCATTGCTCGAGTGGCTTGTTGTTTTGGATGTTTGGTAGTTTGGCTGAGCTGAGGTTGATGGCTGAGAGCTTGGAGACTTGCATTCTCTGGCGAAATGGCCAAGTTGCTGACAGTTATAACATTTGAGCTTGGATTTATCTAGATCAAACCCAGTCTTCATGTTGTGCTTCTTGAACTGTCTTCTGGTTCTCTGTTAGAACTTCTTTGCCTGGCATGAAATCATGGCCATCTGATAATTGACTTCCATTTCCTCTAGATCATCAGCAGGGATGTGTCACACCCCACCCGACGGCGGAATACGTCAGGGCGCGAATGCGACTGTTTAATAGCTCATGATTAAACTAAAACGTTTCATAATTAATGCAACAAAATTACATTGTCTAAAAAACCAAAGTAAATAAGTTCAAACAACCAAAGTTCAAATAAGCCAAAACTAGAGTTCAAATTATTCTTAAAGCTTCTAAAGTCCAATCCTCTTATGTGTTCATCCCAAAAGCTCACTAAGTTGCACCTGAAACATGATAAAGTTGAAAAGGTCAACTACAAAAGTAGTTGGTGAGAATCATAAAGTTGACACGATAAAAAGTTTAATAGTTCAAAGTTTGAATCTTGTATCATAAACATATCAATAGATAAGGCTTAATGTGGAAACATACATTAAACTATTGCAGATCAAACCTTACATGGTAATACATACTATCCTTATAGTTCCAATAGTTCAAATTGTGCACAATAGTTCAAACATACAGAGTTCAATAGTTGGTAACTGAGTGATCACCGGCTGGGTGGATTGGTCAGTTCAATAGCTATCATTACAACACTCAGGCTAATATAATTAATGATAAATGCAAGTTTCGAGGATAGTTCACACGTAGTTTGGGACATAAGCTCAAATCACAAGATAAAGTTCATAGATACTGATTGTTCAAATAGTTGAAGTTCATGTTTCATCCCCGATGTTTTGAAAAACAAAAATCAAAAACAAGAAAAGGGGAATATGAAACTCACCTGGATAGATGAATAAATAAGTTGCAAGCTCATGTAGTTGTAGGTCCAAACTTGTAAGGAGTAATTCCTCACAACAAACCTATAGTTTCAAATTCATAGTTCTCTAAGTTCAACAAATTTCTAAATAATGTTCTAAGGTATTCTAGGTTCAAGATCTAGGTTCTAAATAAGTGTAGGAAAATTCAAAGCTAAGTTAGGTGATTTGGGGATAAACACGTTAAAGTTGTATATTTAGTTATTAAAAATAAATATTATAAGTTAAGGAAAGAATTACCTAATATTCACAAGTTAATTATTCTAGGAATATTTAAAAGTTAAAGTGTTATATATAAAAATGTAATTCATTATATAAAATTTCAAATTAAATTACAAAGTCTTATGTTTATATGTTTTAATATAAAGTTTGTAAGTTAAATTAATTGCTATTTGATTTAAATAAAATAAATTCAAATAAAAATACTTTCTGTTATAAATAATTATTTCTGAAATTAAAAAGTGTTTTTCTGAAATTTTATAAGATAAATATATATGTATGTAAATTTATAATAATTATAATTCAAGTTAAATGTAATTTTTATTCAAATAAAATATTTTTATTCAAATAAAAATATATCTGAGTTATTTTTAATCCAAAAATCTTACTTAAAAATTTTCAGAATTTTTAAATGTATTTTAGTATTTTTAATAAAATATTTATTCAGTTTTATAATGCTTTTAATTTAAAATAAATATTTTTCAGTCATAAAAATTAAAATAAAAATTTATCAGGTATATAAAAGTTCCAGAAAGATTATATAATTTTTCCAGAATTTTTATAATAGTTTAAGTATCTTTAATAAATAAATTATGTAGATTAATAACACCTTTAAATCAATTTAAATAGTTTTGCATCATAAAAATACTTATAAAAATTTAGGAAACTTTAGATAAGTTCCAGAAATGTTGTATAATTTTTCAAGAATTTTATAATTAGTTTAGACATGTTTTTGTGATTTAAATAATTAATAATAAACATAAAATACTAGTTTTATAGTTCAATAAAAGGAATTTTCTTGCCAAAATATTTTTTGAGTTTATAAAATAGTTCCAGTAATTTTATAAAAATTTTATGATATTTTCAGGATTTTTAAAATAAAGTAAATGAATTTAAAAGGAGAATAACAAAAATTTCGGTTTAAACGGTTGGTGGGTCTTGAACCCGAGACCTCCGGGTTACCCAACAACGTTCCAACCGGTGGACCAACCTCAATTTTGTTGAATGATTTCGAAAAAAAAATATTTATCTTTAATCTTGTTTCCCCCAAATACCTCAAGAACCCTAACTTTCAAATCGATCAAACATTCGATTATTTGCAGAAATTGATTGAGGGCTATTAATCTACATACAAAACCGATCCTAATGACATATTACTTACTTGGTTTGGTTAAGATTCGAGCGGGTTCGGGTTCAAAGCGAGATGCGGCCGTTCTTCGTCTGATTCCCGATTCCAAAGTGATCGTGAGAGCGTTTCGATGGTATGGTTAGATTCGTATGGTCGATAGGAGCAAAAGCCCTATATTTATGTATCCTATTTCAAGTCGAAACGTCGATTTTTAATTTGAGTTTTAAACCTACGGTTTCGTGAGATTAAAGTCGGATTAAATGTGATATTTATCGTGTTTTAATCGTTCCTTTACATTAGAATCGCATTTTGGGTCATGGGGGTGTAAAAACCCATTTAAATGGTGCATTAATTCGCAGATTTGGGTGTTGGCCGGATGGTGTGCTGGTTTTGAAATTCTCATTTCTTACCCTTATAAATTGTAATTTACTCTTTTGTGTTTATAATTTTTTAAACTTTAATCTTTATTATTATTAACATTTATTCCACAAAGATTATTATATTTTTAAACTTTTTATTCATTTAAAAGTTTAACAAATTTCGTAGTTCTTGATAATAAATTTATATAATATACCTATATATATATATATTGTGTATATATTTATGTAATGGCATACATAAATACATATATGTATGGATTTCAATATAATGAACCGAGATAAATTCCATGTAATTATTTATTGTCGTTTTGTCATAATTTCAAATCAGATAACATCGTTGTAAAGTGATCAGAAAATTCCCGGATATTACAGTCTCCCATACTTTAGGAGATTTCGTCCCGAAATTAGTTATTCGAAGTTGGTAGAATAAGAAGTGGATTTTGTCTTTTATTTCGTCCTCACGCTCCCAAGTGAGTTCTGGACCATGCTTAGATTCCCATCGAACTAGGACTATCGGTATCCGGCTACGTTTAAGTCGTTTCTCACCACGATCCATAATTTCCACAGATTTCTCAACAAAACGTATAGTTTCATCAATCTGCACTGCATCGAGTGAAATTTGAAGATTTTCGTCGGCTAGACACTTCTTCAAATTTGATACATGAAAAGTACGATGTATGTTGCTTAGTTCCTCAGGTAGTTCAAGTTTACAAGCCACTTTATCGATACGTTCAATGATCTTGAAAAAACCCACATAATGAGGAGCTAATTTCCCTTTCTTTCCAAAATGAACCAAACCTTTCCAAGGGGATACCTTGAGAAGAACTAGATCACCAATTTGAAATTCTAGGGGTTTTCGACGATTGTCGACATAACTCTTTTGTCGGCTTCTCGCTACGCGAAGGTTATCACGGATTTGAATGATCTTATGATATGTTTCTTGAATTAATTCAGGACCAGTGATTTTGTGCTTCACCAATCTCACTCCAACAAATAGATGATCGGCATTTACGGCCATACCAAGCTTCAAAAGGTGCCATGTTAATACTCGTGTGATTACTGTTATTGTACGAGAATTCGATCTGTGGCAAGTAAGTGTCCCAATTGCCACCAAAATCGATGACACATGCTCTAAGCATATCCTCCAAAGTTTGGATGGTCTGTTCAGTTTGACCGTCCATTTGAGGATGATAAGCAGCACTGAGATTCAGTTTAGTTCCCAATGCCGATTGTAAAGATTGCTAGAAACAAGAGGTAAAACGGCTATCACTATCAGAGATTATGTTTAAAGGAACTCCATGAAGACTAACCACAAGATCGATGTAGATTCGAGCTAACTTGTCGGTTCAGTAATCCTCACGAATTGGAATAAAATGAGCAGACTTAGTTAAAAGATCAACAATTATCCAAAGACTGTCATGCCCACTGGATGTTCGAGGAATTTTAGTTATAAAGTCCATGGATATACCTTCCCATTTCCACACGGGAATTTTTGGTTGTTCAAGTAATCCAGAAGGACGTTGGTGTTCAGCTTTAACCTTCAAGCAAGTAAGACATTTTTAGACATAAAGAGAAATATCCTTTTTCATACGAGGCCACCAATACTGGTTTCGGATATCTTTGTACATTTTATGTGCTCCTGGATGAACAGAATAACGTGTCTTGTGAGCCTCGTTCAAAATAAGAATGCGAAGATTGTCTAGTTGAGGAACCCAAATACGATCAAGATAATAAAGTAATCCATTGGGTTTAGTTTCAAGTTAATGTTCGGCACCGCATGCCAATTCTTCAGACATAATACCCTCAGTAATCGAGACATGTTGAGCTTCCAATATACGAGTTTGAATGTCACTTTGAATTTTGATACTATGGATTCTGACAGGTTCTTTACGACTTAAAGCATCGGCTACAACATTCGCTTTTCCAGGATGGTAGCGAATCTCGCAATCATAGTCGTTAAGTAATTCACCCATCACCTTTGTCTCATATTGAGTTCTTTTTGATTGAAAATGTGTTGGAGACATTTGTGGTCTGTGAACACCACACACTTAGTACCATAAAGGTAGTGCCTCCAAATTTTCAAGGCAAACACAACAGCACCCAGTTCAAGATCGTGTGTCGTGTAATTCTTTTCATGGATTTTGAGTTTTCGTGATGTGTAAGCTATAACATTGCCTCGTTGCATAAGCACACAACCAAGACCTTGATTAGAAGCGTCACAGTAAACCACGAAATCATTGTTTCCATCAGGTAGCGTTAAGATAGGAGCGTTACACAACTTATGTTTAAGAGTTTGAAATGCTTCTTCTTGTTGGGAACCCCAAACATAAGGTTTGTCTTTGTGTGTTAAACTGGTGAGAGGTACAGCAATCCTAGAAAAATTGGCTATGAAACGACGATAATAGCCCGCTAAGCCAAGAAACGAACGAACTTCAGTAGGAGCTTTAGGTGCATTCCAATTTTTCACAACTTTAATCTTTGCAGGATCAACATGAATGCCCTTTTCGTTCACTATGTGCCCAAAAAATTGAACTTCTTTAAGCCAAAATTCGCATTTAGAGAATTTAGCGTACAGTTGTTCTTTCTTTAAGAGTTCCATAACCAAACGTAAGTGCATCTCATGTTCAGCTTTTGTTTTGGAATAGATCAAAATGTTATCGATAAAAACGATAACGAATTTATCCAAGTATGGTTTGCACACTCGGTTCATTAGGTCCATGAACACGGCAGGTGCATTAGTCAAGCCAAAAGGCATAACCATAAACTCATAATGACCATATCTTGTGTGAAACGCGGTTTTTGGAATATCTTTGTCATTGACTCGAAGCTGATGAAAACCCGAACGAAGATCTATCTTTGAGAAATAAGTTGCTCCTTGTAATTGGTCAAATAAGTCATCAATTCCTGGCAATGGATAACGGTTCTTGACGGTGAGTTTGTTGAGCTCCCGATAATCGATGCACATTCGGAATGAGCCATCTTTCTTTTTGACAAACAAGACAGGTGCTCCCCAAGGTGAAACACTTGGGCGAATGAATCCCTTATCGGCTAATTCTTGAAGTTGACTCGCGAGTTCTTGCAATTCTGAAGGTGCAAGTCGATAGGGTGATTTTGCTACAGGATTTGCACCAGGTACTAGATCGATTCTGAATTCAACTTGTCGAGCAGGAGGAAGACCAGGTAAATCTTTAGGAAACACTTCTGGAAAATACCTAATAATAGGGATATCTTCAATCTTCTTTTCCTTGTCCTTCTTGTTCACAATGTGGGCTAGGAATGCCGCATAGTTCTTACGCAGGTACTTTCACGCAGTTGTACACGACATAATCTTAAGCCCTCGAGTTGGTTTCTCTCCATAAACGTGTAGGGCATTGCCAGACGGAAGAGGAATGCGGATGTATTTTTCGGCACACACAATTTCAGCACGATTTTGAGTTAACCAATCCATGCCTACTATGATGTCAAAGCTTCCAAGTTGCATGGGTATAAGGTCAATCAAGAAAGTATGCTCATTTAAGTTTAACTGAACCTCACGAATAACTGAATCAATCTTAATTGGACTTCCATCCGCTACTTCTACAGTGTAGGTGTTTTCTAATCTAGTACGATTCTTAGTAAGTAAAGGTTCAAACTCAAGGGATATAAAGCTTTTATCAGCACCCGTATCAAAAAGAACAGATGCATATTGGTTATCAACTAAGAACGTACCATTCACCACGTCGTTGTTATTTTGGGCTTCATTAGCATTGATGTTGAAAGCACGCCCACGAGCTGCTGGCATTCCCGCTTGTTGAGCTGCGAGTCTTGGACAAGTATTGCGAAAATGATTTGGGTCACCACAGTTGTAAAAAGCTCTTCCTTGGATAACAAATGGGGGATTTTGAACCATGGCTCGATTGTTTTGGTGGTTTTGGTTTTGTTGGATGGCAGGAAAAGCTTGGTTATTTTGTGGTCGAGTGGTTCGGCATGTGGTGTGCAAATGTCCATAACACCCACAGTTTGTGCATAGGCGACATGGCACATTGGGTGGGTGATGTAAACGACATGTGTTACACAAAGGTTGATTTCCCATATAAGGTTTCTTTGCAGTATTTAACCCTTGCATTGGGACTTGGTTCAAAGGAGCAGCCGTAGTTACAACAAAGTTCCTAACTTTTCGTTTCTTGTTCTTGTTTGAATGTTCAGCAGGGGTAGTTTTAGTTGGTTCAGTGGAGGTGGTTTTGGAAGATTCAATACAAGTGGTTTCAGTGGTAGTCTTCTTAGCACCCTTCCTCGTTAGAGTACCCGCCATGACATGATTATCTGTCAAGGTTGCAGCTAGTCGAATCGCATCCTCAAGGGTTGTTGGATTCCTACCCAATACAGTGTCTTGGATCTTCATAGGTAACCCACCAATATATTTCTCAATGGCCCTAGATAAAGGAGTGACCATATGAGGTACCAGTAGACTAAGTTCATGGAAACGAGTGGTGTAAGCAAGATTTTCACCACTATCTTGGGCAAGATCCCAAAATTCAGCCTCTAGCTTTTTCATTTCATTCCTTGGGCAAAACTCCTCAGTCATAAGAGTCTTGACCTCAGCCCAAGTAAGTGCCATCGCAACCTCAGCTCCACGATTGCGTTTCTCTCCGTTCCACCAAGTCAAAACGCTCTTTTAAAAGACACTTGTCCCATATTGCACACGAAGATCATCAGGACAACCACTGTTACGAAAAGTATTCTCGATACTTTCAAACCATTGTAATAAACCAGTGGCTCCCACAGTTCCATTGAAAGTGACCGGTTTGCACGAATTGAGGTGTTTAAAGTTGCAGTTATGGTTACCACCATTTTCACCATCCTCATTTTTGTTTGCTGCATTGAGTTGAGTTACAAGGTTTGGTAAAACAATGGCCATCTGTTGAGTTACAAGTTGTGCAAGCTCTTCATTCTTCTCGCGACGACGAATTTCACGACTGGAAGACATTCTATGAAAATAAACATAGAGTATGGTAGATGTTTAGTTTTCAGTGGAATAATTCATATGAATCACAAGATAGTTTAGGTAGGCCATATGGATTGTAACCAAGGTACGATTACGTGAACTAATCAAAGTAATTCTAGTTTTATTTAATAATTGCGTGAGACATGCTTTAGCCTATAAGTAACTACTCACCCCAAGGGTTCCCAGGAAAGCGTAACAGGTCCAACGGTTGATATGGATTTATACGAAATGTTTTCCTAGACAGAACACCCCAAGATACAGGTAATTACCCTTCCAGATTGCACGTGTCTACAATTGTCATTTAAAACTCAAAGACTTTGACGAGATTTTCATTTTGGATTAGACTATAAGTCTAAGAATATCTTCAAAATCATGAAGTTTGGATAGTTGAAAGTTTCATAATAATAGATAAAGACGAGAATAAGGTTAAAGATAAAAATAGAGATGATGAACACATAAGATCCTAGCTAACTTAGGTTATAGTCTAGGTCATGTCTAATAACCTAATTCCCTATAACCATGGCTCTAATACCAATCTGTCACACCCCAACAGACGACGGAATACGTCGGGGCGCGAATGCGACTGCTCAGTAGCTCATGATTAAACTAAAATGTTTCATAATTAATGCAACAAAATTACATTGTCTTAAAAACCAAAGTAAATAAGTTCAAACAACCAAAGTTCAAATAAGCTAAAACTAGAGTTCAAATTATTCTTAAAGCTTCTAAAGTCCAAGCCTCTTATGTGTTCATCCCAAAAGCTCACTAAGTTGCACCTGAAACATGATAAAGTTGAAAAGGTCAACTACAAAAGTAGTTGGTGAGAATCATAAAGTTGACTCGATGAAAAGTTTAATAGTTCAAAGTTTGAATCTAGTATCATAAACATATCAATAAATAAGGCTTAATGTGGAAACATACATTAAACTATTGCAGATCAAACCTTAGTTAACCAAGTTAGGCATAGTAATACATACTATCCTTATAGTTCCAATAGTTCAAATTGTGCACAATAGTTCAAACATACAAATTTCAATAGTTGGTAACTGAGTGATCACCAGCTGGGTGGAATGGTCAGTTCAATAGCTATCATCACAATAGTCAGGCTAATATAGTTAATGATCAATGCAAGTTTTGAGGATAGTTCACATGTAGTTTGGGACATAAGCTCAAATCACAAGATAAAGTTCATAGATACTGATTGTTCAAATAGTTGAAGTTCATGTTTCATCCCCGATGTTTTGAAAAACAAAAAAACAAAATCAAGAAAAGAGGAATATGAAACTCACCTGGATAGATGAATAAATAAGTTGCAAGCTCACGTAGTTGTAGGTCCAAACTTGTAAAGAGTAATTCCTCACAACAAACCTATAGTTTCAAATTCATAGTTCTCTAAGTTCAACAAATTTTTAAATAATGTTCTAAGGTATTCTATGTTCAAGATCTAGGTTCTAAATAAGTTTAGGAAAATTCAAAGCTAAGTTAGGTGATTTGGGGATAAACACGATAAAGTTGTATTTTTAGTTAATAAAAATAAATATTATAAGTTAAGGAAATAAATACCTAAAATTCACAAGTTAATTATTCTATGAATATTTAAAAGTTAAAGTGTTATATATAAAAATAAAATTCATTATATAAAATTTCTAATTAAATTACAAAGTCTTATGTTTATACGTTTTAATATAAAGTTTGTAAGTTAAATTAATTGCTATTTAATTTAAATAAAATAAATTCAAATAAAAAAACTTTCTGTTATAAATAATTATTTTAGAAATTAAAAATAAATTATTTCTGAAATTTTATAAGATAAATATATATGTATGTAAATTTATAATAATTATAATTCAAGTTAAATGTAATTTTATTCAAATAAAATATTTTTATTCAAATAAAAATATATCTGAGTTAGTTTTAATCCAAAAATATTACATAAAAATTTTCAGAATTTTTAAATGTATTTTAGTATTTTTAATAAATTATTGATTCAGTTTTATAATGCTTTTAATTAAACATAAATATTTTTCAGTCATAAAAATTAAAATAAAAATTTTCTCAGGTTTATAAAAGTTCCAGAAAGATTATGTCATTTTTACAGAATTTTTTTAATAGTTTAATTATTTTTAATAAATAAATTATGCAGATTAATAACACCTTTAAATCAATTTAAATAGTTTTGCATCATAAAAATACTTATAAAAATTTAGGCAGATTTAGCTAAGTTCCAGAAATGTTGTATAATTTTTCTAGAATTTTATAATTAGTTTAGACATGTTTTTGTGATTTAAATAGTTAATAATAAACATTAAATACTAGTTTTATAATTCAATAAAAGGAATTTTCTTGCCAAAATATTTTCTGAGTTTATAAAATAGTTCCAGTAATTTTATAAAAAATTTATGATATTTTCAGGATTTTTAAAATAAAGTAAATGAATTTAAAAGGAGAATAACAAAAATTTCGGTTTAAAGGGTTGGTGGGTCTTGAACCCGAGACCTCCGGGTTACCCAACAACGTTCCAACCAGTGGACCAACCTCAATTTTGTTGAATGATTTCGAAAAAAAATATTTATCTTTAATCTCGTTTCCCCCAAATACCTCAAGAACCCTAACTTTCAAATCGATCAAACATTCGATTATTTGCAGAAATTGATTGAGGGCTATTAATCTACATACAAAACCGATCCTAATGACATATTACTTACTTGGTTTGGTTAAGATTCGAGCGGGTTCGGGTTCAAAGCGAGATGCGGCCGTTCTTCGTCTGATTCCCGATTCCAAAGTGATCGTGAGAGCGTTTCGATGGTATGGTTAGATTCGTATGGTCGATAGGAGTAAAAGCCCTATATTTATGTATCCTATTTCAAGTCGAAACGTCGATTTTTAATTTGAGTTTTAAACCTACGGTTTCGTGAGATTAAAGTCGGATTAAATGTGATATTTATCGTGTTTTAATCGTTCCTTTACATTAGAAACGCATTTTGGATCATGGGGGTGTAAAAACCCATTTAAATGGTGCATTAATTCGCAGATTTGGGTGTTGGCCGGATGGTGTGCTGGTTTTGAAATTATCATTTCTTACCCTTATAAATTGTAATTTACTCTTTTGTGTTTATAATTTTTTAAACTTTAATCTTTATTATTATTAACATTTATTCTACAAAGATTATTATATTTTTAAACTTTTTATTCATTTAAAAGTTTAACAAATTTCATAGTTCTTGATAATAAATTTATATAATATACCTATATATATATATATATATATTGTGTATATATTTATGTAATGGCATACATAAATACATATATGTATGGATTTCAACATAATAAACCGAGATAAATTCCATGTAATTATTTATTGTCGTTTTGTCATAATTTCAAATCAGATAACATCGTTGTAAAGTGATTGGAAAATTCCCAGATATTACAGGATGCCATCTAGATCTTCTTGACACAAGTGAAAATAGTTTGTTTCTTCAGCCATGAATGCTCCCTGACCAGAAGTGAGCAATGGGGTGTATTTGAAAACGGAGTTGAGTGTGATGAAGATGGTGTTGGTGTTTCTGGGAAGGTGATGATGGGTGTGGAGTTTGAATGGTATATGGGCTGATAGTTCTAGAATGAAGGATTTTGAATGGGGGCATACAAAGCAGCTGAACCTAAAGGGACTGAGGTTTGTTTAGGTTCTTGAGCATCAATCTCCATTTGGTATGCACTCAGTATACCAAAGAGTTCTTCCAACTTCCAAGTTCTGAGATTTTCTGTTCTTCTAATGGTAACAGAATAAATGTTCCACGCATGTGGAAGAGATCTCAGAAACTTTCTTATGACATCTTGGTTCTCCATCTTCACACCTGCAGCGGTTAGTTCAGCAACAAGTTGAACATACCTTAAGTATTGAGATGCCATCTTCTCATTGTTCTCTTGGAAAAAGTTCTCAAACTTCTTCTTGAGCATGTCCTTCTTGTTCTCCTTTACATCATCAGGCCCTTCATACATCTGTTGTAAAGAGTTTCACAACTCTTTAGCAGATTTGCATTTCTTGAATGCATGTATGATAGAGTTCGGAATGGACATTTGAATCAGCCACAGTGCCTTTGAGTCAACCTCCATCTTCTTGTAGTCCTCGTTTGAGTACATAGATGGATCTTTTGGCACAGCTGCTCCACCAGCTCCAGCAGCTGCAACTGTTGGAATGAATGGTCCTTCAAGAACTGACTTCCAGAGTTTGTAGTCCTGGTTCTTGATGAAACCTTCCATTCTAACCTTCCAAGTATCATAATCATCGGATGTAAACATGGGGGCTTGTTGAGGGTGCCATTTTCAGTGTCATGCTTGTTCATGGTAGTCATATTGACAAGAAAATTTTGAGCAGTGAGTAGTAGAAGAAAAAAACTAGTAACTTAAGAATGGTTAGTTGCTTAAGTTAAAGAGCCAAAGCTCTGATACCACTTGTTGGATCAGGTTGTGTAATTTACACAACACTTTCACAAGATATCTTCTACTAAGTTGATAGATTAGAAAATTTTATCAACTAGATTTGCAAAACAGTTGGAAACAAATACTTAAGACAAGTATAAAATCAAGGTTAAAGTATATTGCATTCAAATGTAAGAAATACAAGTCTTAGCTCAAGCACACAACTGCGCCTTGCTAAGTTACAGATGAAGACTTATATACTAAAACCTACAGCTGTATCCTCGTAGGGATACAAGGCTGGACAAAATACTAGAAACAAATAAATGCTAAAACTAGTATCAGTTATGGTCTTGATAGGCCAAGCCATTTTAATTACAATTAATACAAAAGACTCCATTGACTTTTACAATAAATGTCTACACTACAAAAGGTATTAAATTCTTGATATCTCTGTGGTTCTGACAAATCTTCTTTGCTGCCGACTATCATCGGAATGTCTTCTTTGTTGGTCTTGATGATAGAAAGCAGCTTTGAATGTTTCTTTAAGTGTCTGGAATCTTTGTCAGAAGAAAGTCTTTGGAAGTCTTTGTATTTAAAAGCTGTTGAGCATATCTTCAGAAGCTTTGTATTCGGAAGACTTTGGCTTCGGAAGCTTTTGTGATCGGAAGGCTTTGTCTTCTTTGGATAATCTCAAAGAGCAAGGTTATCTTCCGAAGATACTTAGTCTTCTGAGGAACTTAGGTTCCTTCCGAAGACTATTTACTTTCGGAAGATAACACTGCTCTTCCTAGACATATGTTAGAACTTCTGGGAGTGAAGGCAAGGACTTAGAAAGTTTTGGAGAGCACCGGCCTTCATGATCTTACAGACACATTTGCGACGATTTTTTTTTAATTAAATTGATTTTTTATCATCGGAAATTTGTAGCAATTTCCGACGCAATTGTGACAAAACTTGGTCTTTGTGTACATTCACATACTTCGTCGGTATTTTGTCGCAATTGGGTAGCAATTTGTGACAAAAAATTGCGTAGCAAATTTTTTTCGGAAAAAATGACTTTTTCTAGCAGTGGTTTAAGATAAAAAATAACACGACACATTCTTGTTCGCCTGGCATAAACAAAACTAGGATAGAAGAGGGTTGCACCCACTCTATCCTCGGAAAATTGACACCAGTACATAACAGGTTTTTGGGATCAGAGAATTAGATTTTTTTTTAGCGGTTTTAGACCCCTCTAGAAAATATCATTCCAAAAAACTAAGCTCATTTTTTAAAGAAACCTCTCAAAAAAATAGATACAACCGCCCAAAAAAAATCTATATGTGTATTATTGAAAAATATTACCTGCAAGCCCTTACTGGTGATCCACCTCATCGTTAATTCCTAATACTTTTTTGTCGGATTCAACTTCATGTTAGTATTTACATCAACAGGTTAAAGCAGAATCACTAGTGACAGTAAATTCTCGCCAATTGACAAAATGAACGTGCTCAAAAGCCCAAAACCAAACCGTAAAACCAAACTTTTAATAACGGTTTGGTTTGATTCAGTTATTACTTTTAACGGTTTGGTTTTGGTTTTCATTATTTAAAAACCGTTATTAACGGTTTGGTTTATGGTTTTACCTATAAACCATAAAAATCGGACCGTGAACACCTTTACTAGGACCCCAACCCCCACCCCCCCCCCCCCCCAAAAAAAAAAAGGTTTTTTGGAGTGATTTTGTAGAACCACTCCAAATATGTTGCATTTAGGAGCCGTTTCTTTAAACCGCTCCAAATAATATCATCTTTATGAGCGATTTTTGTGGAACCCCTCCTAATATGTTGCATTTGAGAGTGGTTTGTTTAAATCACTCCAACTAATATAACCTTTAGGAGCGGTTTTGATTTTTTACTGCGGTTTTTCTTAAGCACAAGACGTTGCTGAACTTTTTTAGCAGTACTTTCACATATGCACTGCTCCTATTTAAAAATCCTAACCTTAACAACATAGATCAACTTTGTAATAATGCGTTGTTGAAATCAAGATTTTTACTTCTGTTGTAGTCTTTTTTCTCAGGGAATTTATATTTCTTTTTGTTTCTCATAGTTTCTCACACAAGAATTTGATTGAATTTGAAAGGAAGAACAACGCATTTGAACTTGATAAACACAAATATGATTCACACACTTTTACAGACACAATTAACATACTTATACATCTACGATTCGGTAGTTATATTTCAACTGCTTTCAACTGACACAAACTGCATTTGATAGTTAATTGTCAAATACAAACTAGAACATAATACCCCTGACTCACTTCTACATATTGGACTATTATTTGGGCTTATTTGCATATAAACTTAATAAGTTTCTTACCCAAGTTGACCCATCAAGACTTTAATTAACTAGCATTCTCCCCCTAATTCACATATGTACAAGTTTTTAATAATCTTGACAGCTTCACTTGTAATGATGATTAATCATCTTCATTTGAGTCTTCGTTAACAGCCCCTGCAATCTGTTGTCCGAAATATTTCTGCCCTGTACCATGTCGGTGCAAATAACTCTCTACCTTACCAAACTCTCAAATTTAGTGAGAAATATTGTGAACAAGAAAAACCACACATTCATTCATTACTAAAAAGAGCATCCGGTACATAAATAGAAGACATAAAATACTGACCCACTACTCCACTACTCCACTACATATAATTGACCAAACATGCCCACTACATATAAACTACTACTACAAACTAGGAAACAAACACAAAATAGAAACTGGATACTCTGCATGGTACCATGCCACGTATACCATGCCACCTACGTACTCATATTTGAATTATTCTAATACCTCCCCATAATTCAAATAATAACAACTCCCATCTTAGCTCGAAAATAAGAAAACTTCTCTTCACCCAAGGCCTTAGTAAGAATATCTGCAATTTGTTCATTCGTATCACAAGGCTCCAGTAGTACTTCTTTGCTTTCAGTCAAGGACCGAATATAATGAAATTTGATGTTAATATGCTTAGTGCGGCTGTGAAAAGCTTGATTCTTTGTAAGAAATATTGCAGACCGATTATCACAGAAGATAGGTGTGGCATCCTTCTGTTCACAGCATAACTCACGCAGCATCTTTCTAAGCCAGACTGCTTGACAAGCTCCAACTGCAGCTGAGATGTACTCAGCCTCAGTTGTTGACAAGGCTACAACAGGTTGCTTCTTTGAACACCATGAAATTGCTCCTGATCCAATTGAAAACACATTTGCAGATACACTTTTCATATCTTCAGACGAACCAGCCCAATCACTATCCGTGTACCCTGTAAGTTTCACATCGTACCCATTTCCATACCACAGGCCGTAACCTATGGTGCCAGCAAGATAACGAAGAATTCTCTTACCAGCTCCAAAATGATGATGAGATGGACAATGCATGAATCGCGAAAGAATGCTTACTGCGAATGCAATGTCGGGTCGAGAGTGAGTCACGTAAATCAATCCTCCAACTAAGCTTCTGAACCGATATCCATCTATCTCTTGGCCTCCATCATCAACTATGAGACGGTCACCTGGACTCATTGGTGTGGCAGCAAACTTACAAGAAGTCATACCAAACTTCTTTAGAAGCTCTCCTGTATACTTCTTTTGGGATAAGAAAATACCAGTCTTCATCTGTGAAACTTCCAGGCCCAAAAAATACTGCAACAGACCTAAGTCTGTCATTTCGAATTCTTTCACCATCTTGCTCTTAAAGTCAACCAATAACTCTAGAGATGTACCTGTGTAAATTATGTCATCAACATATACTCATATAACAATCATCTGGTTACCTTGGCACTTCTTCACATACATTGTTGGCTCATTAACACTTCGATTATATCCATTGTCAGAAAAAAACCCATCTATTCGACTATACCAGGCCCGTGGGGCTTGTTTCAACCCATACAAGGCCTTGTGTAGTCGATAAACTTATTGGGTTTCCTTTCCTTCTACCTCGAACCCAGGAGGCTGTGTTACATACACTTCCTCTTGTAGAACACCATTTAGGAAAGCAGACTTGATATCTAGCTGATACACTTTCCACCCACTTTGAGCTGCAAGAGATAAAATAAGTCTGATTGTCTCAAAACGAGCAACTGGAGAAAACGTCTCCTCATAATCGATCCCGTGTTCTTGAACATACCCCTTAGCAACCAACCTTTCTTTGTACCGATTAACTTTACCTGCCGCATCAGTCTTTATTTTGAAGACCCACTTTAAACCAATAGCATGTTTACCTTCTGGTAGATCAGTCAAAGACCACGTCTTATGTGCTTCAAGAGATTCCAGTTCTTCTTTCATTGCTGTGACCCATGCTTCTTGAGTAAGAGCATCTTTATATGTAACCGGTTCAACCAAGGACAAAGCAAACTGACATGCATAATTTTCTTTAATTTCTTTGGTGTTGGCATATAAATCTTCTAAAGTT
The DNA here is from genome assembly GCA_009363875.1 of Mikania micrantha. Classification (NCBI taxonomy): domain Eukaryota; kingdom Viridiplantae; phylum Streptophyta; class Magnoliopsida; order Asterales; family Asteraceae; genus Mikania; species Mikania micrantha. The sequence continues at coordinate 66,040,840 of CM018683.1, read as the reverse complement.
CTCATTTGTCGAGGCATAGCAGCAGAAGTTGATAAACTTTTTGATGTAGGGGTACTGTTGTAGGAGCTAGAGCTATCTTCACTAGAGGTTTGACCAAATGTGCTAGTGGTATGGTCAAGAACAAGTGTAGTACCACTTGTCTCATCACTGTTAGTACTATTTTTTCCCATTACAAAAGACATTTCCATGTCTTCTTTTTCTTTTTCCACTGGAACATCGATTACCCCACTGGGTATTCCACCATCCTCCTTTTCTTTGCACTTCCACATTAATTTCTCATCAAACTCAACATCTCTGCTTATAATAATTACCCGTTTTTCCAGATCAAATAAACGATACCCCTTAGAATTCACGCAATAGCCAACAAACACACACTGCTTCGATTTTGAATCCAGTTTCTTTCTGAGCTGCTTCGGTTGTAAAACATATGCCACACTTCCAAAGACTTCGAAGTGTCGAACAGATGGTTTACGACCAGTCCACGCCTCAAACGGTGTCTGATGTTCCAGGGCCTTTGTTGGAGAACGATTTAGCACATACACGGCTGTGCTCACCGCTTCTCCCCAAAATATTTTGCTTAAACCTTTTTCTTCTAACATACTTCGAGCCATCTCCACTACAGTTTGGTTCTTTCGCTCTGCCACGCCGTTCTGCTCGGGCGTGTAAGGAGTAGTGAGAGCTCGATGAATGCCATGTTCTTCACAAAAGGAATTGAATTCTTTGGACATGAATTCTCCTCCCCTGTCTGTTCTCAAAGAGACAATCTTGCTTCTGGTCTCATTTTCAACTTTTGCTTTAAATATCTTGAACTTTCCAAATGTCTCAGATTTGGATGGAATACAGTACACCCATGTCATTCTACATTAGTCATCTACAAATAGAAGAAAGTATAAACTGCCCCCCAACGATTTTTAGGACATTGGCCTACACAAGTCTGCATGAACTAGCTGCAACACTCGAGTTGATCTCCACACAGTTTGTGGAAAGGATTTTCGAGTTTGCTTTCCAAACATACATCCTTTACACATGGGCCATGACTTGATTGATGGTAGCCCATGTACCATATTCTCTTCACTCAACAGTTTAAGACCCCTCTCATGAAGGTGGCCATACCGAAGATGCCATAGCTCAGAGTCGTCATTACTCACCACAGCAAAAGCCTTTGATGACTTTGTGTGATTGGACACATCTAATGGGAAAATATTATTTTCTGATCTGTTGACCACACATACAACCTCACGTGTACGGTTGCAGGTGATTGTATAGACATTGTTATCAAACAATATTTTATACCCACTAGACATTAGTTGTCCAATACTCAACAGATTATAATCTAGTTCAGGAACATATTGAACATTGTCAAGTATTCGATATTTACCTGAACTTGCTTCAAGTTTAATTCTTCCAATACCTTCGACTTGTATGTTTTTGCCATTTCCCATCTTCACTTGGATCTTTCTTTCTCGTAGTGTCCAAATTCTGGAACAACTTCTTTTGGCTCGTCATATGATTGGAACATCCACTATCAAGAACCCACTTGTCCTTGTAGTTCTCAGTGCTTCCAATAGCCATGAAAAGTCCTTCATCTTCTTCTTCCTCTTCGACTGCTGCTTGAGCTTGTGGTTCATTCCAACAATCGGCTCTAACATGACCGAGTTTATTACAATTATAACATTGTATTCGGCTCCTTCCAAAACTCCTGCCACGTCCTCTTCCTCTATTATTGTTGGCTCCTCTTCCTCGGCCTCGGCCTCTGAACCAGTTGGGTCGTTCCTCTTCACGTGTGGCGGCTTGAAGAGCTTGTTCTTCAATTGCCACGTCAGCCCCACGATTGACCCGAGCCTCATGTGCCTGTAACGACCCCATCAATTGATCGAATGAAAGTTGTGTGAGATCCTTGGATTCCTCAATAGCAGTCACAACATGATCCCATTTCACCGGGAGACTCCTTAAAACCTTCTCAACGATTTTTTGGTCAGGTACCAACTCCCCATACGCACGCTTTTGATTTACAATCTTCATGACCCTTGACAAGAAATCTCCAACAGCCTCCCCGTCCTTCATCTGTAGAGTTTCGAACTCCCTACGCAAACCTTGGAGCTTTACCATCTTGACCTTGGAATCACCTTGGAATTCAGTTTCCAAAAGTGTCCAAGCTTCTCGTGAAGACGTAGCAGCAGCAATTCTGGAGAAGACTTCATCGTGTACGGCCTGTTGAATGAAGGAAAGAGCTTTGGCATCATTCTTCTTGTTCTCCTTGAAACGCTGACGATCACCATCATTCCGATTGTACCCAACAGTTACGAATTCCCACAGATCATGGGACATGAGAATAGTCCTCATACGTATACTCCAGAACTCGTAGCCATCACCCTTGAAGATTGGAAGTTGAGTAGCAGACACTCCATGCGCATACGTTGTGGATGACCCAGGTAAGTTGGTTGCCATTGCAGTCTCGTTCCCGAACCTGGCTCTGATACCAGATGTCGGTGCAAATAACTCTCTACCTTACCAAACTCTCAAATTTAGTGAGAAATATTGTGAACAAGAAAAACCACACATTCATTCATTACTAAAAAGAGCATCCGATAGATAAATAGAAGACATAAAATACTGACCCACTACTCCACTACTCCACTACATATAACTGACCAAACATGCCCACTACATATAAACTACTACTACAAACTAGGAAACAAACACAAAATAGAAACTGGATACTCTGCATGGTACCATGCCACGTATACCATGCCACCTACGTACTCATATTTGAATTATTCTAATGTACCAACCAGCACTTGATCCAGATACTGCCATTCTATAGCCTATAGTCTTTAGTTTCAAACTAGTAACTTTACAACTTTACCCTTTATCAAGAACATCAATAGCAGCCATAACAACATCAGAATCTAATGTTTCAATTCTTAAAGTTGTCACCAAAAGTCTCATCCCACAGCTTCCAAACTCAGCCACACTAGCTTCTTTGGATGACTTGTACTTCTCAATTTGTCTCCGTCAATTAGACCACAAAGATACGACCAACCCATAGTCACAGGAAACGCTGAAATACACGCGAACAGCGATCCCGATCGCGCCTACCAGAACGCGGTACAAAATCGTGCCAATCGCTGGTGAAACGCGATCCAGATGTGATGAAGCAGCGTTCCCGATTCAAGCTATTTTCGTCAAATTGGAAGTAGAATCGCGTACCAGACCTATTCAAATCGCGTTCCCAACCCACGAATTCGTCGAATTGGATGCTGAATCTCCGATTGAAGCTTCACAGTCGACAATTGTGTTGATTGGTATTTCGATTCCGACTCGTCAGAGTCGATTTCCCTCCCCGTTTTTATGAACTTATGTTATGAATTTTGTGTTATGAATGAATGAATGATGAATATGATTATCAAAATGTATTTTGTGTTATGCTTTTGATCACACACCTGTGATACACTTAGTAAATTGTAGTTAAGTTCTTTTACAAAATGTACATTCTCAAAGCTTACCTTACCATTTGTGATTGTGCCTCTACCTGTTATGTATCCTCCTACTGGATCACTTCCAAAAGCAACAGACCCGCCAAAGAATGGTTCATATTTGTGCAAGAGGGTCTTGTTGCCTGTCATGTGCCTGGAGCAGCCACTGTCAACTATCCACAAGTTGCCTTTTGATTCCTGCTGTTCCTGCACATGACCAGAAGTGAGTTAGTTTCTGATGGGAACCCAAGCCCATGTGGTCTTGGGTTTACCATTTGCATCATTGTAAGTAAATTTCTTTGACATCATTCTAGGTGGGACAGATGATGTGGATGCTTCTGATGTGGGTGATGGCTTATCAGTTGATTCCTTCTTCTTCCATACTTGTGCCTTTTGAGTTGTCGGAAGACTTGGTTTCTTTTGATGGTCATCGGAAGCTGTTTTTGTTTTTCCTTCCGATGATCTTCTTCCGAAGACAGATGACCTCTTTTGTTTGTTGAAAGCATTCCTTTGATGAGCTTCCGAGGTTCCTTTTCTTTCGGAAGCTTCCTTTTTCTTTGCTTCCGATGCTTTCTTTTCAGAAGCATTTTTATTTTGTTTCTTCCTATTACTGGAGGTACTTGCTTCCGATGCCCTCTTGACCAAATTTCTTCTCTGTTCTTCCGAAGAAGTAGATGACTGACTCCAACTATTCTTTCTTCCTCTTCCCTTGATTGAGGAAATTCTGCTTCTTGGATTATAGAAGCAATCAGCAGCAAAATGATTCTTTTCACCGCACATCAGACATAGAGTTTGAATGTTGGGAGAGTGTTGCTGCTTATCCCTTTTAACGAAGTCTGATCTTTGATCCTCAGAGAATGATGGTTTGGATGTTCCAGCATACTTGTTAGTCTTAGACTTTGCCTGTTTTCCTGGAGAATTGACTTTTCTCTCCATTGATCTACCTCGTTTTGACTTGTCAGATGGGCAAGTCACATACTCATCTGAGGAGATATTTTCTGTGGTTTTAGCTTTGATAAAAACTGTTGAATGTTTCTTAGTTTTCTTATTTTGATTCTTAAATTTCAAAGCTTGTTTTCCTTTTACTGATTTAATAGGAACATCATCCTCATCTGAGCATGTTGAGATACTTGGATCAGAGAGATTATCCTTTTGAACTACCTTGTGTATATCCAACTCCTCATTATACACAAGGTCAACCAGTGATTTACACCTAACATCTGTTATGGAAGTATAAGCAGATGGAGGTTCCACATTGTTATATCCCAAACCAGCTCCCCTTTTATTCACAAGTTCAGTTGTGCTGCTCATTCTAAAAAGTTTTTCATATTTTTCACCTTGGCTTAGAAATTTGTCTCTGTAAGACTCAGCCAATACAAGTTCAGTCTTGGCAGTGGTTAGTCTTTCTAAAAGATTTTTAATCTGACACTGTTTGTTAGTATCTTCATGTTATAAACTTGAAATGGTCTTTTCCATTTCTTCAATCTTTTCTTTGTAATTTCTTTCAACCTCAAAGAAATTTGCCTTGACTACTTGTAGAGACTCAAGTTCATTACAGAGTTGAGAATTTATTTTCTTATAAATAGTTAATGTTTCTAAGCATTCAGGTGAGCACATGCTATCAGTTACCTTGCTTGAGGAAGATGAGTCATTTGCCATCAAAGCACTGTTGGAGATGGAGGGGTCCTCAGCTTGAAAGCTCCAGTCTGCAAAATCTTGTTCAGCAATGTTTGCATTGTTAGATGAGCTTGATGGTCTTTGTTGTGGTTGCCCAGAAGTTGTCTGCTGAGTTCCTGTGGACTTGCATTCTCTGGCAAAGTGGCCTAACTGTTGACAGTTAAAGCATTTGAGTTTAGATTTGTCAAGTCCAAACCCAGTCTTCATATTGTGCTTTTTGAACTGTCTGCCGGTTCTTTGGTAAAACTTCTTTGCCCTGTATGAAATCATAGCCATTTGATAGTTTATATCCATCTCCTCAAGATCATCTGCAGGAATACCATCCAAGTCTTCTTGACACAGATGAAAGTAATTTGTCTCCTCAGCCATAAAAGCTCCTTGCCCAGAGGTTAGTAGTGGGGTTGGGTTAGATACAAGGTTTGATGAATTTGGAGTTTCAGGAAATGTGACAGTGGGTGTGGAGGTAGAATGGTAGAGGGGTTGATAGCTTTGGTATGGAGGATTATTGATGGGTGCATAAAGAGCAGCTGAACCAGATGGTGAGTGAGAAACTTTAGATTCTTGGGCATCTAATTCCATCTGATAGGCACTGAGAATACCAAACAATTCTCCTAAAGTTAGAGTTTTCAGGTTTTCTGTTCTTCTGATTGTTACAGAATAGATATTCCATGCCTTTGGAAGAGACCTCAGAAATTTTCTGAGCACATCTTGATTATCAAGAGTTACACCTGCAGTAGTTAATTCATCCACAAGTTGGACATACCTTAGGTACTGAGAAGACATATTCTCATTGTTTTGTTGACAAAAGTTTTCAAACTTCTGTTTCAGCATATCCTTCTTGTTTTCTTTGACATCTTCTGACCCTTCATACATCTGCTTCAAGGAATTCCACAGTTCTTGAGCAGACTTGCATTTCTTGAATGCATGTATAATGGAGTTCGGTATTGACATCTGAATTAGCCAAAGAGCTTTAGAATCAACTTCCATCTTCTTGTAATCTTCGTCTGAGTACATAGATGGATCTTTTGGTACTGCAGCAACTCCAGCACCGGCAGCAGCAACTGTAGGAATGTAGGGACCTTCAAGAACAGACTTCCAAAGTTTGAAGTCTTGGTTCCTGATGAACCCTTCCATTCTGACTTTCCAGGTATCGAAGTCTTCAGGTGTGAACATTGGTGGCTTGTTGAGAGTGCCATTTTCTGTATCATGTTTGTTTAGAGCAGCCATCTTGGACAGACACAGAAAATATGAGTGTTAATACTATGAGGGTTTATAAGAAATAGAACTGGTAACTTGATGATGATTAGTCAGTCAAGTTCAAGAGCCAAAAGCTCTGATACCACTTGTAGGATCGGGTTGTTATCTCTAAACAACACTTCACAAGTATTTCTTACTTAATTCTAACAGATGCGGAATGTTCTGTTAGAATGATCTCACAATTTCACTCAAAGTGACACAATAATAATCTTTGAACAATATTAAGAACACAAGAATAATTCAAGCTCAAGGATATATTTCTCTCAAAGTGGAAGTATACAAGCAAGCACACTTCAAACAACAATACATTGGGAGGTTATATAGCCGAGGCTACAACCGTATACACTTAGGAATACAAGTTGGGTATACTAGACAAGTACATAAAGTAAAGCTTATTCTAGTATGTTGAGTGTCTTAACAGGCTAAGACACTCAGTCATGATCATTACATTAATAGACATTGACTTTACAAAGGACTATTAAATACAAAAGACATTTAATGTTGTTGATCTTCAAGGCTTCAGATGATCTTTTGCATTTAATGCAGCATGGGAGAGGTAAGGCGCTTTATCTGACTCATTACATGTTGTCTTTGACTTTACTCAGACCAGCATGTCTTGTGTCAGTACCTTTTGTACTATGAGAGTAAGCTGCTACAGTCTTTGTCAGAGGATAAACCTCGGAAGTCTTTGTCTTTAGTGCATAAGAAGATTCCTCGGAAGCAGTTGTCTTGTACAACCTTCGGCAGGAACCAGTTATCCTTCGGAAGCAATGTTGCTTCCGAAGAATCACTTCTTCCTTCCGAAGGTGTTTATTCAAAGAGACTCCTATACTTAGACAAACAAGAAGTTTGGTGAGCATCAGCCTTTATTAGTCTTTACAATCAACTTCAGAATTTCTATAATTCCCAAACTGCCCTTGAAAAATTTCAGTCCCTTCTTGCATTGGTTTGACCACATCACCTTGTTTCTTTTCACAGTTTCATAATAACAATCTACCAAGTTTAAGCATCTCAAATAGCACATTTTTAACTTAGTGTCTAAACTCTTATGGAACTTCATCCTCTCAACAACTTGAAACCACTTATCCTCACTAGTGATTTTCCTAAAGCCCCCCATATGTTTCCCTATCAAATAAAAATATAGCAATTCTACTTCAAACCCATTTATCACAGGTGGTATTTCTTTCTCGTTCACAAACTTCAAATGTTCAATATAAAACCAAACCAACATGTTGTCAAAACCAATCTTAAACATTTTTTTGTACTTATTCACCAAATCCAAATATTCAATGCAATCAAAGAATTCAACCATTGTGGTGATAGAATCAACTTTATGCAAGTAAACTTATTTTCTTTTCCATGATCATTAGCTAAACCATGTTCAATATCATCATGATTTATCATTTCAATTTTCATATGATCATAACAAAATTCAAGATATGATTCCAACATACCTTTCTCAAATTGAATAACTGAATCTTAATCAAAACCCTTATAAATTTCTTCTAGTTGATCAGTATTAAACATATTAAGATCAATTTTTTATTTTTCTATGTTTTCATCAAGCATTCTCGTTATGTTACATTTATCCCCATCGAATTCTACTTCAAACCTTGGCATACGAGATGTTTTAAACTAAAAACATTGTTTCCATAGCCGGGGACATATGAAAGAAAACTTATCATAGTTTCTTTTCCATTTAAATTGATCTTAATTTCACCAATTTCATTTACTTCTAAATCAACACGATGATCGCTTCCATTTTCTAACCCAAAACAAGGTTTGAATTTAATAAACACATCTTTAATACCCGAAAGTTGTTTATCAATTTTTGTACTAACGAACCACAATTCATCCCATATATCCCATATTTATTACCTTTTAATTGTTCATCAAATGAATTTTTTGCATTCTGCCTATTTTTCCTCCGGTTTGTAAATTTTGCCATGTTTGGGCAATTCCAAATCACATGGCCATGAACTTTGCAATGTTAGCATCTTGCTTTCTTCATCCTTCTAAACACATCAGTGTACTTCTTTTGTCAACAAATTTTTTATTCTAATTTTCCTTTTAAAATCTCTTGCCTTCTTTATCAATTTTGCACCAAGCCCTAATTTCAAAGTCGTCACACCCATAGCTGCGTCGGCTTGCCTGCCCATTGCTTCTTTTATAATTTTGTAGTTTCCACTCATATATGACCTTATAAGTGCCACATATGGTCGTAGCATGTTTGGTAAGAAAAGCGATGATCCTTTCTATTAACTGTTGGTATATTTTTTTCATATGTAACCTCACCATTCACCAACAATGTTGTACTTGAATGACAAGAATCTTTTGCTTGAATGCCAATAATCTTTTGTAGTTAGGTCCTGTTTGGATTACTTATTTAACTTCAAAAGAACTTTTTGTCAAAAGTGTTTATTAACTTGTTACTTTTTGAAATGAAGTTTTTAAAAATATGTTTGGATTAGCTTTTTCAAAATGACCAAAAAGAACATTTTTTTATTGACACTATTTAATGTTATTGGGAAAAGGGTAAAGAGTGGGGTAGATTTGTAATTTTATGTCAATAAGTCATAAGTTATTTTGAAAAGCTAGAATTTTTAGCTTTTGAAAAACAACTTATCACCTTTTTACAAAAAGTCATTTTCAAAAGTCCTTTTAAGTTTGACAAACAACTTATTGACTTATTGCTTTTTAAAAAAACCAATAAGTCAATAAGTCGTTTTCAGATAAAATCCAAAATAGGGCCATAGACTATAGCTACTACTATTATTTTTACTGTGAAATGTTAAAAACAACACTTTGATGACACCAATTACCGGCTAGATGAAATTACCGGCGAGCCCATGCAGGTTCAAATAAGTTCAATTGGCGCTCCACCTCATCGTTAACTTTTAATATTCTTTCATCGGCTAGATTTCACCTTCATGTCTATGATTCCAACCACCATACCACTTACATTAACAGGTTAAAGTTTCGAACTTCACCAAAAATTTAGAGTTCCAACGATGGCTTCAATGACAGTAATCTAAACGAGAATCAATCAGTGAAGGCATATGAGTCAGCAGATTTTATGGAGTGACATGAAACCGTCGTTAACCGATGGAGCGGATGAGAAAGGGCGTAGAACCGCCAGGAACGGCTGGAAAACCGCCAAACTGTCGAACTTAGACGGCCTAGATTGAGTTTCATTTTATTTAGATGGTTGAGATTGATCTTAAAAGACCGCTTTCTATATATATATATATATAATTTCTTCTGTTATATAGTGAATAGAAATATGTAATAGTTGAAGGACTGAAGGTGACAAGTTGAATAAGTTTGAGGTTTTGTGCAGAACTAAGAAGTGGTTAGTTTGTTAATTTTCTGTTAATGATTCGCTTAGCAGTATAATAAGAAAAGTAGAATTAGTTGAAGAGAGAGTTCAATAATATTCTTCTTGTTCATGATTCATTTTGTAATTCTTGTTTTGAGCTGTAGTATTCTTTTGTTACTCAATTTCATGATTAATAAACAAGTTCGTTGAATTGATCTTTGATTGTGTTCTTTATTATTCCGCATATCAATTTACAATTGGTATCAGAGCTTGATGCTCGATCGAAGAACTCGAATTAACCTAGTTCGAAGGATAATCAAAGATGGTGAATGTTGCGAAGTTTGATATTGAGAAATTTGATGGAAGGAATGACTTCAGTCTCTGGCGGTTGAAAATGAGGGCTCTATTGGTTCATCAGGGAGTCGTTGATGCGTTAAAGGGGGAAGAAGGTCTGCCTGCAACCATGAACGAAAAAGAACGAAAGGAGATGATGGAAAAGTCTCATAGCGCAATCATTTTGTGTCTGGGTGATAGAGTGCTCCGTGAAGTCTCCAAGGAAGTAACCGCTGCGGGGATTTGGTCAAAATTAGAAAGTCTATATATGACTAAATCCCTAGCAAATCGGTTGTATCTCAAGAAAAGGCTGTACATGTTCAAGATGTGTTCTGGTAAGTCATTGGAAGATCACATTGATGAATTTAATAAAATTGTACTTGATCTTGAGAATATAGAGGTTGAAATTGATGAAGAAGATAGGGCGATTATTTTCTTATCATCTCTACCACATGTTTACGAGCATTTCGTGGATACTTTAATGTTTGGTAGAGATAGTTTGTCAATGGAGGAAGTTGTTGCAGCAATGAATTCAAAAGAATTACAAAAGCGAGGTGAATCAAAGGATGAAGGATCTGATGGCTTGATTGTTAGAGGTAGACCAGAACAAAGGTTTAACAAAGGCAAGAGTCCAAGGCCTAGGTCTAAATCAAGGGGCAAATTCAGATGTTTTGTATGTAACTCTGACAAACATCTGAAGAGAGAGTGTCCGGAATGGAAGAAAAGGAAAGCTGAATTTAATAAAGGAAAAGCTGTAAACGGTGGTGGTTCTTCTGAAAATCAAGATGATGGTTATGAAAGTGCTGAGGTTCTGGTAGTATCTAACACGGGGCATTGTCAAGATTGGGTGATGGATTCCGGATGCTCATATCATATGACGCCGAATAAGGAGGTGTTCGCTGATCTGGTGCTGAATTTTCTTGGTGTAGTGCAGCTTGGGGATGATAGACCATGTGATGTACAAGGTATTGGTACTATCAGATTTAAACTAGATAATGAAACTTTAATTGACTTAAAGGATGTTAGATATGTTCCTGAGTTAAAAAGGAACTTAGTATCTTTGGGTACATTTGAAAGACAAGGTTATCATGTTGTAATGAGAAATGGGAAGGTCAAGATAGTTAAAGGGTCATTAGTAGTTGCTACAGGCACTAGAAGAGGAAATAATACATATGCTCTAGATGGAAAGGTGTTGGTAGGTTCAGTTTCTATTGCTGATGAAAAGCAAGTGAATCAAGCTATGTTGTGGCATAGGAGGCTAGGGCATATGAGTAATCAAGGCATGACAGAATTGAAGAAACAAGATGTATTGACAGATATGCAGAGTTGTGATTTTGGCTCTTGTGAAAATTGTATTATGGGGAAGGCTAAAAGAGTGAAGTTTACAAAAGGGATTCATAAGACAAAGGGTATCTTGGATTACATACATGCTGATTTGTGGGGGCCTACAAAGAATATGTCTTTGGGAGGAGCTTCATATTTCTTGTCTCTGATAGATGATTATTCAAGAAGGGTGTGGGTGTACATATTGAAGAAAAAGTCAGAAGCCTTTGATAGGTTTAAAGAATGGAAAGTACTGGTTGAAAATCAAACTGAGAGAAGGATCAAGAAGTTGAGAACTGATAATGGTCTGGAATTCTGTAATTATGAGTTTAATGCATATTGCAGAAAATATGGTATAGATAGGCATCTAACCATTCCAGGTACACCACAACAAAATGGTTTGGTGGAAAGAATGAATAGGACCCTATTGGAAAAGGTAAGGTGTTTGCTCATAGAAGCTGGTTTGCCTAAAAGTTTTTGGGCTGAGGCTTTGAAAACTGCTGTGTATTTGGTTAATAGGTCACCTTCATCAGCAATTAATATGAAGGTGCCTATGGAAATGTGGTCTGGGATGAAGACAGACTATGGGAATTTAAGGGTATTTGGGTCTTTAGTGTACTCTCATGTGAGTCAAGGTAAACTAGATCCAAGGCCACAGAAGTGTATAATGTTGGGCTATCCTGAGGGAGTAAAAGGGTATCGGTTATGGAGGTTGGATAATGAAAGTCCTAGGGTTATAATAAGCAGGAATGTTGTTTTTCAAGAAGATGTGATGTATAAAAATCTTCAGAAGAAACCTAGGGATGAGCAGCTTGATAAGAGCCATGGTGTTGCAATTGAGGTGGAGTTGCCTCAGGAGGATGTTGTGATAGAAGCAGGGGTTGGTTCGGATTTACCTGAAAGTTCAAGGATGGGTGAAAATAGAACTAGTATTGCTAATAACAGATCAAGAAGACAAATTATACCTCCTGCTAGGTATAGAGATGATTTGTCTGCTTTTGTTTTTAGTGTGGCTGAAGAAGAAAGTATATATGAGCCATTGAGCTATTCTGATGCGGTTAGTTCAGAAGACAAAGATAAATGGATTGAAGCTATGAATGATGAAATGAATAGTCTGAATAAAAATCAGACTTGGGTGCTTGTTGATAAGCCAATTGATCAGAAGCTGGTGGAGTGTAAATGGATCTTTAAGGTTAAAGAAGGTTTGCCTGGTGAAGGTCCAAGATATAAAGCCAGGTTAGTGGCAAAGGGGTTTACACAAAGGGCTGGGTTAGATTACACAGAGATTTTCTCACCAGTGGTTAAACATAATTCAATAAGAGTTATGTTAGCTTTAACTGCAAAATTTGAGTTAGAGCTTGAACAACTAGATGTAAAAACTGCTTTTTTACATGGTTATCTTGATGAACAAATATATATGAGACAACCACTTGGTTTTGAAGTTCAAGGAGATACTGCAAAGGTGTGTTTGTTAAAGAAATCCTTGTATGGGTTAAAACAGTCTCCAAGGCAGTGGTATATGAGATTTGATGGTTTTATGATGAATCAAGGTTTTAGCAGAAGTGAATATGATGCTTGTGTTTATTATAAGGTTTATAATGACAAGGATATGATATACTTGTTATTATATGTGGATGACATGCTGATTGCTTGTAGAGACAAGGAGCAGATTGTAGAAATCAAGTGTATGCTAAAATCTGAATTTGAAATGAAAGAGTTAGGGGAAGCAAAGAAAATTCTTGGTATGGAGATTCAAAGGGATAGAGTTGCTGGTACTATAAAGCTAAGTCAGTTCTCATATATAAAGAAAGTTTTAAAGAATTTCTTTATGGAAAATAGTAAACCTGTTATTACTCCAACAGCAATGCATCATAAATTGTCAAGTGGTGATTCTCCTACTGTTGATTCTGAAAAGGCTAAGATGAAGGATGTCCCTTATGCAAATGCCGTGGGAAGTTTAATGTATTTAATGGTTTGTACTAGACCTGATTTGGGATTTGCAGTGAGTATTGTAAGTAGGTATCTAAATAATCCTGGAAAGAAACATTGGGAAGGAGTAAAGTGGATTTTTAGGTACTTGAATGGGACAAGAAATGTAGGTCTAGTATATGGAAAAGGTGACAGTACTAGTCATGATGTGCAGGGTTTTGTTGACTCTGATTTTGCCAAAGATATGGACAGAGGTAGGTCTATAACTGGGTATGTTTTTGGAATTTTTGGTGGAGCAGTAAGCTGGAAGTCAAGATTGCAGAGTGTTGTAGCTTTGTCTACAACTGAGTCTGAATTCATTGCGTTGACTGAAGCAGTGAAGGAATCAATTTGGCTAAAGGGTTTTGTGAATGAAGTTGGTGTAAAAGTACAGGAAGCTGTAATTTTTTGTGATAATTTGGGGGCTATTCAATTAGCTAAGCATCAAGTATTTCATGAAAGGTCAAAGCACATTAATGTGAAGTTACATTTTATTCGAGATGTTTTGTTATCAAAGGCTGTAGTAGTTGAGCATGTTGATACAAAGTTTAATGCTGCTGATATGCTGACCAAAAGTGTTCCAGGTGCTAAATTTGAGTTTTGTCTTAATGCTTTAAACATTCGTAAATAAGTGATGATCTGGGTTTCTATTCACTAAGGTGGAGATTGTTATATAGTGAATAGAAATATGTAATAGTTGAAGGACTGAAGGTGACAAGTTGAATAAGTTTGAGGTTTTGTGCAGAACTAAGAAGTGGTTAGTTTGTTAATTTTCTGTTAATGATTCGCTTAGCAGTATAATAAGAAAAGTAGAATTAGTTGAAGAGAGAGTTCAATAATATTCTTCTTGTTCATGATTCATTTTGTAATTCTTGTTTTGAGCTGTAGTATTCTTTTGTTACTCAATTTCATGATTAATAAACAAGTTCGTTGAATTGATCTTTGATTGTGTTCTTTATTATTCCGCATATCAATTTACATCTTCTAATTGATTATTATTAAACATATTAAGATCAATTTTTTATTTTTCTATGTTTTCATCAAACATTCCCATTATGTTACATTTATCCCCATCGAATCTACTCCAAATCCTTGGCATACGAGATGTTTTAAACTAAAAACATTATTTCCATAACCGGAGACATTTGAAACAAAACTTATCAGAGTTTCTTTTCCATTTAAATTGATCTTAATTTCACCAATTCCATTTATTTCTAAATCAACTGGATGATCGGTCCATTTTCAACCCCAAAACAAGGTTTGAATTTAATAAACACATCTTTAATACCCAAAAGTGGCCCCGTTTGGGGTTTGAGCATATAATGTATATATGTACCGGCCTTAAGGGAGTAAAATTGCACTAATTTTAACGTTATTTTACTTAATTCTTGTGAAAATAACTTTAAAAGCATTCGGTTGGTTGGTTAATCAGACATCATGAGCCGGTGTCTCATTTGAAGCAGTCTCTCTATTCCTACAGGTAGAGGTAAGACTTGTCTTCATTTCATCCCATCAAATCCGTACCATTAACAAGAAATTCAGATTTATTACCTTCTAATTGTTCATCAAATGAATTCTTTGCAATATGCCTATTTTTCCTCCGGTTTGTAAATTTTGTCCGGTTTGGGCAATCCCAAATCACATGGCCATGAACTTTGCAACGGTAGCATCTTGCTTTCTTCATCCTTCTAAACACATCAGTGTACTTATTTTTGATAACAATTTGTTTGATTGCACTTTTCCTTTTAAAATCCTTTGCCTTCTTTATCAATTTTGCACCAGGCCCTAATTTCAAAGTCGTCACACCCCTTATCAAATTAGGCCTCTCATTCCTTCCCAAATTCATTGCAAAAACATGTCTGGTCTTTTGTCGCCCTTCAATGGCATCTATTGCAACTTCCACTTTACAGCCTAAATTCATCTATGGCCTTCCCTTTGATTTCTGATGTTTGGACTGAAATTCTCGGCTTGATTCTGAATTGAAGTCGTAGCAATTGATTTTAGGTTTCCCTTGTGGCTCTAATACCACTTTTGTTCAAGTTTCTTCTTGTTTCTCATAGTTTCTCACACACGAATTTGATTGAATTTGAAAGTAAGAGCAACGTATTTGAACTTGATAAACACAAATATGATTCACACACTTTTACTGACACGATTAACACATATTCTAACACTTTTTCCTAAATGGTATCTCAAAATTCTTTCAAATAAGAGGTCTTAGGTTTAAATCCTTCTCGCAACGAAAAAAAGGTCTGAGGGAGGTCAACGGTTTTCCAGTGGGGTTTCCTCCTGTGTGGTTGTGGTAGCTCATGAGAGGTCTAGATAACTAGACCTTGATGACATGGCCTGGAAACAGTAGACTCACACAATTAAGACCTTTCGCCGTTCAAAAAAAAATATTTCAACTCTTTTCAACTGAAGCACGCGAGTAAATTGCCAAATATAAACGGGAGCATTTTACCCTGATCAATTTCTACATCTTGGACTATTATTTAGGCTTATTTAGATATATAAGTTCACAAATACACCTTGAAACTATCATATAATTAACTTAATAAGTTGACCCAAATTGACCCATTAAGACTTTAATTAACTAATCATGTTCATATGTGAAATTATAGGCTAACAGTCTTTTCAAACAATTAAATGCTGCCAACACAAGAATAAGAAGAATAAATTAACCTATCTATACACCTTTATAATAGATATTGGAAAGAGAATCAGCCATTGTCTTAATTTTAAGAAAAGTCCAACTCCTTAAGCCTTACGTACAACAACTTAATGCACCACTCTATTCAAATTCTTCTTATCACGGTATATTGAAGAATAATCTGGTTACCCTACTTTCTCATCTCCGTAAATCTTCTTTGCCTAATTCGTCTTCTACATACCAGATGAAGAAATCTTCAATGGCTAAATACATTGTGATTCCATTTGTTTCCTTGTTCGGAATTTTTCTCAACCAATTCGAATTGTCAACCATTGAAACCATCTGAAGATCGAAGACCAAAGAGGTAGCCTGCAAATTCTTGGATTCATCTTTTCTGAAACCTTAATTCACAAAAGAAGAACACATGGCTCCAAATTCAAAATTCAAAAATTTTGATTTCACCTTTAAAGAGCCATGGTTCCGTTCAATTTACCCCTCCACCATTCCATTTTTTTCTCTTGCGTTTGCCTCTACCTGCCTCAAAAAATGAGTACGCCATATTAACCTAATTCTTATGTAATTTTGTATTTCATCAACTTTGAATGTGTTTTTAATCTAATTTGTATGTTTGTTTGGTTAGGTTTTGGGTTTGGCTATCTACGGTACTTTGTGATCAGTCCGCTGAAGGTGCAAGAATTGCAGGTGCTTCAAGGATCATTGCAAAGAAGATAAATTGGACAAAAGTCGAAATATGTTCATCTGATTGGGTCTTAAATAATTTCACTTTCACTGTTCTATTTGCATTTTCTCTGAATTTATTTTTTTTTGCCACCGCAAAAAATTTTGTGGATTTATAGTAAAAATTCAAACTCATGTCTTTTTAGAATTTAAAGTGATTGGAGCCTGTAGATTCACTTTTTAAGTTGATGTGCTTTAATGAGATTTGGTTTGTAGATGAGAGGTTTATTATGTATTTATTTTTTGGCATGATTTGAATGTCTAATTTTCATGTACTCAATAAGTCCATTTTAGATATTGAAGTACGGTTTGATGTTTATGCTAGCACTAATTTTATTTCTGATGTTAACAAGCAGGTCTGCCTTTAAGATTTAATCAATGTTGGAAAGTCATACCATGTTGCAATTTGTTCAGTTATTTACCTGGTTTGTTATTTTGCATTTTGTAGGGTTGACTTCACTTTTTAATTTACATATGTTGTTTTGTAGTCAACTTTTGCGCATAGTTCCATTATGCAACAAATGATCTTATGATTCGGTAAATAGCTATGATGTTATTAGAAACATACAATTGTTATTTTCAGGATTGTGGAGCAGAAGTTAACGTAATTAATGGAAATACAATTATGCTTCATAATGGATGGTAATGGATAGACGACGAGAGTTAGTAAATGTATTAAATTTATTAGGGTGGCCTCGATCCGTAATGGATAGACGACGAGATTTCTGCGACTTAGAACATTGATTTTTTAGTAACAGGTTTCTGCGACAATAATTCATGGAGATAGATCTCAACACGAAATTCTTATATGATATTGCACAACATTTAAGTTCTTTATTTATTTTTTAATTGTTGTGGTAATCGTATGTATGACACGCATTTGTGCAAATTATTGCTCTTATGATGAACACACCATCTCTGCAGCGCCAACAAACTCAGCAACATGACGAACACACCATCACTGCAGCAACAAAATCAGCATCGACACGAGCAGCAAAGGCAAAAGTTTATGCAGTTACCACAACATCAGCAGCAAATGATTGCTCAGCAGCTTAGGCAGTCTCCAATGACTGGATTGGGGCAGGTATGCTGGTTATAAAATTGAATTTTTTCAATTTGAAATTGTTGCATTGATGACATTAATATTTTATTAATTTGATACTCAGAATCAATTGTCACAGTTGCATGATTTACAAAGTCAAGCTCAAAATAAATACTAGGTGATGAATATTCTGTAATTGGGTTAATATTTGTGATTACATGTATTTAATCATATACGCCATATCTGTTGTTGATTTCAATGGTTTTTATTTAAGTTTTATGTTATTATGTTTCTTTGTTTTCTATACTGTTATTTTTATTGAATTCAAATTCAATTTCTGAATTAACTTGATTACAACTGAAGTATGTATTTTCTTGAATAGAATTTGCTCCAAGTTGTTTCTGTTTAGTTGAATTTGAAGTCAATTTCTAAATTACAACTTGATTAAAATTGCAATGGGTATTTGAGAATTTTGTCAATATGGTTTTCATTTACTTGAGTTTGAATTTGATTTCTAAATCAAGTTAACTGAGACTCACAATCTATGGTGTCCTACATCTGATCCTAGAAACCCAACCCCCCCCCCCCCCCCACATTTCAAATTCAAACAACCATCCAGTAATGTCTGGATGCAAGTCATACGAGTAATGTTCTATCATATTTTGTCATAATCTGATGTAGCCTTGATCTATCATTTGATAGATGTTTTTTGAATGCATGTTATGATACAACCTTGATCATCTTGATGGTATTTGCAACTGCTTACGGCATAGTATTTTTGTTTTTTGTTTTTTCTGTTTGTAATCATGTACTATATTTTTAGGGGATTAAAGAAGGATGGTATGATGGGTACTTCATTATACAAATATTTATATTGTCAATGCTTGTGTTACAAGTAGAAGCTTAATTTCTGAAAGCTTGATTCTTGTTCTACAGCCATAAGTGACTATAGGCAATCACCTCCTTTTCAAAACTTCAATGAGGAGAAGCAGAACATACAACTAGCTGGAGGTGAGTTTTCAACAATCTATATCTGTCTTCCAGAATTTTTTATATTAATTTAGGTCTGCTGATGATCATGTTGACATATGTAGGTCATAATAGGTGGAAGAAGAGTATAAATTTCAAATTTTGATATTGTTGTGGGAGATGTCGTACATTTAAAAATTGGAGATAAGGTCAATTAATATATTGGTTTTTTCTATTCTTACATTTGTTGAAACTTTAACAAGAAATTGTGCCCCTTGCTATCGATGAATCAAGTGTGACCAGTGAGTAAAATTGTGAGCTTCATGAAATTAAAAAATTTTGTTTTTCTCTCTCATGTCTTTGTGGGGTCAATATCCTTGTTTTTACAATGTCTTATCCATTTTAATGTCTCGATGCAAGGTGGCTGATGGTTATAGTACATGCTTTCGTTTGTATGCATCCAACTAGAGTGAGGTTTGATTATGATGCAACTATGGTTTGTTCATTGTGCAATTCTGAGATGAGTTTGTCAAGAAGATACGGAAAAATGCAACTTTTTCATCAACAACACAGGTGAATTGCAAAAACACCTAGAGGGATATTGAAGATTTGTGAAGAATTAAAGATGAAGACAAAGGCCGTCTTTTCTGTGATTTTCTTAAAAATGTAGTTTTAAAAACATTACCATCATAATTAGATAATGGTTAACTTATGACCAGTTAATAACATACTAAATATGTATAGCTTGTATCATGTACTTGATCTTTCTTGTATGGCATATGTGACAGTGTCATCCAAAGTGAAACCGAATATTTTGGGAGGAAGAAGAAAGAGATTGGCTTTCTTTTTATTTTCTTAAAGATGTGATCTCAAACACTCACACAATACTTGATGCCTTTATTGCACTTTGTGGTATATATCTTTATAATTTTGTTCAATTTTTTTGATTTAAAACATGTAATTTATATTCATGGTGACACTAACCTTGGAGTTAGTTTAAAAGAACTACATGAATCAATTAAGTTACAAGAAGAATACATAAAAATGTGTATTTTTTTCCGATTCATATAATAAAATTTAGTAAATATAACAAATTTTTATGGTTGTCTCTGTATTCATCTCTGTAATGAATACAAGAATTACGTATAAGAATGGGACTACCATATGAGAGTTGTAAAGATGGAATTGCATTGTTTTGAGTTCAAGGTTATGGATCCAAAAATATATGTGTTTTTGGTGCACACATATAATGTATATATGTGTTGGAGCTTAAGGGGCAAAAGTAAAAGTGCACTAATTTTAACGTTATTTCAATTATTTTGTGAAAATAACGTTAAAATCATTGGGATGATGAACTTCAAACGATAATTTTGAGCCGGGGACTCTTTCGGAGCAGCCTCTCTATCCCAATTGGGATAGGGGTAAGGTTTGTATCTATCCTTTTCCCCCAGACCCTACTGAAAAGTGGGAATATACTGGGTAAGGTGGTTGTTGTTGTTATGGACCAAAAAATGTGCAATCAATCCAAGTTGAAGTAGTAAGTTAACTTGTATTTATACACAAATGTATGTATGTATCTATACTGATATACACACTTTTTGAAACAATCTCATTTTTTTATTTGATCAGTTATAATTCTTCAAAGATATATGAATCAGGTTTTATGTCAAAGAGTTAGGCGTACCTCCGGTTCCAAAGAGTTAGTCGTCGACGACCTGCCATGGCCACAGTAACCGTGCGGTTGTCGTCTCTGTAGACATCTGGAAAATTGTTGTCTATTCTTCCATTTTATCTGCGCTTGAGCTTCAGAAAACCTCTGTGGCTGAAAGTGAGTTTTTTTATTTGAATTTGGGGTATGCTGGTTGTAATGTTTTTGATTGTTTTGCCTACAGTAATGTTATTAATGAGCAATTTGGCCTGTCAATTGATTCAATGGAAGCTTGGTAGTTGTTCCTTTCTACAATTTTGAAAAAAACATTATCAAAAACAGAGACCCTAATGATTACAGTGATTCCATTTACCTCTACGGTAAACATATTGATCTATTGTATCTTTTCTCTAATCTATGGACGATGAGTGAGTAAATTACTTTTTTGATGGTGTAGATTTTGGAGTCTGATTCAAACAGTTTGGCATATCAAGCACCTAATCCTTGGAACATGGGAGTTCTTCCATTACTTGCTGAAATATATGCAGTTCCTAATCTCAAAATGAATCTCAAGTTTGAAATTGAGGTATGTAGCATGTGTGTATCTGTATACTATATACTATTTTTATGCAAGGTTATGATGATTCTCAAATCATGATACTTATATAGTTCTATTCAGGAAATTGATATAAAATTTTTGTTTTCGTAGACCTTAGTCCTTATATCATGGAAACAGACCATAAATTTGATGCAACAAATTTGACTCGTGTACATTTGGTTGTGTTTTTTCTATAATGGGTTAAATTTAAGTGTTAAAATAAAGTTTATGATTTCTCTTGCTTCTGATAAGTTGTAAAAAGTAATCATATAAATTAGGTCATTAGTTAAATACAAATTGTTTATTGTGTTCGTTACTTGTTGGAAAGTCTGGTTTGGCGTATTTGTTGAATTGTTTTAGCTAATTGAATAAATACAATCTTGAAAAGAAGAAACTTGATACATCTATTTTTATATTTAAATACTTAATTCTTCCTGGGAAACTAATTAGGATATTTTGGGGTACTTCATAATTAGGATATTGAGGGTGCTTCATAATCAGCTTCATAATCAGCTTCAATTATTTTGTTGCTCGCATTTTGCAAAACTGAAAATGAATCACCAATTTTGTAGAGAATTACGAATAAAATTATCTTCATATTTATATACACTCTTTCAACTTAAGATAATTATCTTCAAAAATAAATATGAGTAAGATTACATTTCGTAGTGAAATTATGTTTTAAGGGTGAGTCATGCCAAATTTTTTTAAAAATCTTAGATCATAATTTCACACGTTAAAATCAATTTTTAAAAATAGGGTGTTATAGCTTGTGATTTGAAAATAGGTTGACACCGTCGCATTGCGTGGGTTTTCATTTTTACAAGATCATTGTGTTAATAATTATTTTTTTTTAATTTGTGTATATTAATTTAGTAGAGTTTTGTAAAACTTATGGCATAGATAATCCACACAGAACTACATGCATAAAAGAAAACTATCGAGAACACTATCTATATCACGAAAACAGCTACAAATTAGCAAAATGCGAACATCGCGTTGTATGTTGTCGTTGCTGCCGCCGCATCGCGCGGGTTTCCAACTAGTAACACTAAATATATATTGTAAACATGGTATGATTCAATATTATAATACAAAAACAAGCCAAAACTAGAATTAGATTAGAAAATATTATAATACAACACACACAAAAAAGACATATTACAATAGATTGTATATCTAAATCTATAGTCGACTTTTTTATATATCTAAGGTTGATCGATGATTGTGAGATCAAGCCAAAATTAGGGGAGGGAAGAACACCAATGCTATGAGCCTGAGAGATGATTCAATATCGATAGAAAATTGACAAGAATCAATCTTGCCTTTTTTACATATAATACCATATTCATTATAGAATTAACTGGTGACAAAACAATATATGTTTAGCACTGAATTGAATAAACTTCATAAATATTAACACTTCACCTCAATAAATATGGTAAACATGTCCAAGTGATGAATTTTAATAACCCCTATAGAAACCATTTCATTAAAAAAGTATAAATCTATCTCAAAGTGTTTTGTTCAGTCATGAAATACAAGGTTTCCTCTTATAGTTATACCAGCTTTGTTGTTATAAAACACTCTAGATGGTAATTTTAATTATGTTTATATGTAATTTTTTGAAAAGATTTTATTACTAAATTAACTCACAGGTGACAGAATAAAAAGCTCAATATTCAGCTTTTGTAGAAGACCAAGATACATGACTTTTTTTTTTTTTTGCATTTCCAAGCAACCAAGGAATCTGTGAAAGACACAACAACAAGAAACAGACCTTCATGTTACCATATACTGTGCCAAATCAAAATTGGTATATGCAAAAAAATCAAAACAACTTCCCTTACTTAATATAACACCTACCGAGGACTTTAGATACCAACCCTTAATCCAACTTCAAAATGAAAATTGGTTGGAAAATGCATAAACTGACTAAGCCATTGAATATAAGATTCATCCATACATGTTAGAGAAAGATAAATCAGTTTTCCCACAACTTTCTAAAACCCATTAACATTAGTCAAAAAAACTCTCATCCCATTTTAACTTTGAAAGTTTTGATTGTAATATACTTTGAGATTGAAATATCTTGTGTTCTTCATTATTTCTGTAAGCCCGAAAACTCACACATGCAAAACACGTGTTTTTAACGACTATTTACATTAGGTCCTAGATTTTTTTCAAACAAAAAGTGTATTTAACACTTTAAAACACCCCATTTACATACAACTATCCAAAATATGTAATGTTGGTTAAACATTCAAACAAACCCATATTAAATATTTACAAACGCAAAAACTTTTGTTCATCATCAACAAAATAAAAGAAACCCCAAAAAATTTGCGTTCGATCCAATCCTTTGCTAGTTATCCGATCACGTACACCTTCATCCTTTTTGTTCACCTGAAAACACCACATTTAAGTCACCATTAGTTCATTAGAACTAAGTAAGAACACCCCTAACGTTGCCCCAAGCTTCCACCAAGCTTAAACACCCTTTAACATCACCTAATAACTCCCATTTATCCATAGGAACTAAGTAAATTAATCCCCAATGGTTCCCCAAGTAAAAAGGGTCAAAAAAACTCAAATTTTGGTCCTGGCCGTAAGCTGGGCCGTAAACCCGAGAGCTCTGGCCGTAAGCAAAATTTTGCCCAGACCCAGGCCGTAATTACTCCCAGCCCACCGTAATTACTCTCAGACCTGCACAAATATGCAGATTTTGCAGTTTTTTTCAGCGTTTTGACCCGTACTGACCCCCGGAATCATTCCCGCTCAATTCCGATCATTTCAATATTCCCATATACATGTCATAACACCATATGAACATAAAAATCCAACTTCAATCACCTTTTGATGAACATAATAGCCATTACCACAAACGATTTTCTAACAAGTCGTTTTCACCCAATTCACCAGTTAAATCTTGTTACACCCAAGATTTTTCAAGTTTAAGCAAATCACACCACTTGTGATTAACTAAACTTGATTTCACCAATTTAGGACATTCACACACCTTGTGAAAGTCCTATTTAATGATCACACCACTTGTGATTCATAACACCAATTTGAGTAAACCTCAAATATAAACTCACCCCTTGTGAATTATTTCAAATTTTTCACCACACACCAAATCAACAAAAACCAAACAAATAAACACCAATCAACAATAACCAAGCAACAAAACCCCTATTGCATGCTATTGTCAAACAACAGTTATTCGATAACCAATTCACCAAAAGGTCAAATATTCAACAAATAAACATTCATATATGCACAACACCATAGCACATATAAATTTGAATAGTTAGGTGACTTACCTTGTCCCGATGAGTTGTCCACCACTAATATCTCTTTTCCGGGCCTTTTGGTTCCACTAACGCTTCCTATATCACAACTTATAGGTTTAACAAAATGTTGACTTCAACTAGTCAAAATACACCCATTCACCCCATTGTCACCATTTTAAAATCTAATTTACTTTCAAATGACCCTTAATCATATCAATTCACCCTTGTTGATTTTATACACACGCATATTTCATATCACCATTAACTTTAAACTAATTTTTAAGTTAAATACCTTACTTGGCATTTCATCAAACACCATCTATGCATACTTTATCAACCTATGAATATCACCATTATGAACCCTCATCAAACACCATATCTTGATTCAACTCATTTTGATTCACATTAATATGTTTCATCAAAAACAATTCTCACATTAACATCTAATTCATATTCACCCACTTATTTTAACCTCCAAGTTCATATCCCCCATGAACCTTACAACACCCCATCAACACCATGATATCAAAAATCATAGAATGATCAAAAATGCGTTTTTAGATGTTATATATAAGAAAATTACTAACAACTTACACCATATAAACTCCTAATTTCAGATTTTAACCATCCTACCCACATCCCATGGGAGACCCACGAAAATCCCATCAAAACCCACAAAATTTCATACCTAAATGTAGTATGAAGCAAGGAGAACTCAAATATTTTCTTGCATGAGGGATTTGAGTAAGATACAAGGTCCAATTGGATCAAATCTTCAAGTGATATCTTTCTCCTTACTCTCTCTCTCATTTACAACGTCTGAGACAAATGGGAGGGTCATATGACCAATTTTGACCCTAATTTGTTATATTAACCCCCTTTAAGTTCAATTTTCAGCTATTGACATATTCAGCCCCACAAGTTCTAGTTAGTATAACTAGCTTATTTCTAACTTAATAAAGTTAGTTAACACCCACCACAATATATAATTAACAAATATTATTAAAACACCCACCAAATAATTTTTTTTTCAAGATAATTAAATCTTATAAAACAACCAAACGCCTACAACAAAATTTAAAATTTCACCGATGATATTTGTTTGATAATATTTACCCAAAATGGGTCGTTACAATTTCAAGTGTGAAATGAGATACTGCTAACAGATATTCCATGTCTGTTAGCTTGTAACTAAAATACTTGAGAAATGTTGGTCTTAGTGATCGGTTGAAGGACCACTTAGAGGCAATGAAGGGTACACCAGACAAAAGTAATCTTGAATGCGAGATTGAGGTAGAAGAAAGAATACATGAAGTGGTAGTCGAGGAAGGAATGATATTATCACTTTCCGATAAAGAGCAAGCAATGGATGAATGGATGTGGAGTGGTCCGGAAGTCCATTATGATGTTCATTCTGAAAGCTAATTATGCTCTCAATATTAGCGATTTAGCGTTATATTTTTTTTTACTATTTAAAAATTGTGTAATTAAATGTTACATTTTTATTTAGTTTTGTTTTCAATGTAAATGAAAGATATTTATTTAACTGTTACTTAATTTTTTTTCATTTAATTTTGTTTGTATTTATAATTTGTATAAATAAAATATTTTTATTTATTTATTTTTCTTTATTTTTAAAATTTATATATCAAAATTATATCGTTTTTTCGTTATTTAACTTTCACTTATTTTTTAATTTAATTAAATTATAACTTTATATTGAAAAAAGATTTTTGAACCGTTCCCACCAGTTATTACCCAGTTTGGTTTCATCGGTTAAAAAATATAGGTAACAAACTGGTTTTTATCCAAACCGGCTTATTGGGAAAGACCTTCAAACCCTTTTGACCGGTTAGCTGCTTCAGTAATTGGGAAACCGGTTTCCGTCTATTAACGGCTTTGTGAATGTCTAGATATATCTCCAACCGAAAGAAACATAAACATAGAATTATTAAAACACCTAGTGACTTAAATTACTAAGTTATTCCTTAACAAACTAGTTAAAACAAAGATCAAGAGACTGCTTGTTTGGGTCTGAATCTGAAAGGTTTAGATTCAGGCCGTTTGTTTCGTGACAAAAACATCTGAATGGGTAAAAATGTTTGAACCAAGGTTTGAATCATTCAGACTTGGGAAGGAGCCTGAATGATAAGAGAAGAGGGTCTGGGAAGAGGCCGACGACCGAAGGATCAACCGCTCCACCTCCGCTCTAGCACATCGCTCCACCACCTCACCGATGACCGAAGCAACTAACGACGTCTTCAACCGAGGGTGAAAACAACGTCTGCACAAACGACATAGACCGAACGCCCTCCTCTCCTCTACGAATAAGATGTCCTCCTCTCCTCTGCGATGAACGGCGAAGGCCAGGGGCGATGACCAAGGGCGAATACGAGGCAATAGAAGATGAAGACGAGGCTGATGACGGCGAATGCCAATGGAGAAGATGTCAAGGGACGAATGGAATTTAGGTTTTGTCAAGAATGTGGGTATTTTCTATTTTGATTAAGATGCTTAACCAAACAGTCTAACTGGTTCAACATTTAATGGTTCAAACCCTGTCACACCCCCACCTCTCGTCACCTGTGATGATGTCATTCGTCACTCTGAGGAGGTTGCGGAAGCATAGTGGTGATGTCTCAGAGATGAGATGTGGCTTACTTGAACCAATATCACAGCACACAGATTAACTTAAAATAATTACGTTACAAGGATTTCGTCATCACAACCAACAGTACAGTTTACAAACTAAGTTTATTACATGACTAACTTATTTAATTACAGATATATATAAAGTGCATCCTCACTCGGCAGTCACTGTCTCCCTGCAAAAAGGTTTAGATTTAAAAACGTCAGCACAAAGCTGGTGAGATCGTAAAGTTCATGTTCAACAATATGATATGATATGTAAGTTCTCAACATGTTCAGTTCAAGATAACCATGGGACCCATATCTAGTTCCTTTCGGACGTGATTCTACGATCTTCAAAGACATTACCTACTGGTAATACCTTATGCCTCATTGTCTTAATGCCTATCACAACATTAAGAAGTTATAGTAAAACAGGTAACAAACATTCACAGCAAGGGGAGTTGCATACTCCTAGCAAATGGGTTGTCAGCCGATAGTACAATCATTGTTCCCTGTTCGGCCCCACATGGGTTCACTAGATACAGTTAAGGAATGAGGACTTTTAAGTTTTGTGATAGAGTTCTGTTTTACAAACACAATCCCATGAAATCTACAAGTTCTCAACAGATCAAAGTTCTGTTTTACAAACACAATCCCATGAAATCTACAAGTTCTCAACAGATCACATGAAATCATATAGATAACAGTGACACATATCATATGTTCAAGAAAAGTTCCACAGTGCTACCCCGATGTTTATAAAAGATTAAAAAGAAAAGGGGTTGTACGAAACTCACCTGATAACTTAGAAGTAGCAGATGTCACACAAACTGGTGATAATAGAGTGATTCTGCATTTATTTATGTTTAATGAGTTATTTATGTTTTAACTTACGGATTAGATCTTTCTGAACGTTCAATGTCAAAGACATTGCCTTGAAAGTCATCAAACCAATATTAGGTTTTTAATTATTTATTTTAGTATAGTATCATACAATGTATGATAATGTAGGAACCTATACTGATTCAGGTTCCTAATACAAGGTTGATGACACACTTGATTAATCAGAATAATCTCGGATTAACCAAATAGTTAATGTTGTTGATTATAATGTTATAACAATTTCCAGACAGATTAATGGCTTAGAATTGATAAATCCTTGTTATTGATTACCCAAATATCATGAAATATCACAATGTAGTATTAGAATAGGTTTAATAACCATGTTTAACATACTAATCTGACTGTTATCAAAAACATAAGATAATCATTCCAACGAGTATGTTAATGATTGTGATTAGTTTGAACACTTGGATTTAACCTTTGCATTTCAAAGATTAATCAAACTAATCACCTACATTGTTACAATCAAATGGTTTAAACCATTATAATCATGGGTATAATTTCATGTAAAACGTGCATTACAACGGATCAAAACAAAGATTTACCCATTAAAACATCATGTTCTTCGTTTATAATCAATCCTAGCCATCATCTAGGCAATAATCAACAATCCTAACTATCTCATTACGTTCAAAAACAAGATCTAATCAATCAAAATCAAGCTAGAAGGTTAAAAATGAACCGTTACCTGATCTGACGGATTTCTGCGGTTAAAACAACGATCGGGACTTGAAAACACAATCCTTGGTGAGATTTATGACTTCTAATGGCTTTAAAATGGATTTAGAATGATAGAAACTGATTTTTTTTCGCCTGGAGGTCGAGCAGGGTCGAGAGAAAGGGTTTTTGGAGTTTCCCCATGCAATCCGATCCTTAAACAAAATTTTTGCCGACTTAGCCTTCCAGGCGTACCGCCCTAGGCGGAGGTCTGGCCTCGGGCGTACTGCCCCATGCCCTTTTCGTCAAATTTTTGATTTAATCTTTTTTTCGCGATTCCGGACAATCCGTATCTCCATTTCGCGCACGGTTTTCGCCCACGTTCATCATTTCTCGCATACTATCAACCTCTAATAACCAACATTGCTAAATCATCGTGGATTTCAAGCACGACCAAATGTGCTCACGTCATTAATGCCGAAATTTTCGTACGTAATTGTCACAAACCCTCTTAATCATCGGACATATCAACCATTTAACACTTAATGGTTCAAATGTTACCAAACAACCCCCAAGTATTTCAACATATGAATAACAAGAACTAGCATCACAACGTCCCCATATGGTGCTTCGATAATACACATGTTATATTGTTTATATTACTCACTAATTTTGGTCTCAGTCATGTTTTCCATTTTTTTCTTTTTTAATATGACAATTACTCGTAGGATTCATGGGGATGCTGTAACAACCGAAAATTTGGTAACCTAATAATAAACGTGTGAAATTTCGGTAACCGTTTATGTCCAAAATTTATATAAACGTTCGTAAAGTAATTACGATCAAAAGGATATAAATGATAAAAATATCTGATAATGTATAGACACGTTATAAAGCCTATTAATAACATGCAAAAATTTCTGTGACTGTTCGGGTTCGAAATTTTTATGAACGTTCCCGAATTAATTACAATCACATTAATATAAGCGGGACCGCTATACGATAAAGTATAAACAAGATATAAGCTCGTGAATATTAAAAATATGTGAGCAAAGTAGAAGGGGGTTTTAAAAATAGGACCCTAAAGTGCAAGGGGTCAAAGTGTAACGTTGAAATTAAATCAAGTGTAGTAAAATTTATTGTTGTATTACGTTTTATGAATTTGTGGCTACAATTCGTTTACTGAATTTTTTGCTTAAATTTCAAATGGTCTAGGATCAACCAAGTCTGCTAGTTTTATCAGATTTTGACTTTTGATTACACAACAAAGCATTTGATCGTAAACTTGGAAAGCAAGTCGGTTCCTATTCCTTCAAAGAGTTATCATCTTCTCACTTAAATATTTACCTACGACCAGACATCTTAATCCTTTTCATTTCTAAAAAAAGGAGTTCTTTTAGGGTGCACATCAACGAGCGGAACGGAGGAAACGAAGAACCTGCGATACCGGTAAGGCTTTGATTATTGTTTTCTCTTTATCTCATGAGTTATAGGGCTACTATAAGCGAGTTAAAGGGTATGATACTGATTAGTAAATGATATTGATATATATACAATTTATATTGTGGGTTAAACGGGATCAAGATGCAAGGGTGTACGTATTTAATGTCATGAGAGTTTTCAGTGTGTGGGTATAGTATACATATAGAGAGATGACGTGGGGTGTCTTATCTGTAGGATATAATATGTATGTGCTTCGGTTTGCCTTAAACCAATGTTATTATACAGTAAGTTTAGCAAAACCCTAAAACGAACTAATTAAATAAGAGAATACACTTATCTAAGCCGAGCAAATAAGTAATATTTAAGCATAACAAGAATGCAGAGATAAAAATGATCAAAATGAGTGTAAGCGAAATTTCGAAAGAAAGCTCCGAATGAAAGTTACGACATGCTGAAGTTCCGAGCGGTCATCGTAAATCTGAGCGTCTTCATGATAAGGTTATAATCATGATAATATATCCATATTAATAGGATATCATTCTGAACGTGAGAAAGTAAGGAAAGGAAGAAAGCTAACAGATTGTGCCTTACTAAGCTCAGGTGAGTTCTTTGTAGCCCTATTTTAAATGTTTTATCATTTTGGGCTGGTATGCATGTTATAAAGCTATTTTATGAAAGTGATTTTTAACCTGATTGTGGTCAATTAAAGAAATGTTTTAAGGTAAAGAATGTTTAAAGGTAAAGAATGTTTTAAGGTAAAGAACGTTTAAAGTCTCAACTGCGGTTGAGAAGTACAGGTTTTTAAAAGTCTCAGCTGAGGTGTAAAGAATGTTTTAAGTCTCAACTGTGGTTGAGAAGTAAATGATTTTCAAAGTCTCGACCGAGGTCGAGCAGGAAATGTGATATTGAAGTCCCGGCTGTGGTTGGGAAAAGGTTGAGCACTGCGGTGCAGAGAACTGTATATGATTATGATGGTTTAAAAGATTTAAACCATGTTATGTATGAATGAATGATGTTATGGATATGAATGATATATGTAAAGTGATGTTATGTGAATGATTGCTATGTAAAGAAGTCTTGTATCGGTATGAGCTGTCAACTTTGGTTGATAGTTAAAGAGTCTTGTGGAAACACAAGCCTGCCGATTGTGTGTCTGTAGTTGAGGAAGCCTTATGCATGCATGAGCTATCAACTTCGGGTTGATAGTTATAGAGTCTTGTATTTATACAAGCCTGTTGACTTCGGGTCAGCAGTTGATGGTTATAGAGTCTTGTGCTGCACAAGCCTGTTGACTTCGGTCAGCAGTGAAGGCTAAAGTTTTATGCATAGTATGATTGATGTCATCATGGTATATATGTTATGTATTTGAATTATGTTATGTTATATAAAGATATAAATGAGCAAAGATTTTTATAAAAAGTTAACTTAGAACTCTCCAGCATAAAGCTGACTTGTTTTACATGCATATGAGGTTGAATAGTTTGAGAAAGGATAGTAGGATGGCTCGTGGCATACGTTGAGGACTACCCTGGCATAGATTGGCTATATTATAGAACTGTTAGAGATGTGGGTTATATGTTAATGTTTGTTTAGTATCTATATATTATTTTATGTCGTTACCTTAACTTCCGCTTCTATAATGAGGTATTTACGGTTTAAGAACTATGTTTTTTGATGCTTTGCCAACCGAGGGGACTCCCGGGGCTCAGCCAAGGTGGTATCAGAGCCATAGTTTTAGAGATTCGGGTATAACCTGATGCCTGAACTTAAACTGAGAATGGGACCAAGGTTAAGGAAGCCAGTCAAGGGTTGTTCGATGCCATGAGGATCTTACCAAGGTAAAGATTATATGTTATGAAATAGTTGGAATAGATTTAATGTGTATATGCATTAAAGTTAATGTGAAGTAGTTAAAGTGAAAATACATGTATATGTGCCTATATGTGCTGAGATGCATGAATATTTAAGATTGTTTAGACTGTTGGTAATAATGTTTATTAGGAAATGAACTAAGTATGTGGTGGAAGAAACCCTTGACACATGGGTACAGATAAATAGTGACCGCAATTAGCTACTGCGATTACGGATTTATCTATATGACTAATGCTTGGGTTTCATCTGCCATATGACTTGGACACAAAAGGAAAGATTCAATGACTA
Source organism: Mikania micrantha (assembly GCA_009363875.1). Classification (NCBI taxonomy): domain Eukaryota; kingdom Viridiplantae; phylum Streptophyta; class Magnoliopsida; order Asterales; family Asteraceae; genus Mikania; species Mikania micrantha. The sequence continues at coordinate 66,008,755 of CM018683.1, read as the reverse complement.
AACGAATTATAACTTTTTGATGCCAATAAAGGTAAAGAACAAAATGCGATTAGAAAGGTTGAAAGAGTTATAGAAACAATTGGGAATGCTTGTTTGGTCAGATGGAAACTGGTTAAGGTCTTACTTTATTGATTTGACAAAGATTCATGGATTAATGGTTATAAAGTATAAATGGGAATAACAGAAACACGGTTGGAAAAAGTAAATGTTTAATGACATTCTGGACACTATTATTAATGATTTACTATACAATTGAGTTTGTATTATTGTTTATCATACGAATACCTTACATGTCCTAAATTGTATTTTGGTCATATTGAATTCATCGTTGAAGATATTGAGAAGCTATTGGTGAAGGACCTACCCAAAAAGGTCAATAATGAAGGAAACGATTAGAACATGAAAACGGAGTCCGATCAATGGTAGAAATGTAGTTTGAAGACGATGACGGTCCAAGAAGTATAACATGCATGGGAAGTGATGAGGACAACCAGGGTGGATGCAACGCATTGTGTAACCATTTGGGAAACGATAACATGATGATGATATGAGTGTATGTATATTAATATGGACGAAAAAAATCAATTATGGATGAAGAGAATCAGTACGAGTGACCGAGTTTATGTGTAGGAGATCCAATTGATTTACGAATGATGGAACTAATTTACGAATGAAAGAAATGACTTACGAACGAACAAGGAACTTCATTTATGGATGAATTATTCATTACTTGCGAATGAATAATATTATAAACTAAGGATGAGTATATCCAGTTGAGGTAATGCAAGTTAAAATTTGACTTAGAGATTTAATAAGATTATTCTCTGTTTCATGAATGATAGTGCTTTATTAGCATCCTAAATCCTGACAAGGTCCCACTAGGTTGAGAAATACATGTTGACATTAGGAATTGGGAATTGTACCTATGTTTACTAAACGTGAAAGTGAGATATTAAAGCTGACTACATGAACATGTGTGATAAAGGTGTGATTAGAGATTGGTAAGCAAAGATAAATGAATGTATGCCTAGCTTTAGGTACACGTGAAATGCAAAATCTAGAGTCAGTCTTATGTCAAATGCGAATGAAAAGAAATGTTAAATCATCAAGATAGTTCAAAGGTTAAGAAAGGTTGAAATGATACAACTTACTTTTGACAAAAGTGATGTGAAGACCGATCAAACCTAGAACTGTATGTTAAAGATGTTAGAGATGATTTTAATAACTCTAACTAGATGCTATTTCTGTTAGAAGAGGATACATAAATGTAGCAACATTGTTATAGTCTAATGAACCATGTTGTCTTCACAAGATAATAAATGTTAAACATGCATAGAATATGTATAGAGCTTAAAGTATAGGTTGTAAAATGTGGGTTTTATACGGTTACAGGTTTTAAGAGACTCTTGCATCTGTTGCAAGAAACTGCTTAAGAAGCTTTGTATTAGTACAAGCTTAATGATAAAGGATACTTGCCACTGTCTCATGTGTAAGAAAATTCATGGTATTGTTATGTGATAGTGTGCATACGTATGTTATCAAAGGAAAGTTTTATGATAAGATTATCATGCATAAAGTGGATCAAATGATGCAGTTTCCTTGTTAAGGCAAACAATAGAGTCTTCTTAACAAGGAAAATGATGAAATCCTATTAGTGAGGCAAGTGATGGAAGCCTTCTTATTAAGGGAAGCAAGAAAATCCTCATTATAAGGTGACTAATGAAATATTGTAACAACACCATGACTTGGTTTGGTCCGTTTTTAGGAAATGGTAAATTTGGTTGGTCTTATGCATTGACAACCTTATGTGTTAATTTGTGTATGTATGTTATGTTACGAAATTCTACTTACGACCAACTTCCAACGAGTGCTCTATAAATGGTTTAATGCTAAGAAAGAGAATTGTTTGTAGAGACTAAATGGAAAAATGTTAGCACAATCAACAAACTAAAGAATATCAAATGTTATAGCTAAAGAATATGACATGTGGCTGTATACAAGTTAGTAAAGGATAAGGACGCAAAGATTAATTGTCATAATAAGCTACCTATTATAGCTAAAAAGTATGACATAAAGGGGAAGACGGCTTGTTACATATGATCTTCAACGTCTGATTACAGCATGAAGAGATAGGATAGAAATGCCAAAAGAGGGATACTTAGGAAAAAGATTACGACACAACATGGGAATACTCTACAATTAAAAACCCATGAGGTCAATGTGGTGACTGATGCTCTAAGTCGCAAGACAGATTACCTTGCTATATGAGTTATGTCTATTAGTTTGGTAGTAATGCCAGATGTTTTAATGAGCTCAAGGATGGACGGAAGGAGGGACTAAAGTAGCAAAATGTTGGATTCGAAAGAATCCTTGGCCAAATTAAAAGTTTAGAAGAACATGAGTTCGGTGTTTAGACTCGATTTGGTCGAATGTGGATTCCACGAAACGGGGACATTAGGTCAAGGATTTTAGACGAAGCACATAAGTCACGTTATTCTATTCATCCTGGTGCAACAAAAATGTATCAAGACCTTTGAAAAGATTATTGGTGGCAGGTATAAAGTTTAATGTAATGCAGTACGTAAACAAATGTTTGACATGTGCGCAAGTAAAAGCGGAACATCAGAAACCCTATGGTTATGTTCAACCTTTAGAAGTCCCAGAATGGAAGTGGGAACACATCACCATGGATTTTATTACTAAGTTGCCTCTCACGACAAAACGTCATGATACTATCTGGGTGATTGTAAACGGATTGACGAAAAATGCTCATTTCTTACCTGTACGTGAGACTTATACATCAGAGAAACTATTTGAATTGTTTGTAAAAGAAATAGTTACAAGACATGGAGTTCCAGTTTTTATAGTGTCAGACTGTGACACGCGATTTGTTTCAAGATTCTGGAAACAGTTTCATGAATCGATGGGTACAAAACTGAATATCAGCACTGCGTATCATCCTCAGACAGATGGACAGCTTGAAAGGACTATCCAAACCTTAGAGGATATGCTCAGAGTTTGTATTATTGATTTTGATGGTAGTTGGGATGATCATTTACCACTAGTGGAATTCTCATACAACAACAGCTATCATGTTAGTATTGGAATGCCACCATATGAGGCGTTGTACGGACAACGTTGTAGAACACCTGTGTGTTGGGGAGGAGTAGGACAGAAAGAAGTGGGAAGCAAAGCTGCAGTAGTTAATTTGACTGAAAAGCTTCAATTAGTTAAAGCGCGAATGAAAGCTGCACAGGATCGACAAAAGTCATACGCTGACAAATGGCGAAGACCAATAAAGTTTGAGGTAGGTGATCAGGTGCTGCTAAAAGTTTCACCATGAAAAGAAATTATTCGATTAAGGAAAAGAGGAAAGCTTAGTCCGAGATTTATTGGACCTTTTCGAATAATGGCACGAGTTGGTAATGTAGCCTATCGATTGGATTTGCCAGATGAATTGAGTGAAATTCTTCCAACATTTCACGTTTCACACTTAAGCAAATGTCTAGCAGATGATGTAGCATATGTGTCGTTAAATGATATTGAAGTTGATGAAAGGTTAAACTACATAGAAGAACCGTTGGCAATTACGTAACAAGATGATAAGACAAGTTAAGGTTCAATGGAAACACCGAAAAGGATCTAAGGCTACATGGGATACTGAAGATGAGATGAAACGACTCTACCCACATCTGTTTGAAACGTAACAGGTTTTGAGGACGAAACCCCTTGTAAGGAGGGTAGACTTGTAACAACTAAAAATTTGGTAACCTAATAATAAACGTGTGAAATTTCGGTAGCCGTTTATGTCCAAAATTTATATAAACGTTCGTAAAGTAATTACGATCAAAAGGATATAAACGATAAAAATATCTGATAATGTATAGACACGTTATAAAGCCTATTAATAACATGCAAAAATTTCTGTGACCGTTTGGGTTCGAATTTTTATGAACGTTCCCGAAGTAATTACGATCACATTAATATAAGCGGGACCGTTATACGATAAAGTATAAACAAGTTATAAGCTCGTGAATATTAAAAATATGTGAGCAAAGTAGAATGGGGTTTTAAAAATAGGACCCTAATGTGCAAGGGGTCAAATTGTAACGTTGAAATTAAATCAAGTGTAGTAAAATTTATTGTTGTATTACGTTTTATGAATTTGTGACTACAATTCGTTTACTGAATTTGTGCTTCAATTTCAAATGGTCTAGGATCAACCAAGTCTGCTAGTTTTATCAGATTTTGACTTTTGATTGCACAACAAAGCATTTGATCGTAAAAATGGAAAGCAAGTCGGTTCCTATTCCTTCAAACAGTTATCATCTTCTCACTTAAATATTTACCTACGACCAGACATCTTAATCCTTTTCATTTCAAAAGAAAAGTAGTTCTTTTAGGGTGCACATCAACGAGGGAGCAAAGGGAAACGAAACGGAGGAAACGAAGAACTTGTGATACCGGTAAGGTTTTGATTCTTGTTTTCTCTTTATCTCATGAGTTATAGGGCTACTATAAGCGAGTTCAAGGGTATGATACTGATTAGTAAATGATACCGATATATATACAGTTTATATTGTGGGTTAAGCGGGATCAAGATGCAAGGGTGTACGCATTTAATGTCATGAGAGTTTTCAGTGTGTGGGTATAGTATACATATAGAGAGATGACGTGGGGCGTCTTACCTGTAGGATATAATATGTATGTGCTTCCGTTTGCCTTAAACCAATGTTATTATACAGTAAGTTTAGAAAAACCTTAAAACGAACTAATTAAATAAGAGAATACACTTATCTAAGCCGAGCAAATAAGTAATATTTAAGCATAATAAGAATGCAGAGATAAAAATGATCAAAATGAGTGTAAGCGAAATTTCGAAACAAAGCTCCGAATGAAAGTTACGACAGGACGAAGTTCCGAGCGGTCATCGTAAATCTGAGCATCTTCATTATAAGGTTATAATCATGATAATATATCCATATTAATCATTCTGAACGTGAGAAAGTAAGGAAAGGAAGAAAGCTAACAGATTGTGGCATACGTTGAGGACTACCCTGGCATAGATTGACTATATTATAGAACTGTTAAAGATGTGGTTTATATGTTAATGTTTGTTTAGTATCTATATATTATTTTATGTTGTCACCTTAATTTCAGCTGCTATAATGAGGTATTTATGGTTTAAGAACTATTTTTTTTATGCTTTGCCAACCAAGGGGACTCCCGGGGCTATGGGCCTCTGAGATGCACTACGACAAACAGAGGCGAACCAGAAAATTTTACCGGAGGGTCGTTATAAAATTGTTTTACAGTCATGATTCATAGGGTACATCAATTATTTTTTTTAACAATAGCTGGTAGTTGTGACCTTCTAGATCCCATTTTATGAAATCTTTGTAAAATTGCTTCATTATCAACACATGCAAAAATGTCTTTCTCAATATAACACACCAATGAATCTGTGAGGAACATATCACCCATCTTGTTGCGTAAATCAGTCTTGGTAAACTTCATCGTCGAAAAAGATCTTTCAACAGTAGCCGTTGCAACAGGCAAGACCAAAGCCAAATCAAGTAGACGAGTTCATATGTGATGTGATAATTCATCCGGACCATTTGCTTTACAAGTTGTCTGATATCATGAAGACCCGAAAAAACGTCATTGTTTTTTATAAATTTTGGTTTAATTTTAATACATTTAATTAGTAAATTCTTTTTATAAACATAAAAAATTATATAATTATTTTAAAACAATTAAGTAGTTAATTCTATAAGATTATTCACGCCTATTTTGAAAATGTTTAGCACTATTAGTTCTATAATAAAGCTTATAATAAATAACTAATTAGACAAAAATAAAGAATAATCAAGCATAATTATTCTAAATGATTATTCATTATTCTATAAAATCAATTGCAAGTTATTAAGATACATTTAATGAAATTTATTTAAATAAAATGTAAATAACTATTGTTCAACAAACACAAAAAAAAAATTATTTGTAATATTGATACACAAGACTTATAATAGACAGAATATTCAATTTTGTTAATTTATTTAGCAAAAGTTGTCAGAATATTTATTTGAAAAATAAATAAATATTCCTAAATTACCCTTCAACTATAGAGAATTAGACACATGCTATTTAAATATTCATAGAATGCCATAATATTAGGACTCAAAACTTGAACTTTAGGAATACTTAGCTTAATAAGTTTATTCCTATAACTTTAGGTTGAAGTGTACTATACTCATATACCTAACACTCTATTGGAAGACTTTAGATTTTCTAATTAATAAAGTGATTATATTCGTACTCTCTTCTTTACATTTTTTGTAATGTTTTGGGGATGTTGCACATGTCCTATAAAAATCATATTATTCTTAGAGACAAAACAATAATGTTGCAATGGCCTAGTCTTTAGAAATTGACTTTGGTTTTATGTTATTACATGTTTGTTAGATTTTGTATTGCTTGAATTCTTGTATGCATATTCGATACAACAATAGCATAAGAATGGTTAGATACCTTCTTCGCATTTACTTACGTCTTTGTGTCACTACAAATAAAATGTCATTTAGTGGCACACGTTTTTAGCGGCACTTAACTTTTGTGTCACTAATATAGGATTTGGTGGCACTTTGAGTGTGCCACATTTGTGTGACCCATACTTTTAGTGACACTTATTATTTATGCCTTTAAATTATATTTTTAGTGGCACTTTATATATGCCACACATAATTAACATGTATTTTTATGGCATTTAACTTATGCCACTAAATCAATTTAACATTTTTCACACTTATCATTCCCTCTTAAAATTCATTTCCTCTTAAAAATATAAGCGAATCTGGTGTTTCGATTCTTAATTTCTTTCTCAAACCCTAATTTTCAATCTTCATAAAGAGGTGCAACAGGTGCTGGTAGTTAGGGGTATTCAGAAAAACCAAAGACAGTTTAACATAGTTAACAAACCACATTTATAACCGAATAAACCCAATCAGATTGCGAACACGGTTTTCGGTTCGGGTTACGGTTTCATGTTTTTTTTTTAATTTGGTTTGTTCGGTTAAACTGTTTAAACCAAATTGATATTTAAATATATTATTTTTTATTAATTATATATGTTAGATTATATTATATTATATATATATATATATATATATATATATATATTATATTTATATTTATATATTAAAAGAAGGATGGATTACGAATAGAATTGTTTAATGGATTCATACTTTGATGACAAGGGTTTGGGCTACAATACATTTGAGGCCATTTTCCTTCCAATTCCAGTGCAAACAAAAAAAATGCGGGGCAATGGGCAAATTTCCTTGACCCTAAATCCACACTCCACAGAACACCTCTGCCGTCGCCGACTCACTGTGAGGCCTCTGCCGTGAGCCCCTCTGCCATCTGCCGCCGATCAGCGCCTGTTGTATCCGACTCGCCATGAGCCCTTTGCAAGTGTCATAGTTTTCTTCCACGTCTTAAGAAGGGTTTCAAGTGATTTTCTTTGATTGTTTTGACTCTTCCTTTGCTATGATGAGGTAATTAATCCTCCTTTTAGATTAACGTTGTAGAACCTAAATCTAGAAATCGATATTCTCGAAGCTTTTCAATACCTATGTACTATATTCCTTCTAGGTTTTACAAATTTGAATTTTAGTTTGTGGAATTTTGATATGAGTTTGCTTTGTAATTTTCTATTATGCTTTGAATTGTATGTTTACCCCATGGAAATTTGTAAATTTATTATCACAACTTGATTTATTTGTCCTGATGATTGCAATACTGTGAAATTACGATTATGTATATGGATTATGTGATTATACAAGCCCAGTTGTATGATTATAAGTTTGATTTGAATGATTCTGCTCTGTTTCTTTTGTAAAAATGTAAAAGGGGCTAGGGTTGATTTTCATTTGAATTTTATTTTTGCCTTTGACAATTAGAAGGGAAAAGAAAGACATAAACCCTGTGTTGGGTCATACCTAAATTTTTACTATTAATTACACAATGAGAAACAAATAGTACCTAAATTATTAATTACAAATTGAAAAACAAGCAGTAATTGAGAAAACCTAAACTTGAATTAAAACAAAAAATAGCAATGTGGTTGAGCCAATTCAAACTGTAAATGAGAAATTTAAAATTCTTTTTGGTCAACAGGTAGGTTTTTTTTAACTCAAATTAGTTAATTTTGAGGATTATTTCAAGGTTCAAACCTTCAATAACATGAATAACCAGTTTATCGGTTGAATAAAATCCTTTGGTTCATTTTTATTCAACCGCGTACATTCTTACAAACCTAATTGAAGTTTGGGTTACTTGATTTTTAGAGTTTGGTTTAACCTGAGAAAGACTTTTTGAAAGCTTACGTTCCTTTACAACAATTGTCATCATATATACACACTTATGTATCTTCAATGGGTACTTTGTTATAGTATTTTAACCCAATTGGCCTAAGCCATCGACTTGAGTTACATATCGATGACTCTCAAGAATTTTATGCTTTCATCAACGGACCAGATTGTGATGGATGTTGTTTAAATGTAATTACTAAATTTCATGCTTAAGGCTTACTAATGCTTGGTTATTACCTCATAAATGCTTGGTTATGTGAAACTATGTGGCCAAACTGGAAATTGAATTGTAATTTTTAAACGAGTTATAATAATTTTAATTTTTTAAATAAAGATATTTATGAAGTTATTGTATTAACATTACACATTTGGGAAGCTTTAGACACCTTCAATATGTTCCCTTTTTGACCAAAATTTTTAGTTTCTAGCCATTCGAAATCTTAACTAACAAAACACAACCTCAAATGCACTTAATCTAAATTTCAGATAAATATTATGGCGAGGACCTAACGTTGGTAGGTGTACTCAAGCATGGTCTGATTATGATTTTAATTTAGAATTTTTTTTTTAATTTTATTGTTAATTTATTCTTATAGTTTAGTTTTTTGTTCAACGGGACACTTTTATTGAGGTGTAATTATATAGTTTCATTTTATTGTGTAATACCTAGGAGATGACCACCTGCGGTTTTATAGAGGCTGCAGGTACTATATAGTGGTGCGACAACTACTATATAACAATGATAATGGGTTTATTAGCTGAGTTTAAAGTATTTTGGTGGCTTTTTTTGCACTTTTGTTTTGTAGATGTGTGTGCAGCAAAATGATCCAACCAAGCTCGTTAGTGATGATTTTTGAAACATTATTATCATCTGCTACAACCATAGTGGATGATGAAAAAGGGAACCCCTCATGGCAAGCACGTTCTAATTTCTACAAAGCTTGTGAATCTATTGGAGTTACTATTATTCATAGTTGTCTCAGCCTGACTTAGATAAGTAAAGCTATATACAGGTAAAAAATGTGTGCATGTTTCAAAGAATTGTGCAGATTAAAGATTTTGTGCAGATTAAATCAAAGAATTTTTCATGAAGATGTTCCTGAACCTCTCAAGAACTGTAAGTTTATAACAACTTTTTGTTTTTTAAGTTATTGTTTTTGAATTGTGCATGTACATGCATTCATGTTTTCATGCAAAGCAATTTAAAGATCTTGTGCAGATTAGCTCAAAGAATTGTGTGTGGAGATGTTCTTGAACCTCTCAAGAACTGTAAGTTTATAACAACTTTTTGTTTTTAAACTATCATTTAACTATCAAAGTAGCACTTTTACCAAAATTACAAATTTGTATAAATAATTTGAACAGATGGTCTCTTTTGCATTGGTTCATTGCTTGCTGGTGCTAAATTCAGAGGAGTGAAATGTTCATATGGCAAGGTTGATATCATGAGAAGTTTTCGAGCTAAGTCATATAGGAGTGAAATGTTCATCAATGATTAAATTACGTGTGACGTGTAAACGTTTGAAAACAGAAAGATGTTGCTTGTTACATTGGTTTTGACATTTTTTGTATTATGTTTTGGATCAAATTTTTAATGTTATTATTTACAATGTTGTTCAACTTTTATTTCATATTTATATTGTAAAATAATGCGTCTTTGTGATAATGTGTTATACAACTAACTATATGTGGTTTTTACCGGCACAAAATTTGAGCATCTAAAGGTGTTTTTATATTATGGCAAAATAAAAGTGTCGCTGAAACCAACATGAATATGAGACTAAGATTAATTTTTAGTGGCATAAAAACTGTGCTACAAAAATCTCTTTTTATTTTGTGGCAGAAAAAAAAGTGCCACTAAAAGTCTAAAAAATTTGTGCAGCATTTTGAAAAAGTGCCACTAAAAGGCTTTAGCGTCACCACTTCTAGTGGCACTTTATTTGTGTGCCACACAATCTTTAAGGGGTTTCTAGTGGCACTTTTTTGGTCTTTTAAGGCACTTTTTGTATGCCATTAAATGGCATTTTATTTGTAGTGTGTTAAAAAGGTGAAATTGTACACTATTGCAAACATGTGCTAACACACAGAAATCCAGGCCTTGCAAGCTTAGGTTTACAAGTTTTGTTTGACACTGTTTGGGAACATTATTGAGGACTATTGAGAACTATGATTACTTGTTTGTATGCCTTGTATAACTATTGAGGACTTATTTGAATTCTTGTGATATACATGATTCTTTAGAAACTCTTAAGAATATATGCTATAGACCAATGCTTTAGACTTTGTATTTTCATTTCTTTCTTATGTATTATATAAACTTTGTATGTGTGCTTACCAATTATTCAAATTGTTGACAAAATTACTTTACATGTGTGACAGGTTAAATGCAGCTCATGAAGACATAGGCTAGGACTTTAGTTGACCTAGTTTAAATATTAAAACCATGTTTTAAATTTCAATTGTAATTGTTTGGATTTAATTATTGTAATGGATTGATTTAAGTTTAGTGAATGTTGGTTGTCGTTTAATAAATGTTGCATTTAAATATTGAAGCGTATTAATGGCACCATGAGCTAATGAACGATCAAACTTGCTTTTCGACGTATTTCCGTTGTTGATTGGGGTGTGACAATATATATATATATATATGTGTGTGTGTGTGTATGTATGTATGTATGTATGTATGTATGTGTGTGTGTGTATAATATGATGTTTTCTCAATAAATATGTTCGTTAGTGTAAAAAATACGTTTGGGTTATCAACTAACGGCAACTTGCTGGTACGATAAAAAATGAGTAACGTGGATTGAATAAAATATGTACCCTTATATAAATGTTTATCATTTCTGTTTCAGTATTTGTAATCGAATCGTCATAACTATATATATATATATATATATGTATTCTTTTATATGCTTAATCAAATGTCAGCGCGAGTCACGTTCTCATAAAGACGTCACATCTCCTCATGACACTTTTTTGTTTTCTTAATTTTTTTTTATTAAGTAATCTTTTTAAAATTCTTATACCATAAAGGATGTGACATAATCGTGTTTTTTGTATCTTCGTTTCAACTACAACGCACGAGTTTTAATCATATCTCCCCACCGAAGCATGCGGGTAACTTTGCTAATTTGTACTTAATATCGGTTTATTTTTCTCCTTTCTATTGTTATAAGTATATTATATATGACTTTATTTTATATAGGACAGTTAGTGATGTAAAAAAAAAAAGATGGCATCAGTATAACACGTGGGTTTCCTCCTAGTGTGTGTATAAAAGAATTTAATTCAGTCCTCTATTTTAAAGTGTCATGTTTAGAAATATGTGGTATCATATGTCAGACGAATTTTTTGGTAAAATGGTGTAGTATTTGAAATGTAAATGGGAAATGGGTTGGTCAACGAAGTTATTTGGTTTATGGGTGTTCCGCTGGTACCACCAACAGATTTGAATTTGGTTTTTAGAGTCCGCTGCTCCCAGTAACGGATCCTCTATTGCCACCGGCGGATCCCATTTTTTTTTACGTTTGTGGTAAATGCGGATGCTTTCCTCCGTGAAACCCCATTCACGTAGGGGATCCGTTATTGGGAGCAGCGGACTCTAAAAACCAAATTCAAATCCGCTGGTGGTGCCAGCGGAACACCCATAAACCAAATAACTTCGTTGGCCAACCCATTTCCCATTTACATTTCAAATACTACACCATTTTAACAAAAAATTCTATGTTAGACATTTTATTTTTAATCCATTTATTTTAGGCTGAAACTTTGGTCAACTATTAATTATGTTTATTTATAGACAATAGGCCACTAATGGGTCGTAGAACAATAAGTAAATGTGCAGAAATTGTGTTTGTAAATAAAACCCAAGGTTAGTATGTGTTTGGTTAAAATTAGGTCATAGTGAACAAAGGCTAACAGCCTTGTTACGGGAAATTTTGGCAGCAAATGAATGGGTGTGATGGTTGCATAACAAAATTCCTTGTTTTCATATATCTCTGAATGAAAAAAAGTTTGCCATATCATTTTCTCTTTTCATTCCTTCTTAATTTCAATTTCGTATTTTGTATTTGTGTGTTTCAAACATGAAGAAGTATTATGATATGAAGCCTAATCCTGGGAAGAAATCTTTGTTCTACAAATACTAGACTTCAAACACAAGCAATGCATATAAATTTATTCTAAACGTAAAGGGAAGGTGTCATCCAAGATGCTTTATCATGACTTTAGTAGCAATATAAAGACTGAAGGATGAGGATGGACACAAAGAAACAAATCAATATGGAAGGCTCAAGTTCCTCTAATCCTGGAAACCCATACCCATACCCATACCCATCACATGTTACAATGAAGCTGAGTGGTCGAGACACATATGACGTGTGGAAAACACAAATGCTATGCCTCTTAGAGAGTCATGATATGTTTCGTTTCATTCAACCGAAAACACTTGGTGAGCACAAGGACGATCTATGGAGAAGATCAGATGCACTCGTCAAAGGCTGGATGCTCGGGTCTCTCTCTAATCAAACACTCAAGTACGTCGTCAACTCATTTCCAAACGAAATTTCACTGCAAAAGATGCTTGGGATAACCTACAGACTGTCTATGGTCCTCCTGTTAGAGCAAGTGAATACATTTTCTCCTTAAAATTCAAAAACAAAATGATGATGATTCTAGTAGATTTTATACATCTCATGATTAAGGTTTAATAGGTGTTCCAAACGGGTTATGACTTTTAATTGGAGGAAGTGACTTGTTTTTCAGTTTTAGACGCAAACAAAAATATTCTTTTGTCACGCTAACACCTATAGCAACCTACATGGCTAAAAAAATAAAGTGTCATAATAATATTGATTTATGGCCACAAAACGTCATGTACGTTCTTATAATTAGACTGTCTAATTATAACATGCACAAACCAGCTAACCGGTTGGAAACCGTTTTCCCAATAACAAAAATAGTTAACCGGTTTATAGGATTTTACAGGTTTTCCTAATAACCAGTTCTGTTAAAAATTGGTTTTCTAACCTATATTTCCTAAAGATGGAATCGAACCGGTTAACCGGTGGAACTAGTGTGGGTAGTATAGGAGGCGTGATCAGTTGAGGGGAGGGTGGGGTGGTGACAACAGATGAGGGGGATTGGGGAGACTGATCGAACAGGTGGGGAGGAAGGTGAGGGATGGATGTAGAAGTGACAGAAGAAGGTGGATCCAAACACAAGCCACATGAGGATTGAGGTGTGCTAGGAGAAGATATGGTGGAACGGGGTGGAGGTAAATCAACAGGAGGATTGATAGTGAAAGATGGATCAGAGAACATGGATAGTTCAAGGCTAGAGATCGGTTGTTGGGGTGATTTAGCTTGGAGCGGGAAATATGTTTCATCAAACCGTGCGTGCCTGGTGACATACACATGAGAGGAGACTGGATCGAAGCACCGATAGCCTTTATAGGTAGGGCTATATCCCAAGAATACGCACGGGAGACTACGAGTGAGAGCTTGTTCGCCGAGTAGTCTCGTAAGTAAGGATAAACACAACAACCAAAGGTGCAAAAATTGGAGAAGTTGGGAGGGTGCTTGTTGAGAACCTCATAAGGTGATTTGCCATTGAGGACTGTGCTTGGAAGCCTGTTTATGACATATATAGCCGAGGAGAAAGCATCCACCCAAAAGTGTGTTGGGAGACTAGAGTGGAAGAGCATTGCAAGCCCGGTTTCAACAATATGTCGGTGTTTTCGTTCAAGACGCCCGTTTTGTTGGGGTGTATAAGGACACGAAATACGATGAAAAGTTCCATTTGATTCAAATAATTTTCGCGTTTTGGGGTTAACAAATTCGGCCCCTCCGTCACTTTGGAAGATTTTAATTTTGCGAGACAGTTGTGTTTGAACCATATTGAGAAACACAACCAAAGTATTGTAAAAGTCTGATTTTAAACGAAGTGGGTATAGCCAACAGAATCGAGAGTGATCATCCACAAACACAACATAGTAACGAAAATCATGAGTACTAGGAACCGGAGAGGGTCCCCACAAATCACAGTGAACAATGTCTAAAGGAAATAAGGCCCGTTTAGGGTTTAATTCAAAAGGTAAACAAGTACTTTTAGCAAGTTGACAAGGTGAACATGTGATAGGTTTAGGTAAAAGAGCACTAAACGATAAAAGTCCTTGGTTTTTCAACAATACAATATTATCAAAATGGGTATGTCCCAAACGAGAATGCCAAATTTCAAAAGATGCTTTGAGGCACTTGGAAGTTGCAACCAAAGCTGTGTGATCTTGATGTAGCACATAGAGCCCATTCTCACATCGACCGTGAGCAAGAAGTTGTTTGTTGTGGCGGTCCTGAATGGAAAAAAATGGGTAAGATAATAACACATCAACTTGATTATCTTGTGTTAACTTACTAATAGATAGTAAGTTTTTGGTAATGCTGGGAACAACCAGAACATTATGTAAATGTAAATTATTAGGCAATAGGGATTGACCAATATGAGTAATAGGAAGAGTTGTACCATTACCAAACGTGACAGAATCATTACAGCCACAGGGATGGGATTAGAAACATTATTTGTGGAGTGTGTCATATGAGCAAAAGACACCAGGCTGGGGCACGAGGAGGCATAATGCCCAGGCTTCCGACATAGTTGGCAGGTAGGTAGCCTACAGCCAGCATTCCGACCACCCCGAAATGGGGATCCACGAGAAGAACGAGCGCCCCTACCACGAGAGGTAGATGAGGACCGTGGGGCTTGAGCAACGAAAGCCACGGGAGGAGTGGAAGACCCATGCAATGACTGAGTGAACATCTCGTGATTCTCGGCTTGAGCAACCAAGTCCGAGAATGAAGGTAGCGGACGAGAAGCCCGAACGGCAGTAGAAAACCCTTCAAAAGTGGTACCCAGACCACGTAAAAACCAGTGAATAAGGTCAGCAACAGGAACCGGGTGGGCAATAGCCGCCAATTGATCATTGAGGAGTTTGAATTTCCGGCTGAAAACAGCCACAGATTGCGATCCTTTTTGAAGATTACTGAGTTGATCACGGAGGTTGTGGGCTCGTTCGATAGAGGCATTCCCGTATGCTTTTTCAAGCGCAAGCCATATGGCACGAGCAGATGACAACCCAAAAATAACGGTGACCGCTTCTTCGGAGAGTGAAGCATGGAGGATAATGATGGTGCGTTGATCAGCAGCCACCCAAGGGGAATATTCAGGGTTGGGAACAACCTTGCCATCGGAAGTAACAGTAGAAGGAGGGATGGTGCTGCTGCCATCAACATGAGATAACAGGTTTTGATAGGTTAAGATGGGAACCATTTGGTTTTTCCATAGGAGATAGTTGGAAGCACCAAGTTTGATGGTGATCATGTGCATGAGAGTGTTGATAGGAAAGGTAGTATCCATGGAGGAGGAGGAAGCCATGAGAGGGAGGGGCTGTCACGAAGGAAGGAGGGAGGGGGGAAGGAAGTTACAGAATGGGAGATGAAGAGCAAGAGATAGGGAGAGGAAGTGAAGGGTTGGGATCTTTGGCTCTATACCATAATAGTGAACACTCAATGCATCCACAATTGTGGATGGGAACTATTATATACAAAAATAATATGCACACAAGTCATACAAGAATTAGAAATATACAAAATAGACCCATGTGACATATACAATAACTAAGGTATGACAATAGGAACCGGTTCAAAAACCAATAGTGACAACTTCTATTGTGATGATAAGCTGCAGAAAATGCTTCGGATATGCTGCAGACTAGCAATAGTCCTCCTATTGGAACAGGTGAATACATTTTCTTCTTATAATTAAAAAAACTTGCTGTTAGATTTTATACATCTTATGTCTATAGGTAAATCTACAGTGAAAACTTCTATTGTGATGATAAATTAAGGAAACATTTAGTTACAGGATGCGGAAGGCATCAAATAATTTTAATGCACATCATATATATTCTATCTGCAGATGAGATTTATTCACAGAAATATACATTGAAGTGCAATTCCCACGCATACATACATGCCGCAATCATGATTCACTTGTTCGGCAATCACTTTCGCTTCAATTTATTCTATTTCATTTGCTTTTTATTTTTATTTTGTTCCAAGAGAATAAAGAGGGGAGTTCTATTTTGTATTTTTAAGTATTAGCAAAAGTTTGTAATGAAATTCATGTGTATGTACAGTCAAAAAGTTGCATGCAGCAATCCTGGTTCAAAACTATAGGGACGTTATAGCCATTTTGGGTGATAGAATTGTTACATTAAGAGACAGAATCACCATCAATGGTAACACCGCACTCCACGTGGCAGTGGGTGTGAGCAATGACAAAATTTTTTTAGGAAAGATGTTGAACTTGGCTAGAGAAGATAATCAGCAACCATTGGATATGCGAAATTTTGAAGGAAGCACACTACTTCATGTTGCTGCTATTGTTGGCAACACCAAAGCTGCAAAGATGTTGGTTCAACACCATAGCTGCCATTATATGTTGTTTGAGAAGGACAATGAGGGTCAAACGCCACTAGACAGAGCTGTTTCTAATATGCATACTGACATTTATATCTATTTGTTGGATCAGTATTTAGTTAATCCTGACTTGGAGAGGGGTGACTTGTTCGATAACAGTGAGATTCTGGTTAATGCGATCTCTTCTAAAGATTACGGTAATTAAGTTAACTTAACTAATCAATCTACACACTTCATCGTATGTCTGTCCAATTTCTTCATTACATTTTATCTGTAGTTTCAGCATACAAGATGAGAAGATTTATAAAAGACCCTGACACTGTTTGTTGTTAATTTTATCTTAATCGATATATTCGATTGATCTACATGTTTATTTCTTTTTCAGCTCATCAAAACTAAATACCATGCCTCTCTCTATATTATATACTACGCAAAATTGAAAAGAGAATAAACAAAAAAATATTTCTTTGCTTTGCTGATCAGGAATTATGATGCTCCATATTTCACTTGTTCCGGTGATATTTAAGATTGTTGAAGCCAGCAAAAGAAAAGCGGAGTCTTACCGTCATGCTAAATTGCTAGTAGAGTTTACATGTGACTTAATAAGTACGTCCACAACTTACAACAATGCGATTTTTGAAGCCACAAGACAAAATGCAGTCGAGGTTTTAAAAATGATTGTCTCTCGATTCCCAAATGCAATTTGGACTAGCAATGAACATCATACATCATACAAAAAAAACTCGTTTGGAGAAACACCTCAAATGGTATTCACAAATAGGGGTGTAAACGAACCAAGGCAGCTCGTGAAATACTCGAGATCGGATCGGTAAAAAGTTCGAACGAGCCGAGCCTTAACGAGCCCGAGCCCGAGCTCGAGCCCAAAAGTGTGGCTTGTTTAGTAATCGAGCCCGAGCTCGAGCTTTACATATCGAGCTCGAGCTGGCTCGCGAGCCTTATCGAGCTTTTTGAATATATAATTTTTATTTAATATATTAAGTGTTTAATTATAAAATTAATTATTTTTATACATAAAATTACGATAAATATATTTAAGTAAAATATTTTATGTTAAATTTAGAAAATATAATTATAAATATAATTAAATTAGTAATTAAAGTAAATAAATTAAATAAATAAAATCTAAACGAGCCAAGCCGAGCCGAGCTCTAGCCTACAAATTTTCTAACGAGCCGAGCTCGAGCCTGGTGAATAAAGCTCTTAACGAGCCGAGCTCGAGCCCGAACCCGAATTTATCTAAACGAGCCGAGCTCGAGCCTTAACGAGCTCGGGATCGACTCGGCTCGTTTACACCCCTATTCATAAAGGAACACATGAAGTTGGTGATTGAGGGAGAAAAATGGATGAAGGAGACTGCTCTGTCATACACAATTACATCTGTGTTGATCACCACAATCATGTTTGCAGCAGCTATTACTGTGCCTGGTGGAAACAAACAAGATAGCGGGATATATACCGGTGTTTGCTAACATCTCCCTCTTCAGAATATTTGCAATGGCAGATGTCCTGTCATTTTTCACATCTGTTGAATCCTTGTTACTGTTTTTGTCGATCGTCACCGATCCTTTTACTGAGGATAACTTTCTCTTCAGGTTGCCTGCAAGGTTGTTAAGTGGTCTCATCTGCTTGTTCGTCTCAATAACTGCAATGCATGTAGCTTTTAGTGCAAGCATTGCACTTGTGTTCGGCCTAAGCACCCCGTTGATTGTTGCACTTGTAGTTGCATTTATTGTTGTACTCGTAGTTGCATTGATTGGACAACCCTTTCTTATATCTTTGAGTTTGCAGTTTGTACTATTAGAGTACCTAATGAATGTCACATTTGGCCGTAGAATGTTTGGGAAGACAAGTGATGATCATTTCTATTAACTGTTGTGTATTTTTATTTTTTCATATGTAACCTCTCCAATAATGTTGTAGTTGAATGACAATTATTTTCTACTTGAATATCTATAGTATAACATTTCCACAAATTTGTAATTTGTAATTTTATTTTATCTGGAATTAGTCTTGTCATTTTGAAATCATCACTACAAAACTTTTAGTTTAAATTTTAAATTTATGAAACTTTGTTTATATTATTAAAACAAAAATGAGAAAACATAATTTTAACTAAAATAATGCTAAAATAATTTTAAAAAAAGGCAAATTGGATTTAAAAAATCCTAACTATGAAAATCCCCGATAACGGTCCGTACTTTCGACATTTTTACCTTTGGCGGACAGCCGTAAAAAAAACTTAACGGTGTTAACTTATTTTCGAGTTTCGGATGGATTTTTGATAGCTTTTATTCAGATTGAGAATACGAGTCGAATGACGTATAACTTACCTCGAAACGCTGCTCCAAATTCCCAATTTTTGTGTTTAAACTTTCAATTCATCAAAGAAATCATCAAAATGGGAAATTTGGAGCAGCGTTTCGAGGTAACTTATACGTCATTCGACTCGTATTCTCTTTCTGAACAAAAGCCCTCAAAAATCCGTTCAAAACTCGAAAAAAGGTTAACGCCATTAATTTTTTTTACGGCGGTCCGCCAGAGGTAAATAGGTCGAGTATGGACCGTTATTAGGCATTTTCATAATTGGGACCAGCAGCGGCCAATTGATCAAAGTTTGGATTATTAAAAGTTCATTTGCTTAAAAAAACAAAAGTAATAAAAGTTAAACTTTTTTTTTAAAATTTCTAAGGAATTATTTTACAAAAGTAAGTTTTATAAAATAATACTAAAACTATGTAAAAATTTTCAAAACATGTATAAATAATTTATTTAAACAAATAATATGATTAAATAAATTATATCATTTTTAAACCTTTTAGAAATTCTTTTTATGAAATAAAGGGATCAAATTTGCCAAAACCAAAACTGAAACTTAATAATGAATAAAATTACTATCAGGGACCATCTTGCCAATTCCTCAAACTGTCATCTCCCTCATCCGGTTACACACCAAACTCAACCCGAGCACCATTCGTAACCTGATTCTTAACAACTCAAATTAATGCGTTCTAGCTCAGTCTCACTCGATTTTCGCAAGTCCTCAAATGCGTGATTGATTTCCAATTATCAATTAAAGCTATTAACCACAAATTAATACGAAATCATTCCTAGAAATACGAATGCGAACTAAGAAATTGAATTCGCTTCTAACTTGTATAAAAACCTAAAGTGACCGATTCCTTTGCTCCTGCTGTCTGAAATTATTAAGCATACTGATAAGAACAGAAGAATAGAAAGACAGTAGAAAGAATAGGACACTCAATCATAGCTCATTTCATTACAATAGAGGTATATAACTACCTCTAACAACCATAACGGTAATTGTTACAAAATAGCTACCACTTTCCAGTATCTACACTTTCAGTCCCTCTACTTATTACGACATATCAATACTCCTTCCATAACATTGTTTTGACCTCAAAACACAAAATCAAAACACAAAATTAGGAAATATAATTTCCCATGTAGCTTCTGTGATGGGTAAACTATCCCATTGAATTAACCCTTCCACTGATGCTCTACTTCCACGCCTTGACAGCCTTCTATTAAGAACCTACAATGGTTTAAACATGAATCTAGGAGCAGTTGGTAAAGGAACAGTCTGATTAGTGTCTCCTCTTGCTAATTTCAACAAAGACACATGAAAAACTGGATGAACTTGAGCTTCTTCAGGCAGATCCAACTTGTAAGCAACAACCCTAATTCGTTTAATTATCATAAATGGTCCAAAATAATTAGGTCCCAATTTATTAAAATGTGCAGCTCTCAAAGTCGATTGACCATAAGGGTGAAGCTTAACATACACAAAATCCCCAACTTTAAATTCTCTATCACTCCTTCCCTTATCCGTATTCTATTTCATCTTGTTCTGTGCACGTATAAGAGCAAATCGAAGCAACTTAATAGTTGCCTCCCTATCACACATCATTTCATCAACAGCTGCCACTCTAACATCCCTAGGGGCATATGGAACAAAAAGAGGGGGTGCATACCCATATAAAGCTTGAAATGGAGTGACCCCAATGAAGTATGAAAATTACAATTGTACCAAAATTCTGCCAATGGAAGCCATTTAATCCAATTAGTTGGCTTGTTCATCACCATACACCTAAGATAGGTTTCCAAACACCTATTAACCACTTCCGTTTGACTGTCCGATTGAGGATGGTATGCAGTTGACAAAGCCAATTGTATCCCTTGTAATGCCGTAAACTCCTTTCAAATTTGGCTAATAAAAATGGGGTGTCGATCAAAAACTATAGTCTCCTGCCAACCATGCAGTCTAAAAACTTGATCAAGGAACAACTGCACTACTTGTGAGGCAGTATACAGATGAGACAATGCCATAAAATGACCATATTTTGTTAAACGATCCACCACCACTAAAAATGAATCCTTACCACCTGATTTTGGCAAACCTCTAATAAAATCCATAGATATGTCTGAAAAACTTGTGTAGGAACCAGTAAGGGTGAAGTAACCCAGGAGTTGCCACCGTCTCATACTTTTCCTTTTGGCACACCACACAAGTTCGGATATAATTCCTAACTTGTTTATGCAATCCCTTCCAAGTAAACAAGGATCTGATTCTTTTAACAGTGGCATGGACCCCTGAATGACCACTCATAGATTCTTTATGACATAATGCAATTATATCCCCTTGCAACTCCAAATCATTACCCACCATCACCTTCCCTTTTCTGAACAATTATTCTCCCACTAACGAATACCCCTTGTGAATAATTCCATTATGTAAATCCTTATTAAAGACAAGCGATCATATTTTTTCCATGAAGATTGAATTCTAGACCGTAAAGATGAATCAAAAGTACTCATAGTAACAGACCACAAAGATGGAGCTTGTACCCTTGATAAAGCATCAGCCACGCTGTTTTGAGTACCCATCTTATAGGTGTTCTCAAAATCATACCCCATCATTTTTTCTATCCATACTTGTTGTAATGGAGTTGTTATTTTCTGATCCACTAAGTGTTTCAAACTTTTTTGATATGTTCTTATTATAAAATGACCCAAGGACAAATAGTGATGCCAATGCTTCACTGCAAGCATAATGGCCAATAAATCTCTTTTCATAAACTGATAGAGCTTGTTGTCTAGCTGACAAAGCTTTACTGATGAAGGCTATAGGATGTCCTTCTTGCATTAAAACCGCTCCCATACCCTTTCCTGATGCATTAGTCTCTATAACAAAAGTTTTCAAAAAATTAGGCAGTGTTAAAAAAGGAGTAGACAAAACTGTCTTTAATTCTTCAAAAGCTTGTGTAGAAGCATCATTCCATACAAAAGCATCATTCCTAAATAAATCTGTCAATGGTTTTGCCAAAACACCATAGGACTTGATAAATCTGCGATAATATCCGGTTAATCTCAAAAAACCCCTTAATTGTTTAACATCTGTAGGAATTGGCCACTCTTTAATTGCCAACAACTTATGCGGATCAGTAGACACCCCATCTTTCGATATTATATGTCCTAAATATTCCACCGAAGTACCCCCAAAAGAACATTTAGACTTCTTTGCAAACAGTTGTTGCTACCTTAACACTGTCAATACTTGTCTTAAATTAATCAAATGTAATTCGCAAGAAGTGTTGTACACTAAAATATAATCAAATAAAACAAGTGCTGACTTCCTCAAAAACGCTTTAAATGCTTCATTCATCAAGGCTTGGAATGTTGCAGGTGCATTAGTCAAGCCAAATGGCATGACCACAAATTCAAACAACCCTTCATGTGTCCTGAATGCAGTCTTATGAATGTCTGCCTCATGCATTCTAATTTGATGATACCCGGACCTCAAATCCAGTTTAGAAAATACCACTGCTTGACCCAACCCTTCAAATAGTTCTTCGACCAAAGGAATTGGGTAACTGTTCTTAATGGTGGCATCATTAAGCTTCCTATAATCGATACAAAATCTCCTTGATCCATCCTTCTCTTTAACTAAAACAACAGGAGCTGCAAAAGGACTCGAACTTCCTCTAACAACCCCTGTGTCCATATGTTCTTTCGTAAGTTTTTCAATAACATCTTTCCGAGTAGCTTGATATCTATAGGGTTTCAAATTAATCACCAAATCCTTATCTTTCAAAACTATCTTATGGTCACAACTCCTTTTTGGAGGTAAAGTAACAGGTACTTGAATTACATCCTCAAATTCCTGTAATAAAGATTCTAAACCTGGACCATCAAAGGCTCCCTCTATCTTAGTATCATCTTGAAACTCAGATAAAGGTTGCTGCATTTGTAAACTTAACAAATTGGATTCTATCACCTTGTTTTCCTGTCCCATCAAGTCATTCATACAATCTACTGAACACAATGTAACAGAATTATTATCAACCCCTTTAAGTGTACATTGTACATTACCCAACTAGAATTGCATAGTCATTTTACTAAAATCCCAAATAATAGCACCCGAAGTCAATAACCATTGAACCCCTAACACCATGTCATAATTGTCTAGTGGAATGATAAAAACATTAGCAGTAAACCATAAGGATTGCATTAACCATTGAAAGTTAGGACAATACTTATTGCAATTAATTTTTGAGCCATTAGCTACTCCAACTGTCGTACTATCAACTGATTGAGTATAACAATTAAGTTTTCTTGCTAATTGATCATTTAAAAAAATTGTGAGTAGACCCAGAGTCAAAAAGAATTCTTAACTGTTTGTTACCAATGGTGCCTACAATTTTCATGGTTGAGAAAGAATTCAAGCCTGTAAGTGTATGAATTGAGATTAAAGGTTCTGTACTCTCTTGAATGATTTCTCCTTCGTTCAACTCATCCTCCTCATCCCTTCCAATAACTTCCAATACTAGTAACTGTTTGTTAGCACATTTGTGACCAAGAGTAAACTTATCTGGACACCAAAAACACTCACCCCTAGAACGTTTTCCTTCGATTTCTTTACTAGAAATCTGTCTTGTGTTGGGTAATTTCTTATGAACCGGTGGGGTAGGTAACAAGGGTAAATGAGAGACACTTATAGGTGGCTTGAGAATGTTCTGAGTTTTATTCATAATAGCTGAAGAATTAGAAGTATATCGACTCCCATTAGGTGCTAACGTTCGATTAGTTGCATCTTGAATATTTGCCAAACGAAATGCTTCCCTTAAAGTCTTCGGTTGAAATATCTTAACTAGACCTTGAATTTCTGGTTTAAGAGCTTTTAAGAAAATACTCATCGCATAACGTTCAGGGATTGACACCTTCAACAAATGCGCATCAACCTGCTTACAAAAATCTTCTAAAGAACCCACTTGAGATAAAAAAGTTAACATCCCCATTGAATTTCGAACAACGTAGTAGAAAATCTTGATATAATTTCTTCTGCATACTCCTTCCAAGCAATTTCTATAATCGGCACTGCTATCGTTCGTAAATAAGATTGATGCCATTTGACAGCATTTTTTTCTTCCAAATGAATTGCCGCATAACATACCTTGATATTCTCTGGAGTTTCATCGATACTAAAAAAATGCTCACAACGGTAAATCCAATCATCTACATCACCAGTATTACCATCGAATTTAGGAAATTCAATCTTTCCAATCCGATGAAATCGCTCCGATCTCGTAAGAACACTTGAAGTATTATGACTCTCATCTTCTACATGGTTCGAATTATTCGAATTGTTGCCCAATTTCGCCAAAATAGCCTGAATATTCGCATTCAATGGCGCGAACGTTTGCTCTGATTTCTGCATAAATGCATCCACCTTCAACAGTGTGATTGCATGTTCATCAATCGTCTTCTCCAAATCCGCCCTTCTACGAGTCGCCATTAACGATCTTCAACAAGTACTGAAGAATTGATGATACGAGCGGCCAAGGAATGGCTGCTCTGATACCAATGATAAGAACAGAAGAATAGAAAGACAGTAGAAAGAATAGAACACTCAATCATAGCTCATTTCATTACAATAGAGGTATATAACTACCTCTAACAACCATAACGGTAATTATTACAAAATAGCTACCACTTTCCAGTATCTACACTTTCAGTCCCTCTACTTATTACAACATATCAACGAAAATTCAGATAATCAATCTTTTACTAAATTATTTTTGTAAGTTAAGTTATGCAACACTCCAACGCGGCTAGGCTGACGTGCCACTATTACAGATATCAAATTAAAAACAACATTCATTTAAATTAATAATAATCCAAAGATAACATTGAAAACAACTTAAAATAATCCAAGTCTTGAACATCTAAAATAAACATTAAAAATGTTTTTTATTAACTTCAGTATCTCCTAATTCTCTCATTACATGTTTCTATGATTTCTCTGGTTCCCTTGTGTACCATTTATAGAAATAATAGAAAACACAAGAAAGGAAAACGGCTAAGCCAAAAGTTATTCAGTAACAGAAAAACAATAAAAGTGATAAAAGACAGATAAGGAAAAGCAATTATAACTGTTACAGAACTGATAAACTGATTGTATAATGCTAAATTGAACATGTAACCGAACTTATAACTGAACATGTAACTGAACTTATAACCAAACATGTAACTGAATATGTAATTGAATATGACACTACTGATCAACTCGAAATGTAAGATATCCCCTCCACGATATCTATAAAGGTGAGACTTAATATTCTCTGTGACTGTCATTTCTAAATAGTCTGAAATGTAAGATATCCTCATCGATACCTAGAGCGAGACTTAAATGTCCTTGTGTCTCGCACCCCGGCCTTCCCGGGCCGAACAAAAGGGCGCGACGCGACTGATAATCGGGCAGGATCGCAGTATCCGGTCACACAGTTGCGAGACCTACATGTCTGGTTTCATACGTACATGCAATTTCTTGGATAAAACAGTTTGTAAAATCAGAGTTGCGGAAGTAAAGTTTAAGTTATCAAAACGGTTTAATATTCATAATTTGCGGAAGCGTTGTTAAAACAGTTTTCAAAACAAAGCAGAGTAATAGTTTGCGGAAACGATTTAAGTAATAATCATTACATAGAAATCCAAATGTTTAAATGTTCTGAAAATGTCCTAAGACACTAAAGCTGATGCATGGACTCCATCCTAGCATCCTATCCTCAAGTGCGTGCCTTAGCTTCCTGAGAAAACATGCAAGTAAAAAGGGTCAAAACAAAGGTTGGTGAGAGCACAGGTTTTTCATAAGCAGTAAACATCCAGTGTTTAAAGTAGGAGTTGTGATTTACATATCATTACAATGCAGTATCGATTGATAGCTAGTCAATACAGTTATATTATATGCGGGTTCGTACCGAAGCTGACAGTTGTGCCTCCCGCCATGTCCATCACAAGACAATGGCAAAGTGTTGGTGAATATTGCACCCATTCCGACCTCCAGTCAGGTTGGCCTCCCAGGCGCGATAGGTGGGGCTTGTTAGGCCCAAATAGTACTATTCAAGATTACCACGCTAGGCCCTACTCACTACTAACGGTCCGTGGAGTATCACGAGGACTTTTAGTTGTGATGTGGTCCACACATATACATATAGTGATAAAGCATGTCCATACGTAAATAAAATGAGTTGTTGTTCAAAAACAGTTGTAATGCAATGTTTTCTCCCCGAAAGGTAGAAAATGTAAAAAAGGGCCGTGAACTCACCTGATAGTGCAGTTTCCGGTTTTCGTGTGTTCGCGTCATGCGAAATCTAGCACCTGCTAGTATGCACCTATAACCATATAGGTGTGAGTATGTGTTTCGTGGTGTGTTGTAATCCATACAATTCCAAGTGTCGATGTGCTCAACCGAGTGTGTGTGTGTTGACTTGTGTTGACTCAACGAATCGTTGCTGACACGTTTGTTGTGTTATGACCGTCCAATGTGTCATAAGTACAAGTAGGACACTTACATGCTTCCTATGACCCTAATCGTACTAGTTACCCTTTTTTGGAAAGTATCCGTTTAAAAACTCGTTTTCACAAATCCAAGTTTCCAATATGCTTAGAAATCATTTTTAAACATATTTCAATGATCACAAATCATCAAATCATTCAAAAACATCAAAAGCCCTCTTTTGATTTACAAAAGTTTCCATAAATAGTAAGTTTATACAAAATCATGTTTTTGACAAAATCAATTATCCCAATGTGTTTCTAAACACTCCAATATGCATTTGACAACATCTACACATGTCTAACATGTCTAGATCATCACAAATCTATGACTTGCAACATAAAAGTTTCCTTTTATGGCAAGTGTACCAAAATCGTCATCAAATCAAACATAACTCAACCAAAACTCGAATCTAACATTTCTAAACTATAAAATCTGTGAATCTACAACAATATCACACCAAATCACCAACAAATTCGTGCACAATAACCTTATGGAGTTGCATGTGGGTTTTTAGCCCTTGCATGTACGATCTAACAACTATTAAGCGTATAAAACTACCTTAGATGGCAAGACTCGTGCTAGAACAGCTTCTGGAGGTCCTTCAAGTGGCTGAGATTGGATCTTTCGTTGTTTTGATGGCTTCCAAAGCTTCCTTGTTGTTCCTACGATCTTCAATCACCAA
This sequence comes from Mikania micrantha, assembly GCA_009363875.1. Taxonomy (NCBI): domain Eukaryota; kingdom Viridiplantae; phylum Streptophyta; class Magnoliopsida; order Asterales; family Asteraceae; genus Mikania; species Mikania micrantha. The sequence goes on along the minus strand of CM018683.1, from coordinate 65,981,347 downwards.
GAAATGGCCTCAATAGAGATTCTATGGAGTTTGAATGTTGATCTCAGGGGTTTTTGGTCGAGAATATGAGTAGAAAATCGGAGGAAGTGTGAAGAAACCGACTGAAATCATTTGGGGTTGATTTTATAGAATATTTTGATATGCATGTCCTTCGTGTACCGCGAAGGCCGATCAAAACGTTCACCGCGTACCGCGATGAAATTCGGGATCCTGAATCCCCGCTACTTCTTCGCGTATCGCCGAGTTCTTTGCTAAGGACCTTTCGTGTACCACGATGGGTCCACTTTCTTGTTTTTCGCTTTCGTTTGTTCGGTTTTGCTTGTGCTCGATTCCTAATGTTTATCCTAAACATCTAATGCATGTTTAGCACATAATACAATAATAACACATAAGTTTGATTACTTGTTTGATCACCAACGTTCGTGAGACTCGTGTATGTGTTTTGATAATTACTTGAATTATATTTGATAGTTTGTGTTCGTGTCTTACGAAGTGTTTGCATGCTTGATTAATCCTAATCAACATGTAATGCATAATTCCGTAATTCAATTACTGTTTTGTGTTAGTGTTTGTGTTTGCCACACTTGATTTCCAAAACCAATGGGCAATGTACGATTCGATAGTTCCTCGAACTATCGTTTCGCAGTTTTGTGTGTTTGACGCATCTAATTAAACATAATTAAATGAAATGCGACAAGTATGAATGTGAAATACATAGAGTGTAAGAGTTGCAATTTACCTGAAATTACAGGGTGTCACACTGTGACTGTCATTATTGACCCGTCCGGAGTGTAAGATATCCTCAACGATACCTATAAGATACGCATATATTCCCAAAGTATTTTCAGTGCTACTAATTAGAATGTTGGCACATATAGTGCCCGGTATGATCCCATTAGATTAACTAATATTATTTGCAAATAAAATTGAAATCTAACCCCACTTACATACATATTATTATAATTATCATGCACATGAAAACTATATAATTAACTCAAATAATGTCACACTCGTCGCTATTGTATCACCGTCATCTTGTCCCAATGATATGATCTCAATGAAATGAACACAATGTTATGATCTCTAGTCCTTAACATTGTTTTATAAGACCTTGTCTTATTACAAAATGTTAGCATGTGTGGGGAATGACATCATGAAGTTATGTTATTATGATGTCATCCTTGATATCACAAGTATTTGTCTCAACTGTTATCTCAATGTCATTAATTCTCAATGTTATGTGCTCTCAATAACTTTAACAATGTGTTATAAGAGCTTGTCTTATTACACAATGTTAGTGTATGTGGTGAATGATAACATCACGAAATTATTTTATCATGAGTATCATTCTTGTTATCTCTAGTAATGTCTCCGTGATATCTCATTGTCATCTCAGTGTTATAACCCCAGTGATATAAAATCTAGTTTTAATACATTGTGTCATTCAATTGATTTGATGATATCATGAAGTTATGTTATCATGATATCATTCCTGATGTGTCGTAAATGTCATTTCACACACAAGCGCACATAAGGATATGATAATAAAGACATAGTATTTATTATCTAAATTACATGATATTGATGTAATGTACTAAAACTTTTGAATAAAAGAGTTGGCATGTTTCTCAACCTCGCAATTAAAATCAAAAGATTAGAAAAGGGGCATATGAATTCACCTTGTTGATGAAATGGTTGGCTAGTGTTCAAGTAATGCACGCGCTCAATGTCATTATGTTGGATTGATTGCAAGACCTGTGTTTGAGTTCATGTGGTTTACAACTTATAAGTATAAGTCATTGTTTTATGTGTTAACCCTAAAGTTGATTAACTTGTGTAAGTCCTTGTTATTTGATTAACCTAATTTCACTTGTGGTATAACATACTAGCACTTAATCATTTTTAGGTTAAGCTTAGAATGTTAAGATGTCCCTTGATAAATGTTTTGATCTTACTCTTACACATTACTCCCCAGTTATACTTAACTTACATGGTAGAATTGTTAGTTTCCAAACAAACCTTTTGATATGAGTTATCAATTTGAAAAGCTTATTTGAGATAGTGACATTTACAAGAAAAGGTTCTACATAGAAAATTTAGTTGTTATATTAAAAGAACAAAATTATTTGTTAAGTTAAGAATAGGTTTAGAAAACGGTATATTAAGAGAAAGTTATATTCAAAATATTTAAATCTTGTTAGTACTTACTAATACTTTAGTTAAAACCCTTTTTAAAACCCTAATCATACTTAAACCATTATGTGATCTTCTTGTCATCCTTTGGGGTTGCTTCCAACACATTGTCATTGTTAAAACACTTAATTCATAACTTACATAAGTTTTTAAGTGTGCTCTAGATATATAATATCGACAGGTTAAATCCAGTAATATCGATGAGTTCTCCAAAACCGGTTAACATTCAACCCTAATGGTTCCCATCGACAGTACGGTTTTCCTTTTTATCCCATGATCTCAATTCTGATATATATTACTTAGAATTATGTGCATAATACTTGGATCAGACCATAATATCAATATCGAAGGGGCTGTGATAGTATCGATGGTATTGGGTCCGGCCTATACTTAGAATTTCTCGAATGGAGGCTATCGATACTATTAGTATCGGCAGCTCCATTAATATCGATGACCAGCTTCACTTGGTGCTCAATATCGATGTTTGAGTTTCAGGCCCCTTGGTTCTGTCGACACTAGTAGTGTCGAAGGTTGAAGACTCCTGCTGATGGTTTCTTTGTCACACCCACCTCTCGTCACCTGTTGATGATGTCACTGAGAAGATTGCGGAAGCATAGTGGTGATGTCTCAGAGATGTGGTGTGACTTACTTGAACCGATATCACAGCACACAGATTAACTTAAAAGAAATATGTTTGTAAGAAATATGTCTCAGAGATGTGGTGTGACTCCTGCTGATGGTTTCTTTGTCACACCCCACTATCATTGTTCCCCGTTTGGCCACACATGGGTTCACTAGATACAGTTCAAGGAATGAGGACTTTTAAGTTCTATGATAGAGTTCTGTTCTATAGGCAAAATCCCAAGAAATCTACAAGTTCTCAACAAATCACATGTACTCACATAGATAACAGTGATACATATCATATAGTTTTGAAAAGTTCCACAGTGATTCCCCGATGTTTGTAAATCAATAAAAATAAAAGGGGTTGCACGAACTCACCTGATAATTTACAAATAGCAGAATATCACACGAATAATGGTAGTAAGGTGATTCTGCATTAATTTTATGTTTAATTAGTTATTTATAGTTTACCTAAATGATTAGATCTTCCTGAACGTCCAATGTCAAAGACATTGCCTTAACAGTCATCAAACTGATATTAAGTAATTAATTAGTTAATTTAATGTCATATCATACAATGTATGATAATGTAGGAACCTATACTGATTCAGGTTCCTAATTTAAACTTGATGACACGTTTGATTAATCAGAATAATCTCAGATTAATCAGATAGTTAATGTTGTTGATTATGATACTGAAACAGTTCCTAGACAGTTTAATGGCTTAGAAATGATCAATCCTTGTTATTGATTACCCAATTATCATGAAATATCACAATGTAGTATTAGAATAGGTTTAATAACTATGTTTAACATACTAATCTGATCATTATCATAAACATCAGATAATCGTTCCAGTGAGTATGTTAATGATTGTGATTAGTTTGAAACACTTGGATTTAACCTTTGCATTTCAAAGATTAATCAAACTAATCACTTATATTGTCACGATCGAATGGTTTAAACCATTATAATCATTGTTATGATTTCATGAAAATCGGGCATTACAACGGATCAAAACAAGGATTTATCCGTTAAAACATCGTGTTCTTCGTTTATAATCAATCCTAGCCGTCATCTAGGCAATAATCAACAACCCTAACTATATCATTACGTTCAAAAACAAGATTTAATCAATCATTATCAAAATAGAAGGTTAAAACGAACCGTTACCTATTCAGACGGAGTTCTGCGTGTAAAAAGACGATCAGGACTTGCAGAAACGTTCCCTGGTGCGATCTAAACGTTGAGAAGCCTTCAAAATGGAGGTTTGATGGATTAAAAGTTGATTTTTGCGTCTGGGATTGAAGAATCGTCGAGAGAAAGATAGAATTTTGAGTTTCTAGATAAAATCTGACTTTTTAAGCCATTTTTCCGACTTGCTGACGTCAGGCGTACCGCCCCAGCTGGGGGATTGGTCTGGGGCGTACAGCGCGCATGCATGGCCTCCGGATCTTTTTCGCGTGTTCCAGGCGCACCGCCTAGGGCCATCCTCTGACGCCAGGCGTACCGCCCCAGGTCATTTTCATTAACTTTTTGATTTTATCTTCGTTTCGCGATTCCGGACAATCCGTAACTCCGTTTCGCGCACGGTTTTCGCCCACGTTCACCATTTTTCGCATACTATCAACCTGTAATAATTACCATAGCTAAATCAACGTGGATTTCTAGAACGATAGAATGTGCTTTCGTCATTAATGACGTAATTCTCGAGCGCAACTGTCACATTCTTGGCTGGGTTGTTTCAGGAGCATCGTTACTAGCTTTCTTCCCCACAAGTCCATCGATACTAATGGCCCTTCATCGATGCTATAATCCTGAGCCATAGAACTTCATTCCAGCTAGAACCAAGAGTTGTAAACTCGTTTTCATATGAATCTAGTGAGGTTTGGTTGCTTAAAACCGAGTTACAAGTCCTGTTCATCGGCTCCAACTAAAACCCAGAAAACTGAAACTTGGAGCTCACCATACCTTCAATTTAGATAATTTCAAGGCCGATCCTTTTTACTTTCAAGTAGGGAAGTCGAGAGCTTCGTTTTGTTACCAAGATTACGCGATTTGGGAAAGAAATGAAGAATCGAGGTTGATTTTAGTGGAGAATTTCTAGAGAGAGAGATTTAGAGAGATAAACCGGGTGTGGGTTTTAGAGAGAGTCGAAATGTGAGAATTGAGGAAAAAGGTTTCACTTATATTTTTTATATTCTGTAGGGTTTCGGGTTCGATTGGTTGCTCGGTTTAACGTTTACGTCACGTTTCCGCAACATAACACGAATTTTACGAAGGTTTAACAAAATAGTTTTCTTTAATTCTTTTTAAGTTGGTTATTCCTAGTAAATATTTATATTTCTTTTTATTATTTTATTGTTCTCGAAAAATGTTCATTATTACCGTTTCGTCATATCGCAACACCTTCGCGCGTATTCGTTCGAAGCGTCACCCGAAAGAACATGACGATGACTTTATTTATTGATTTTGTTTTCCACTTTTCAGATATCATTCAGAACATTAAACCACAAATATGTTTGTGTGAATCGTCACCCACGCAAACACACTGTGAGTTTATTATTCGTAAACGATACTAATTTGTTGTTTTAAATTGAGCATTCTCACTGACGGACTCAACTAAACTTAACAGTTTTCACGTTGTTATGATTGACTTCATATTGTTTTCTCACTGAATTGTCGGCTATCTGATTCCTGTTATTTGTGGAAATCAGATCACTACCGATTTGTTTTTGTCACTTGTTTTCACCATTGTTATTTCACTTGTGTTGTATATTTATATTTCAATTCTCATTGAAATATATACAACTGTTAATTGTTTTCACAAAATTGTTATCACACATTGTTTATCACATCATATTTACACATAGTCATAGGTGTAAGTACACATACGGTACGAATTTTCCGGATGGTCAGGTACTAGTTGTCACACCTGACCATTAACTGACATCTTAAAATTAAAGGCTTTTACTTGGAATAATGCTACTCAATTAGCCTTTCAAGAACTTAAGCTTAACATGGTTCAACTAGTCACTCTTGCCTTACCAAATTTCACTAAACCATTTGATATTACAACCGATGCCTCTGGGGTAGCTATCAGTGCAATCCTTTTGCAAGTAAACTGGCCCATCAGCTTCTTTAGTAAGAAACTTTGCTCAAAAATGCAATCTCAGCCAACTTATACTAAAGAAATGTATGCCATCACTGAATCGGTTAAGAAGTGGCGTCAATACCTTTTGGGTCACAAATTTCGTATCTTCACAGATCATCACAGCCTCAAACACCTTTTATAACTCAAACCATTCAAACACCTGATCAGCAAAAGTGGATCAACAAGCTACTCGGTTATGATTTTGAGATCCATTATAAGCCGGGTAAAGAAAATTTGGTAGCCGATGCATTGAGTCGGGTCGAATTTCCAACCCTCTTTGCTTTTTCCCATCCCACTGCCATATATTTAAATGAGGTACGTGATTACTTTTTATCAAATCCCTTGGGTATTGAGATGCTGAAACAAATCCAAAGTGACCCAGTATCATTTCCACACCATACTGTTCGCAATGGTTTGGTTTTTATGAGTGGAAAATTTTTCATTCCCCCAATTCCAAATTTACGATCTAAGCTTCCATTCCTCTTTTTTGGGAGGACATTCAGGTATAGACGCAACCTTTAAACGTATTTCTGCATCATTCTATTGGGTGGGTCTAAAGAAAGATGTCACTAATTTTGTTCGGGAGTGTTCTGTTTGTCAAACCACTAAAACACCTAATCACAAACCATATGGCCTCATTCAGCCCCTACCTACCCCCGAAGCACCATGGACCGATTGTCACACCCCTGCGCCGCGTGCGGAATCCACGGCGCGGTGACGTATGAACAGTTGAATCATGCACAAGTATTGAATAAGAACAACCACAATGGATTACTATGTTTCATAATGTTAAGACAATTGTTTAGTTACAGACAATCTATCTACCAAAAGAAAGACAACTACAGACCCAAAATATAGTTACAAAATAAGACTTCAAACAAGACAATTAAACATTTAGGATTTAATGTGTTTCTAATCCATCCTAGCATGTTTCTTCATCTTGTTCTATCTTAGAATGGTCTCCTTAGTTGTCTCTGAGAAAGTCTTAAACCTGATTACCTGAAACACGTGAAAAGTAACTGTCAACTACATAAGTAGTTGGTGAGAACAATAGGTTTAACATTTGTAAACATGAATAAGTGACATAAGGCATAGGTATGTTAAAGCAATAAATGATTCACACGGATGAGCTGCAACCCAAACTAACATCAAGTAAGAAAATGAGTGCAAACAGTCCAATCACTGTTCGCACGAAAGCCAACATATAATATCAAGTTCCAAACCACGTTTGGAGTTAGATTATGTATAGCAATTTTGAAAACCATATGACACCAGACCTGCAGTTAGCTTTTAAAACAAATTTAAAAGCTAACTCCATCCTGGATAAGAACCAATGTGTCCGCTTTCCCTTGTTGTGATCACCCAGTACTAACTCTAATGAATATGATACTTGATGCGTTTATAAGTTTGTTTACAACAATAGACACCATGTTCATGAACCTTACTTTAACCGAACGTGTTAATGCCTTATTTGATAACATGAACTGAAAACCTGGATTTAATCCCATGAATTAAATCCTTTGTTTTGAATACCATGAAATGAACCTCTTGATTTGAATACCATGAAATGAACCTCTTGATTTGAATACCATGAAATGAACCTCTTGATTTGAATACCATGAAATGAACCTCTTGATTTGAATACCATGAAATGAACCTCTTGATTGAATACCATGAAATAGTGACCTTGTATAATAACAAGGTTTATAACAAAAGAGTTTATAAAATCCATTATTTAAAAGTGTTTATACTTTATAAAAACATTTGAGTAAATCTGTTATAAAACAGTTCAAAGGGTCTTTATAAAACCTTTTTAGTAAAAAGAGTTTAATAGTTGATAAATCCTTTAAAACAGTTGGCAATTTCTTTAAAACAGTTGATGAATCCCTTGGATTCGTAAAATGAACCTGTAATGTTTATAAGAATACACATATCTTGTGTAATGAAATACAATTGTAAACAACTGGTTCGATCACGTGTTCCACCCCAAAACAGTTATAAAACAGTAAAAGAGGGCTAATGTTCTCACCTGTCTGCAGTAGATTCTGAACTATAACAAATAGCAAGTAGCAAACAGGACTTCTAATTGGTTCCTATATCATTGTAATCATACATAAGATATAAGATTTATAATTGTATAGACCTTGATTCGTTGATTGACTTGTGTTCTCTTGAAATTGATTATCACTTGATTACTTGTTCTCATGATTATGATTGTTGTGTAAACTTGAAAATTATGATTTGAGTCACTTGATTGATTATGGGTCCATGAAAAGAATGTGTAATGTTCTCTTGTACACCAACTTGTTTGCACAACATCACATGTGTTTAAGAGTTTGATAAACCATTGATTAACATGTATTGTGATAAGATGTTCAATTGTTTTTAAGTCTTGTGATTGTGAATTGATCTTCATGATTATTGTTATGTTACAAACTTAACCCATTTATGATCAATTCACAATTGTCATAATCGAGGGCCTCACATTGGGCCTTAAGCCCATGAAACCATGATGGTCCTTAAACCGAGTCCATGGGCCACTTAGGTTAACAGTGGGCCAATTGAATGTGGTGTTGGGCCAATTAGGATAATAGTGGGCCTAATGGGCTTGGATTAGGCCTAAAGAATTTAATTGGGCCCACTAATGTGTATGTAAGCCACACAAGTTTCCAAGACAATATTGGGCCAATTAAAACCATAATGGGCCAATCTAACTCTATTGTGCTTGGTTTAAACCTATGGGCCAAGTTGTTAATGGAATTAGGCCTTGTAGCATTGAGTAGGGCCGAATGGGTTTGGGCTGCCACCTTAGGCAGCGAACCTATACAAGGGTTCGGCCAAGACTTCCCCTAAGGTTTGGCCCTAATGGTTGGCATACATGGTTCGTTCGGCTAGGGTTTGCAACTTAGGTTCGTTCATGACTGAAGGTTCGTTGTATGCTAAGCTCAATGATGGTTCGCCTAATGGTCCATCTTGAAGGGTTCGGGAAATGACCAGACCTGCATGGTTCGGCTATACCCCGAGGGTTCGGCCCTAGTGAAGTGACGTGCATGGTTCGGGGATGCTAGGGTTCGTGGAACCTCATGGGTTCGCCACCCATGCAAGGTTCGGCTAGGATCTGTTGTCCCTAGGTTCGTCGGAGTGATTAGAGTTCGTGAGGCTCCTAAGGTTCGGCTAGTAATGCAACGAACCATGTAGGGTTCGTTCATGCCACCACTTCATGGTTCGGCTGCTTCTAGCTTTAAGCTAGTTCGTCAATATGTTGAAAGGTTCGTAGGTGGCACAAGAGTTCGGCTGGGTTCGTGAGGCTCTCTTCCCCTCTAAGGGTTCGGCTGATGCTCAGCGAACCATGCAGGTTCGCTATGTTTCGTCGAAGCCTCAAAGGTTCGTAGCCAAGACCCATGGCAGCAGGGTTCGTCCCATGCGCATCCAGCTCCCCTTTCCCGAACCTGTAACCACTTCACCTTCCATTTCGAGCTATGACCATCCCTGGTGAAGTCTCCACATCCTCGGTGTACAAGAACCAAGTTTTGAAGGTCTAGGGTTGGTCTACGTGGGTTTTTCATTACCGGTTATATGGTTTGGTCGAACAACAAAACGAAAACCCTATTTTTCAGCCCGTTCTTTCGATCATACCTCGTTTTCAACCGGATAAATCCACAGATCCTTTGTACTTCTGTGTAGAGGATGTCGAGAGCTACGCGTGGACGCCAAGAACACCGAAATCTGTTGAGAAACGAGCGAGTTACGAGCGTGTAAAGTTCGGTTTTTAGAGAGAGAGGGTAGACGAATTTTCTAGAGAGAGAAGTGGTTGGTGATGAATTAAATGAGAAATTAAGCCTTGTTCAAGGCTTTTATAGTCCGTCTAGTATTCGGGTCCGTTTCGGTTGCTCGGTTCGCGTTTCCGAAACGTAACGCGTATTTTATGCGACTTTTAAATAAAATAGTTAGTAAACTCATTAAAATGATGAGTTTCAAAATTGTAAAATATAAAATAATTATTTTAATTATTTTTACTCTTCGTGCGTTGTCAGATCGTTAAACACTCGAAATTACGTGTATACCCGCAATCGCGTACGTTTTTCGATCGTATTAATTATTTAAAGTCGTTTAGTCATAATTATAAGTTCAACATTCGTATCATTATGGATCGTCACCCATAACTATACTCAGTCTCGCTTACGTATTACGATTCTTGTTGAATTAATTGTCATAATATTCGTCTTCACACTACGCACTAACACTATCCTGTTACACCGAACGCAGTATATATATAGGGCTCACTCTCGCTTCCCACCACTGTTTCGATATAACATGACACTGTTCTTGCTTAGTATATTCGACTGTAAATAAATAATATATACTTGTTCCTAAATACGTAAGATCCTGTAACACACAAGCACATTATGAACATACTGAATCACATTGATTGACTGAACATGGACACATACTGTTCTAACACTGTTTACGACTACCATGACTAAATGTACAAATGTTACAATCTCCCCTAGTTAAGGGAATTTCGTCCCGAAATTAACTAGCCGAAGGTACTGTAAAAAGATGAGGGTACTTAAGCTTCATCTGGTCTTCACGTTCCCAGGTGAACTCAGCACCGCGTTTGCCCTCCCATCGTACCTTTACGATCGGGATGCGGCTGCGTTTAAGTTTCTTGACCCCATGATCCATGATTTCAACCGGACGTTCTATGAATTGCATGTTGTTCTGAATCTGAATGTCTTCCAGTGGAATCTGAACATCATGATCCGCCAAGCATTTCTTAAGATTCGATACATGAAAAGTATCATGAACATTGCTTAGCTCCACTGGAAGTTTGAGTTTGTAGGCTACGGGACCAATCCGTTCCAGGATCTCAAAAGGTCCAACGTACCTTGGTGCAAGTTTCCCTTTCTTCCCGAATCGGACAACGCCTTTCCAGGGAGAAACTTTGAGTAAGACTCGGTCACCGACTTGAAACTCAAGCGGTTTCCGACGACGATCAGCATAACTCTTCTGCCGATCTCGTGCGGCCTTAAGCCGTGACTGAATGATTGTGATTTTGTCTGATGTTTCCTGAATGAGTTCTGGTCCTACGACCTGTGAGTCACCAACCTCGGTCCAGCAGACTGGTGATCGGCACTTTCTACCATATAAAGCCTCGAATGGTGCACATTGGATGCTCGTATGATAGCTATTGTTATATGAAAACTCAATGAGTGGAAGATGAGTGTCCCAACTTCCACCGAAGTCAATGAGACAAGAACGAAGCATGTCTTCAAGTGTTTGGATAGTCCTTTCACTTTGACCGTCAGTTTGGGGATGATACGCCGTGCTAAGATTAACACGCGTTCCCAAAGCCTTTTGCAATGATTGCCAAAAGCGAGAAGTATAACGACTATCACGATCAGATATGATTGATGTTGGTGTACCATGACGCGCAATGATTTCGTTGATGTACAGTGTGGATAACTTTTCCATCTTGTAATCCTCTCGGATTGGGAGAAAATGAGCAGATTTGGTGAGTCTATCAACGATCACCCAAATCGAATCGAAACCTCGCGGAGTTCTCGGCAACTTTGTTATGAAATCCATGGAAATTTGCTCCCACTTCCATTGAGGAATTTCAGGTTGCTGCAGAAGTCCCGAAGGCTTTTGATTTTCTTCTTTGACTTTTGAACAATTAAGACATTTTCCCACGTACAGTGCTATGTCTTTCTTCATTCCCGGCCACCAGTAAGATGTCCTCAAGTCTTGATACATCTTATCTGCTCCCGGATGAACTGGGTATCGCGACTTATGAGCCTCATCGCAGATGAGTGTGCGCAATTCTTCAGACTTTGGAATCCAAATGCGGCCGTTGAGATATAACACCCCATCAGATCGAGGTTCTAGTTTCTTCTCAATGCCACAATCCAAGTCTGTCTTTAGTTGATTGTCTGTTACTACTTGTTGTTGTGCAATACGAATCAAGTCTTTCAAGTTTGGCTGTGTGTTGATCTCCATGGCTCTTACACGAATTGGTTTGACTGGTTCCTTGCGACTAAGAGCATCCGCCACCACATTGGCTTTACCCGGATGGTAACGAATCTCACAGTCGTAATCAGTTAGAATCTCAACCCAACGCCGTTGTCTCATGTTGAGTTCTTTCTGATTGAGAATGTGTTGCAGGCTCTTGTGGTCCGTATAGATGACACATTTAGTACCATAAAGGTAGTGTCTCCAAATCTTCAATGCAAAGACCACAACCCCTAACTCAAGGTCACGAGTAGTGTAATTCTTCTCGTGAACCTTAAGTTGTCTTGAAGCATACGCAATCACCCTGTCTCGTTGCATATGTACACAGCCGAGGCCAAGGTTTGAAGCATCACAGTAGACAATGAAATCATCACTGCCTTCTGGAAGACTAAGGATAGGGGAATTGCATAACTTCTGTTTAAGAAGTTGAAATGCATCTTCTTGTTTTTGTCCCCATATAAAGGCTTGACTTTTCTGAGTCAAAGTGGTAAGTGGCAAGGCAATCTTAGAGAAATTCGCAATGAATCTCCTGTAATAACCCGCCAGACCCAGAAATGAACGAATCTCTGTTGGAGTAGATGGAGTAGTCCAGTTCTTAATCGCCTCAATCTTTGCTGGATCTACATGTATTCCATCCCTGTTTATGACATGTCCTAAGAAGTGAACCTCCTTTAGCCAAAATTCACATTTTGAGAATTTAGCATAAAGTTGTTTCTCTCTTAGTAACTCTAAGACTTTCTTCAAATGATCCTCGTGTTCTTGTTCTGTCTTTGAATAGATGAGGATATCATCAATAAAGACAATAACAAACTGATCTAAATATGGCCTGCAGACTCGATTCATCAAGTCCATGAACACTGCAGGTGCATTGGTCAGCCCAAATGGCATACCCACGAACTCATAGTGTCCATATCGAGTCCTAAACGCAGTCTTTGGTATATCCTCATCATTTACTTGTAACTGATGATACCCGAATCGTAAATCAATCTTAGAGAAGCAAGTTGCTCCCTGTAATTGATCAAATAGATCATCGATCCTAGGTAGAGGATATCTGTTCTTGATTGTTAACTTGTTCAGCTCACGATAATCTATGCACATACGAAACGAACCGTCTTTCTTCTTGACAAAGAGAACCGGAGCTCCCCATGGAGAAAAACTCGGTCTTATAAGACCTTTGTCTAGAAGTTCTTGAAGTTGACTGGACAGTTCCTGCATCTCAGACGGTGCTAATCGATACGGTGACTTCGCCACTGGGTTTGCTCCAGGGACGAGATCGATTCTAAATTCCACTTGTCGGACTGGTGGTATTCCAGGCAAGTCTTCTGGAAATACGTCTGGATAATCTCTGATAACTGGGACATCTCCAACTACTTTCTTTTCAGGTTTCTTTTCCACCACGTGTGCCAGGAACGCATAATATTTCTTCTTGATATACTTCCTCGCCTTGATGCATGATACAATCTTCAATCCGCGGCAGGGTTTCTCGCCGTAAATTATCATCGTTTCGCCGGACGGTAGGGGGATTCGAATAAGTTTCTCCGAGCATACGATTTCAGCATTATTCTTGGATAACCAATCCATTCCTACTACAACTTCGAAACTTCCGAGAGTCATAGGAATGAGATCGATGGAGAAAAGATGGTCATTTAATCTTAATTCACAACCATGTATTATGGAATCTACAACTATAGTCTTACCATTTGCTACTTCTACAGGATAGGGAGCAGCAAGTATAGATAGTTGCATATTAAGCAAAGAAGCAGTATGAGCAGAGATAAAGCTTTTATCAGCACCAGGATCAAATATGATAGGAACATAGTGATCATTGATAAGAAATGTACCCGTGATGACTGCCGGATCCTCACGTGCTTCGGCAGTCCCAATAACAAAAGCACGAGCAGCAGCAGTATTGTTGTTGAGTTTTGGACACTGGTTTCTGAAGTGTCCCTCTGCTCCACAATTATAACAGGCTCTTCGACCTGTAGCAGTAGGTGTTGTGGTAGCAGTTGTTGCAGCAGCAAGATGAGCAGATCGGCATGTAGCTGCAAAGTGTCCCATACGCCCACATTTGAGACACTTCTTGCATGGAGTGTTGGGCAGATGATGATACTGGCATTTGGTGCAAAGTGGAAACGGGCCAGTGTAAGGCTTTCTGGCATTAGCAGGTTGTGGCATTGCAGTAATAGGTGTAGCATGAGTAGGTGCAGCTGCAGTCAACACTGCAAAGTTCTTGATCGTCTTTGGCTTCTTCTTCTTGTGATGGTGCTGTTCAGGCTTCTTGCCTTCTTCAATCTGTGCTCTCTTAAATCCCTTTCGGGTAAGCACACCAGATTTAACATACTCTTCAGTAAGAGTAGCACCAAGTTGAATGGCAGCTTCCAGAGTAGTGGGGTTGTTCCCCATAACAGTTCCTCTAACAACTAGAGGCAAGCCTTCGATGTATTTCTCTATCCTGCGAGATAGAGGAGTAACCAAGTGGGGTACCAGAATGCACAACTCATGGAAACGAGTTGTATATTTAGCGTTTTCACCACTGTCTTGCACCAAATTCCACATCTCTACCTCCAGTTTCTTCAGTTCATGACGTGGACAGAACTTTTCCACTAGTAAGTTCTTGAAACCGTCCCACGGTAAAGCTAAAGCGACTTCGCGTCCTCTGGTGTTCTTCTCCGAATTCCACCAGGTGAGTGCGCCCTTATGAAAAGCGCTTGAAGCCATTTTGACTTTCAGATTTTCCGCACATCCTGTAAAGTCGAGGATATCCTCAATGCTCTCCAGCCATTGCAGTAGGCCAGTAGCTCCCTCTGTACCAGAGTACTTAGGAGGCTTAGCATCTTTGAACTACTTGAAAGTGAAGTTAGCAGTTCCTGAGTGATTGGTGTTTGAGTTGTTTGCTGAATCACTGGTACTCCCCCGAAGATTCTGGGTGATATCAGTGACCATGCCCAGAATGACATCCCTCATGTGTAAAGCGATGGCTCGGGCAATCTTGTTAATCTCATCATCGTCACCACTTGTCGAACCCCCAGCATTAGGGTCACGTCGAGGAGGCATTCTACGAATAGAAGCCACAAGTGGGTCAGTAATGAGGAATGATACAATTGAATTTTCATGATAAGGTCAGTAATATGTCCATACTACTAGTATTATCATTCAATTGTAATATGATCCAGTACACGTATAAGTTATCAACTTATTTGCATACTTATCATGTGAATATGTACGATGTCTCATGATCTCTCCACCAAACCTACACACTGACACTTTCCCGATATACCGAAGATAGCTTATATATAGGGCATACGAAAGGGTCAAGCAAACTGCCAGCCCAGACGCCATCCCACCACCGCTTCGATATATCACGATCGTTTCCTTGTTAGCATTTGGTGACATGTTTGAACTGATTTCCAAGTGTGTCCCATTGATTAAGAATCCCATGATCTTTGATCAACTTGAACTATGATTGAATCCATGATTGATTTTGATTATGTTATGTGTGCACCTACTAACAGTTGTTAACATGTAGAACTAAATCATACGTGTGCTCTACACTTTCCTGTTAACCTATGTTAGTAAGTACTAGTCATGTAAAAACACTTAAGAATTTCATTTAAGGTTTACATTGAAAAATGTTCACAACTTGATTGATTCACCATTATGTTTGGTTCATCCAAGTTTGAATTGCACTATGATTTGATTCACCAATGATTGTATCCCATGTGTTTGACTAATGTTCAATGATTCCAGTTGATCCCGAATCCTCACTTCAAATACGAACGCCGGATTCCCCCTGACATATCAAGATAAGCTTATATATAGGGTAAGCTCTCACGGACCCACCACTTACCTCAGCACATCAGCGTTAATCCGCCGTTTGCATTTGGAGCTAAAATTCCAACTCTTGATTGATTATGATTGTTTCATGATTTCCTCTTGTTCTGTGAATATGATTATGATTATGTAAACCATGGTTCTTAATTTACTAGAAATTAAAACCTTAGGTTTCTGTATATGTGTCCTAGGTTGATTTAACCTAGATTTCCCCAATACTTACAGTATTGAGTATAATGATCTCTTGTGAGAACTTCAACGAAAGAATACTGTTACACAGATTCTAAGTTATAAAGTTCCTATGATAATGAACACCTGATAATGATAACATGACAAGGATTTCAATTCAAGATTCTAAATTAATAGATCTTGACCTTTGAATTCCTATAATGAATATGACAAGGATTTCAAATCAAGAATCTAAATTAATAGATCTTGACCTTTGAATTCCTATAATGAATATGACAAGGATTTCAAATCAAAAATCTAAATTAATAGATCTTGACCTTTGAATTCCTATAATGAATATGACAAGGATTTCAAATCAAGATTCTAAATTAATAGATCTTGACCTTTGAATTCCTATAATGAATATGACAAGGACTTTAGATCAAAGATACAGATCTTTGCCTCTAAATCCTATAATGATCTCTATGTGAGAATTTTAGATCAAGGATACTAAGAATACAGATCCTTGCCTCTGAAATCCTTAAATGCATATGTGTGAGAATTTAATTCGGTTTCTAAAATTATAGAATTCCGATTCAAATTCCTTGACTCGATATCTAGTCTTAGTAAAATGTCCCTAAGATCTTTCAAGCTTGATGTAGACTTAATGCTCACTTAAGTTACTTAGATCCTAAGTATCCTCAAGCCTATAGCACTTAGTCCTATTGGGTAGCTTAGGTTATAGTCTAGGTCATTAAACATTGGGTTTTTCCTAGTTCTCTACAACCTTGGCTCTGATACCAACCTGTCACACCCCTGCGCCGCGTGCGGAATCCACGGCGCGGTGACGTATGAACAGTTGAATCATGCACAAGTATTGAATAAGAACAACCACAACGGATTACTATGTTTCATAATGTTAAGACAATTGTTTAGTTACAGACAATCTATCTACCAAAAGAAAGACAACTACAGACCCAAAATATAGTTACAAAATAAGACTTCAAACAAGACAATTAAACATTTAGGATTTAATGTGTTTCTAATCCATCCTAGCATGTTTCTTCATCTTGTTCTATCTTAGAATGGTCTCCTTAGTTGTCTCTGAGAAAGTCTTAAACCTGATTACCTGAAACACGTGAAAAGTAACTGTCAACTACATAAGTAGTTGGTGAGAACAATAGGTTTAACATTTGTAAACATGAATAAGTGACATAAGGCATAGGTATGTTAAAGCAATAAATGATTCACACGGATGAGCTGCAACCCAAACTAACATCAAGTAAGAAAATGAGTGCAAACAGTCCAATCACTGTTCGCACGAAAGCAAACATATAATATCAAGTTCCAAACCACGTTTGGAGTTAGATTATGTATAGCAATTTTGAAAACCATATGACACCAGACCTGCAGTTAGCTTTTAAAACAAATTTAAAAGCTAACTCCATCCTGGATAAGAACCAATGTGTCCGCTTTCCCTTGTTGTGATCACCCAGTACTAACGCTAATGAATATGATACTTGATGCGTTTATAAGTTTGTTTACAACAATAGACACCATGTTCATGAACCTTACTTTAACCGAACGTGTTAATGCCTTATTTGATAACATGAACTGAAAACCTGGATTTAATCCCATGAATTAAATCCTTTGTTTTGAATACCATGAAATGAACCTCTTGATTTGAATACCATGAAATGAACCTCTTGATTTGAATACCATGAAATGAACCTCTTGATTTGAATACCATGAAATGAACCTCTTGATTTGAATACCATGAAATGAACCTCTTGATTTGAATACCATGAAATGAACCTCTTGATTGAATACCATGAAATAGTGACCTTGTATAATAACAAGGTTTATAACAAAAGAGTTTATAAAATCCATTATTTAAAAGTGTTTATACTTTATAAAAACATTTGAGTAAATCTGTTATAAAACAGTTCAAAGGGTCTTTATAAAACCTTTTTAGTAAAAAGAGTTTAATAGTTGATAAATCCTTTAAAACAGTTGGCAATTTCTTTAAAACAGTTGATGAATCCCTTGGATTGGTAAAATGAACCTGTAATGTTTATAAGAATACACACATCTTGTGTAATGAAATACAATTGTAAACAACTGGTTTGATCACGTGTTCCACCCCAAAACAGTTATAAAACAGTAAAAGAGGGGCTAATGTTCTCACCTGTCTGCAGTAGACTCTGAACTATAACAAATAGCAAGTAGCAAACAGGACTTCTAATTGGTTCCTATATCATTGTAATCATACATAATATATAAGATTTATAATTGTATAGACCTTGATTCATTGATTGACTTGTGTTCTCTTGAAATTGATTATCACTTGATTACTTGTTCTCATGATTATGATTGTTGTGTAAACTTGAAAATTATGATTTGAGTCACTTGATTGATCATGGGTCCATGAAAAGAATGTGTAATGTTCTCTTGCACACCAACTTGTTTGCACAACATCACATGTGTTTAAGAGTTTGATAAACCATTGATTAACATGTATTGTGATAAGATGTTCAATTGTTTTTAAGTCTTGTGATTGTGAATTGATCTTCATGATTATTGTTATGTTTCAAACTTAACCCATTTATGATCAATTCACAATTGTCATAATCGAGGGCCTCACATTGGGCCTTAAGCCCATGAAACCATGATGGTCCTTAAACCGAGTCCATGGGCCACTTAGGTTAACAGTGGGCCAATTGAATGTGGTGTTGGGCCAATTAGGATAATAGTGGGCCTAATGGGCTTGGATTAGGCCTAAAGAATTTAATTGGGCCCACTAATGTGTATGTAAGCCACACAAGTTTCCAAGACAATATTGGGCCAATTAAAACCATAATGGGCCAATCTAACTCTATTGTGCTTGGTTTAAACCTATGGGCCAATTTGTTAATGGAATTGGGCCTTGTAGCATTGAGTAGGGCCGAATGGGTTTGGGCTGCCACCTTAGGCAGCGAACCTATACAAGGGTTCGGCCAAGACTTCCCCTAAGGTTCGGCCCTAATGGTTGGCATACAAGGTTCGTTCGGCTAGGGTTTGCAACTTAGGTTTGTTCATGACTGAAGGTTCGTTGTATGCTAAGCTCAATGATGGTTCGCCTAATGGTCCATCTTGAAGGGTTCGGGAAATGACCAGACCTGCATGGTTCGGCTATACCCCGAGGGTTCGGCCCTAGTGAAGTGACGTGCATGGTTCGGGGATGCTAGGGTTCGTGGAACCTCATGGGTTCGCCACCCATGCAAGGTTCGGCTAGGATCTGTTGTCCCTAGGTTCGTCGGAGTGATTAGAGTTCGTGAGGCTCCTAAGGTTCGGCTAGTAATGCAACGAACCATGTAGGGTTCGTTCATGCCACCACTTCATGGTTCGGCTGCTTCTAGCTTTAAGCTGGTTCGTCAATATGTTGAAAGGTTCGTAGGTGGCACAAGAGTTCGGCTGGGTTCGTGAGGCTCTCTTCCCCTCTAAGGGTTCGGCTGATGCTCAGCGAACCATGCAGGTTCGCTATGTTTCGTCGAAGCCTCAAAGGTTCGTAGCCCAGACCCATGGCTGCAGGGTTCGTCCCATGCGCATCCAGCTCGCCTTTCCCGAACCTGTAACCACTTCACCTTCCATTTCGAGCTACGACCATCCCTGGTGAAGTCTCCACATCCTCGGTGTACAAGAACCAAGTTTCGAAGGTCTAGGGTTGGTCTACGTGGGTTTTTCATTACCGGTTATATGGTTTGGTCGAACAACAAAACGAAAACCCTATTTTTCAGCCCGTTCTTTCGATCATACCTCGTTTTCAGCCGGATAAATCCACAGATCCTTTTTACTTCTGTGTAGAGGATGTCGAGAGCTACGCGTGGACGCCAAGAACACCGAAATCCGTTGTGAAACGAGCGAGTTACGAGCGTTTAAAGTTCGGTTTTTAGAGAGAGAGAGGGTAGACGAATTTTCTAGAGAGAGAAGTGGTTGGTGATGAATTAAATGAGAAATTAACCCTTGTTCAAGGCTTTTATAGTCCGTCTAGTATTCGGGTCCGTTTCGGTTGCTCGGTTCGTGTTTCCGAAACGTAACGCGTATTTTATGCGACTTTTAAATAAAATAGTTAGTAAACTCATTAAAATGATGAGTTTCAAAATTGTAAAATATAAAATAATTATTTTAATTATTTTTACTCTTCGTGCGTTGTCAGATCGTTAAACACTCGAAATTACGTGTATACCCGCAATCGCGTACGTTTTTCGATCGTATTAATTATTGAAAGTCGTTTAATCATAATTATAAGTTCAACATTCGTATCATTATGGATCGTCACCCATAACTATACTCAGTCTCGCTTACGTATTACGATTCTTGTTGAATTAATTGTCATAATATTCGTCTTCACACTACGCACTAACACTATCCTGTTACACCGAACGCATTATATATATAGGGCTCACTCTCGCTGCCCACCACTGTTTCGATATAACATGACACTGTTCTTGCCTAGTATATTCGACTGTAAATAAATAATATATACTTGTTCCTAAATACGTAAGATCCTGTAACACACAAGCACATTATGAACATACTTAATCACATTGATTGACTGAACATGGACACATACTGTTCTAACACTGTTTACGACTACCATGACTAAATGTACAAATGTTACACCGATATATCCATGGATTTTATTAACCACTTGCCCCCCTCAAATGGAAAAAAGTACTATTTGGTTTATAGTGGATAGACTATCCAAATTTGCTCATTTTATATCATTACCGAGTCATTACACAGCAGCTTCACTCGCCTCCTTGTTTTTGAGTGAAATATATCGCTTGCATGGTTTACCAAAAACCATTGTGTCAGACCGTGACCCGATATTCACAAGCCAATTTTGGAAGGAATTATTCAAGCAAATCGGTACCAAGCTCCTTCATTCAAGTGCTTACCATCCTCAAACGGATGGACAAACCGAAGTGGCTAACCGATGCTTAGAGTCATATCTTCGACCTTTTGTCTTTGATGCCCTGTCTACATGGCAAAGGTATCTCTACTTGGCTGAGTTTTCATATAATTAACACTTCATTTCATTCATCCATCAACATGACACCATTTAAAGCGGTATTCGGACGCGAGGCAACATCAATACATGATTATATTCTAGGTTCCAACAAAACAGCTTCCATTGACTCATCATTAGCTGAACATCAATGATTACTTGAGGTTTTAAAGGCTGCCATCGATAAGGCTCGTTCTCGAATGGTGAAACAAGCAAATGAGCACAGATTAGACAAACATTTTTCAGTTGGCGATATGGTCTATCTACGTCTCCAAGCTTATCGCCAACATTTAGTTCAATACCGAAATAATAACAAGCTTTCCCGCAGATTTTTCGGTCCATATAAAATTTTGGAGAAAATCGGTAATGTTGCTTATCGATAGGAATTGCCATACGGTTCTCGTATACACCCAGTTTTCCATGTTTCACTTTTGAAGGCTAGCCACGGTTCTCAACCAACTGCAACAGGTGATTTAGGCGAATTCCATATCTCTGATCAAGTTGAAGTTATGCCAGAAGAAGTTTTAGACTCACGTATCAATGTGGCTAAGGAAAAGGAAGTGTTAATCAAGTGGGAAAAACATCCATTGGAATCAGCAACTTGGGAGAATGCAGCAAAATTTCAAAAGCAACATCCCTTTTTTCCTCACATTGAGGACAATGTGGTTTCTCAGGGTGACGGTGTTGATACGGGTCCAACTGGCCCAATGCCAGGCCATGCGAGTGTCAAGGGAAAGGCCAATAGCCCAAGAGAATAGGCCCAAGCGAATTGTTGTTAAACCTGCGAGGTATAAGGATTAAGTGTGTGGCAGCCATGATCCCATTTTCCAGAAGACTGGGACATACTGCTTTAGTTATTTGCTTCTTGTTTTTATTTCCACTAAGTCACGTTTCACATGGTCCTAGTTAGTAGCTTAATTTTAGCTAAACTTTCGATTTCAAGCGTTGTATTTAAGTTGAGTTTTGGTTAATGAAATATGTCAAAAAATTGTCCCAAATTGTTCTTGGTTTCTCTCTATTTTTCTTGGAGTGCCTGCCTACTAGAAAAGACTATACCACATATGTTGATGCTAACACCTTGGTACGGGTTTTATGCCATATGAAGGATAAAGAAGCCTTCAAATTTTTAAAAATACATGACTTAAATATATATACTTAAATATATCATAAAACTTATCTAAATGTGTATGTGTGTCTATATATACGTATATACAATACACATAACTTAGATCAATAAAGCTTTAAAATTAAAAAGTTAAAAAAAATAATAAATAAATAAATAATAAAATAATGTTTTAAACATAAAAATAAGATATTTATAAACAATAATTATGCTTTTAAAAACTAACAAGTTATAAATGATAATTATATAGATTTATACACTTTTATAAGGTTTTATACATAAATAATAGATAATAAAACTTTAAGGGGTAATTTTGCCAAAATCACTATTGCAAAAGTCAGGTGTACTCGCTCCAAGGAGTTGTTCCGAGGCCGAGTACTTCCTGAGTATTACCTGAGTACTCCCTACCTAGGGCCAAGTACTGCTCAATTACTCATTACAAGGAGCTATTCCATCCTAGAAGCGCCTATCGACTTTTGCAACCTTAGCCAAAATACAAACTTGATATGTGTGTGTGTTGAGTTTCCAGCCGAAAGTGGGGACAAAGTAGAACAGGGACTCGTTCTGCCAAAAACCTTTCAAGTTTCAACCTCCAGCCCCCCCCCCCCACCGCGTTCGAACCTCGGCTGCCACCGATTTCTCACCCTTGATCACAGAAATGAGCAACTAAAGCTCGATGCATGCTCGAATTTACTCAACCAACCCTCGACAAACGTAATTAACAAATTAAATTGAGTTAACACGCGTCTAAACCTCCATTAATGACTCAACCGAACCATTAATTAGAACTATAACTTGAATCAGCCATTCTAGCAAACCAAACTCGAATTAAACCCACAAGAACACTCTCAACAACCTTCTGAAACTACTCGAAGCATCTAATCGTTCTCAGAATCCTCCAAACTTCAAATCAGAACTCAAGGACCATCATGACACAAACCGAACTCGAACATGCCATTTGAATACAATTACAGATAACTGCTATCTTCATTCTACTGGTTATCAGGCATAGAACGAAAGCCCTATGAATTCAAGGGTTTACCTTTTCTCACTCGATCGAATTCTAAGAGGAATAGAAGCTAGGGTTTTGGTTTTAAGAATTGGGGAAGAACATCACAGATTAGTTATGTATATTTGGCTTTCAAATTCTAGAGAATCACTCACCCAGCCCTGTGGATAAAGGCGCTTGGGCTGGGAGGAGAGGCTTGAGTTCGAATCCCTTACAAAGCATACTATAACTATTTTAGCCTAAATCCCCATGTTTTTTAGGTTCTTAAATCTAGAAAATTTTATAAAAATATTTTAAAAACATGTAGTAACTTTATAATAATCCTGGAATCTTCAGAATACAATTTTAATCATTTCTTTGAACTAAACTTAATAAACATATATATACATTATAATAATCATTTTAAACTATAAAAATTATTATAAATCAGTTTTTAATATTCTGAGAATTTTTATAATAATATTAGTAATATAATTCTAATTTAATATTATTTAAATATTTTAATGGAGTTAAAATCACCATTTAATTACAAAATAATATTCAAGTTGTATTAATTCATAAAGAAATATCAAAATTAAGAAATTGTATTTGGGAACTTTCTAAGTTATTTTTATTGAAGCTTAAAATCATTTTGATTTAAATCTTTTTATTTAAATCATTTAGTTTATTTAAAACTTAAATACAGTTTAACATATATAAAATTACAAGTTCAACTTTAATATTACTTGGTATAACTATATATATTTTAAAAAGAATTCTGTATAAAATCTATTTTATATTTTATTTAGTATATTTTAAATAAAATATTAATATCGAACTTATGACTCTAAAGTTGATATTTATTTCTAAGGTTTGTATAAGAACTTATGAAATACTCTTACTTAAATCATTTAATTCATTTAAATAAAATATTCATATATGTTTCTATATACCTAAATAAATCATAAAGATTTATAAACTAAAACCCGATTTTTAGAAGACTATATGCGTTCCTTAATATACTTGAATACTTAGAAACTAGAAACTTGTAGACATATTCTTATACATATTCTATTCAAAACAGGATAACAAGTGTTTTACTATTGTACAACTATACTTTGTTGTATTTTGAAATGCTTAGCAAACACAAGTGAGTTTTTATATCCCCTTTTAGTTTTATATTATTTTGGGGTTGTCACAAATGTCCTTATTCAAATGCTTAAACTTTATACTATTCTTGAACTTATGCAAAATATATAATGCTTTGTAGTTGTATTGTTATTATGTGTTTGATCTTGTATTTGTATACTTATTTACTCATATGCTTCTTTACAGGTATTCTAGTACTTAGTTTCTAAGAGAGCCGTGCTCTCTTCGCGTGACGTTGTCCATGTTAAAAAGGGAAGGTATACTCTTTACACATGCTTGTTTCATTCACAATATAATATTCATACTCATTGTCATTGAAGTTTGCATACCTTGAAACGTATAATATTATAATCATGTGACTACTCACCAACTATTTATTTAGCTGACAATTAATTTACATGTATGACAGGTTAAAATGAAGAGTCTAAGTAAAAGTCTAGGAAGATGGACCTAGATAGTTATATTAAAGACTTAAGTTCTTAAATTATTGAATGTTGTACTTGACTTTGAACTTGTAATGCAATGACATTTTAATTTAGTATTTTAAGTATGAACCTTTGAATTAGAAATCATGAGCTTATGAACAATCCTTGCACACACCATTCGCTCGGGGTGTGACAACTCGCTTTGAAAATGAACCAAGATGGAGCGAACATTCGCTCGATTCAGCCTCGTTAAGAGCACAATGGTCTTCTCATCCCATGCTGTTTTTGTCAGCCACTCCCCCTCTTTACCTCGAGGGTGTTCTCGATCATTATTGACGTTTGGCTGTGTTGGATCGGGTTATGTAAATCTACACAACACTTCTCACAAGTGATCTTCTACAAAGTTGATAGTTGCGGAAACTCTATCAACTTAGTTTGTAAAAACAGATTGAAACACAATACAGAAAACAATTATAAGTTCAATGTCAAAGTATATTGCATTCAACTGTCAATCTTTAAAACACCTAGCTCAAGCATACACTCGTACATTGCTAACTAACAAGTGAACGTATTTATACTAAGACCTACAGCTGTATCCTCGTAGGAATACAAAGCTGGACAAAATACTAGAAACAAACTAATGCTAAAACAAGTATCTGTTATGGACTTGACAGGCCAAGCCATATTAATTACACTTTATACAAAAGACTCCATTGACTTTTACAATAAATGCCAACACTACAAAAGGCATTTAATTCTTGTTATCTTCTGTGATTCTGACAAATCTTCTTTGCTGCTGACTTTCACAAGAATGCCTTCTTTATTAGTCTTTGGAAGAGAAAGCAGCTCTGAATATATCTACAAGTGAATGGAATCTTTGTCAGAAGAAAGTCTTCGAAAGTCTTATGTATATTGAAGCTGCTGAGATGGTTGTCGGGAGCTTTTGGTCTTCGGAAGCTCTTGTCTTCAGAAGCTTTAATATTGTAAATCTTCTAAGTGTTGAGCTTCTGATAGCTGAGGAGGTCTTCGGAAGCTTTTCTCTTGTATAGCCTTCAGCAGGAGTGAGTTATCCTTCGGAAGTAATGTTCCTTCCGAAGAGTAACTCCTTCCTTCTGAAGGCTGTTAGGCTTTAGAGAGTTCAGGACTTGGTCAAGAGAAAAGTTTGGTGAGCATCAGCCTTTATTGATCTTACAGTCTCCCCCTAGGCTGATGCTACCAAAACTTTACACCTTCACTTCTTAGCAGTTCAGCTCTTCTCTTGATAAGTCTAGGAGTGAGTCTTGATTCAGAGTGGTCATCTGGATTAGTCAGGGGCATGTCCTCAATGTCAAACACATATTGAGGACTAAGGGTTAGCATCTCAAGCTGACTTTTCTTCATATAATTACCATTGCTTAGCCTGAGGATGGATACCTTTTCTTTGACAGTATAGGTCCATTCAACTATAGGCACATGTACATTGAGTGGCAATTCATCAGATTTTATTCTGGTCATTCTCTTTCTTCTCTTGAATGGACCTTGTTTCTTGGAAGGACCAGCACTCTTGTGAAGCACCAATTGATTTGCTGGTTGACCTTCTTCCTCCTGCTCATCCTGCTCTCCCTGACCACTGACCTCCTTCTCAGCTTCAGCTTCTTCATGTGAGCCCACTGCTGCATCAGTTTCTGCAGTGGGCTCAGAATCTACTGCATACTCCATCCCTGCAGCCTCTGATCCAGTAAACTCAGCTTCTCTCCTCTCATCCACCCTTGGTTGTTTCTTAGGATCATGATTTTTAGTTTGTTGCTTCTTAGCAGCCTTTGTTCCTCTGTTGATCTTGATCATTGAGGAAATTGGCATGTTATCATAGGAGGGACTTGATGGAGGAGAGATTGGTTCCTGTTAGGGGAATAGTGCTTCCTTTGAAGCACCATACATCACCTCTTCACCTTCTCTGATCCCAGAACCAGAGATAGGTATTTCGATGATGACTCCTCCCCCTAAGCCTAAGTTCAGACTTGCCCTTTGAGACTGGATCTGCTCCATAGAAAATAACTCACCTCTGGCAATCTTAGCTTTTATTTCTCTTACGTGCATGTCCATTGTGGAGTTCTTCATTAGGCCGAGCTGCCGCAGATGGTATCCATATTGTAGAAGGATAGCCTTCATTATGTCTCTGTAAGCAGTCTCCTTCTGCTTCTTGGTTAGGACCACCGCGGCCTTGGCTGCAGCAGCTACATGTTCCTGCTGCTGCACCCGATCCAGCTCTTCTATCATCCGAGGTACCGACTAGAGCAAGATTTCATCAACATCATAGCCCTTCTCCTGGAGAAGACCAGAGAGTCGTGTTATCTCTCCATCCAAGGAAGTGTCTGGTCGGCCCTTCTTCTTTACAGGCCTCCTCTCCTCCTGTTCTGCTTCTTCCTTTGGGGTCAGCTTTCTTTTTCCTTTGTCCATTGTGTTTACCCCAGAGGAGATGGATCCTGTAGCCTCACCAGTTGGTTCATCGGTATATAGTTCTTCTGTGGAAGAATCATCAATTATGACCGGGCCTTCGGAAGCAGCTGCAGCTTCGGAATCAACCTTAGCTTTCACTACCTCCTCCGGTTGACCAACCATCTTGGGAGATTCCTTAGTAGAGTCCATAGAGAACTTAGGATGTGAGGAGAGGTCTTCACCAGCCACTGTCACAGGTTCCATGGAGATTGATGTGGTTGCTTGAATGGGTTCCTCCATGGCAACCGTGGCTGTAGTCTCAGAAGGAGACTTATTCCCAGAAGGGGAATGTTGAATCCCAGCAGGGGACCTGGGCGCCATAGAGATGTTGGTTATGAGCTCTTGCTCTATCTCTATGGTAGCCCCTGTACCATCGGAAGAGGAGTAGGAGGAAATACTAGAGTAATGAAAGTAAGTACCCAAGAATTCATCCCATTCATTGTTCAAAGTAACTATGAATGGAGTGGAGTCTTGGGCAACTTCATCCTCTCCTGCTGCCACAGATCCTGACCTATTTGGTAACGTCAAGGGAGAGAAATGTCACCGTAGCAGGATTAGGGTAAAAGGGCTGGCAGATTATTGGGGGGCGGCGCTGGAGATCCAAGATGGTAGCATCTTTGGCTTGAACCTCCAGCTTTAGGGTAGCAACTTCAGCTTCCAGTTGAGCAACCCTGAGTTGTAGTGAGGAGATGGTGTCCGTCAAATCCTGAAGTTTGGTGCCCTCATCTACCGGAGTAGAATCATGGGGCGATGGAGTCCTGAGCCGAGCTCCTGCACCTCCACCACCAGATGTGGTTTCTTGGCACCCTGGATTCCCCTTATTGAAGATGAACTCAAAGAAGTCATCAGCAATGTGGGTTGCTACAGGGGAGGTCCTAGTTCCTGTACCACTGTCTTGAAGAACCTGAGATGGTTCAACAGTAGTGGCAGCCTCCTCTGTATTGACCTTCTCTACACTCCTAAGGTCAACCTTTGTGGTTGTAGGCTCTGGGTCAGGGAACCGTGCCTGTAACTGTGTCACCACTCTTAATAGTGTTTGGGTAGTGGGTGAGAGTGGATCATCCAAAGCAAAGGTAGAGGGTTCTTGAGCCTGGGTAGAAGCATGGGTGGAGGGAATTGAAGGGTGATAAACTCCTGGGGACTTGAGAGACAGTCCCTGATCTAGTGGAGTTGCTTCATCATAAGCAGACTCAATTATGGGGGAATCCCTTTGGATATTCTCAGGTATGGATGGGGACACACACTGAGGGCTTTCAAGTTGGTTGGGGGCTGCCACTGGTTCCAAAGGAAGAACCAGTGGTGAAGTGGCAGGTGTGGTTTGCACCGTAGGTGGAACTGTGCCCTTTACAGTTCTTTTCACCTTTTTCTTGAAGGGTTCAGTAGATGGGACCTGAACAGCTGTAGAGAGTTGTTCAGGGGTTCGGCTGCGTTTGTAGGTGATTTTTATGGGGTGAGGAACAGACGGGGAAGGTGGGGGATCAGCAACTCTTGGTTCGACAGTGCTGTCACCTTCAGGAGCAGAGGGCTCCATGGAAGGAAGAAGAGGAGTGAAAGTCATAGCTAAGTTGTGAGCAGGTCGAAAGGCGAAGGATTCCACGGTGATTGAGGATTTAGGGTTGATTTCAGAGAGAATAAGGAAGTGGATTTGAAAGAGGAAACGGTGAGAGAAAATGAATGAGCGGGAGACCTTTTATACCTTCGGATATCAGCATTTAATATGGAGACATATTAAAGTTTTAAGATCCGAAGTGTCAGAAAAAGGTCTTCCGATACAACTTTGGGGCATGGAATATTCCCCAGTTTCAGAAGGGCCAATGTGCTTCCGAAGATGTTGCTTTCAAAAGGAGTTCATGAGACCAAAAAGTGTTCTTTGGAAGACACATACTTCCGACGCATATTTCAAGAATGTAAACTATAACATCGGAAGCACTGCTTCTGAAGATTTAGATAAGTTCATGAGAGAAAATTGTACATCGGAAGATATCTTCTTCTGATGAGTAAAATCAGAAGATAGAACTTCCGAAGGAAAAGATAATGTATCAGAAAAGAAATACTTCAGAAGGGAATTTATCTTCTGAAGTGTGAATGCTTCCGACTCAAGGGATGAAGAATACTTCCGAAGACTTAAACTATCTTCTGAGGAGTAACTACTCATCAGAATATATTTTAAGTTTATCTTCCAAAGAATTGTTCATTCCTTACTTCTAATTCATTTATTCAAAGTTAATCATACTAATGGCTGTTATTAAGTACCTGAATCTTCCTTCATCAAACGCCTTGGTGAAGAGATCAGCCAGATTGTGTTCTGTATCAACTTTGACTAGATGAATCAACTTCTTTTCGGCACAATCTTTGATGAAGTGATATCTGATATCAATGTGCTTGGTCTTGGAGTGCTTGACAGGATTATTTGTGATGGAGATTGCACTTGAGTTGTCAATTTGTATAGGAGTGTTGAATAGCTCTACTCCATAATCTTTCATTTGATTCTAAATCCAAATGACTTGTGCACAGCAGCTAGAAGCAGCAATGTATTCTACTTCTGCAGTAGAGGTAGAAACACAGGATTGCTTCTTGCATTGCCATGATACAATTCTGGATCCAAGAAAGTGACATCCTCCTGATGTGGATTTCTTGCTAATGTTACAACCTCCATAATCACTGTCAGTGTAGGCCATGACAACACCTTTGTCATCCTTTTTGTTTCTGAACACCCATTTTGTTCCAATGGCATACTTACCCTTAGGTAAAGGGCAAACCTTCCAAACTCCCTGTCGTTCAAATTGAAGAAGTTCTTCCTCCATGGCTTCTACCCAACTGCTGTCTTTCAGTGCTTCAGCAACTTTCTTTGGTTCTATTTGGGATAGAAAGCAAGAGAACAAACAGATGTTTTCTTCATGCATAGAGCTTATTGTTCTTACTCCTTCCTTAACATTACCAATAATGTTCTCAACTGGATGAGTGTTGTGAATGCGAGTTCTTGGGATCACATCCAACTGAGAAGTCAAATCCAGGTTGCTTGACTCAAGGTTTGGAAGTACCACCTTAAGCTGGATTCCTGGTAGATCTTGAGGTCTCTGAGTTTGGACTGCTGTGGGATGGTTTTCTCTGGGAGGAAGAGTTTCCAAAGTGTTTGCTTCAGCTGAAGGACTTCCAACTTCTTCTTGACTCAATGGAACAAAAGTAGAGTCACTTAAATGAACAGCCTGAGAGGTATTCACTGTCTCTGATTGTGAAGTGGATTCTGCCAAGATTTGTCTTGAAGCTATTGGCAGTTCAACACGAAAGTCTTCTTCTCTGATGTGCTTGGAGGAGTCCAAGGTAGATATCTGTTGATCTGGAACATACTCTTTCACAAGATTAAATGCAGATGTGAATTTATCAAGATCAAATAACCAATCAGGGCCTATTCCAGGTTTACTGATAGTATGTTCATTAAACTGAACATTTGCACACTCTTCAATAATCCTTGAATCTTTGATGTATACTCTATATGTTTTGAATGTGAAGAGTATCCAACAAAGTAGCCCTCTGCTGATTTCTCAGCAAACTTGGCTAGTTGATCTTTAGTATTCAAGATGGTGCACTGACATCCAAATGGTTTGAGAAATCCAATAAAAGGTTTTCTCTTATGCCAAATTTCATAAGGAGTCATACCATGTGACTTAACCACCAATACTCTATTTTGGACATAACAGGCAGTGTTTACTGCTTCTGCCCAAAAAGTTATTGGAAGTTTGGCATCAGACAACATGGTCCTTGCAGCTCAATTAGTGTCTTCTTCCTTCTCTCAGCAACACCATTTTGTTGTGGAGTCCTAGGAGCATTAAACTGTCTTGTAATACCCTTAGATTCACAAAAAGAATTTAAAGTATGGTTTTTGAATTCTGTCCCTTGATCTGATATGATGATTTTTACATGATGGTCACACTCATTCTCAACTCTAAGAATGAATGATTTTAATATCTCAGCAGTTTCATCCTTGGTACTCAAAAAGAATACTCAGGTATACCGAGAGAAATCATCAGCGACCACCAAGAAATATGACTTTCTACCTAGACTTTTAACACTTGTAGGGCCAAACAAGTCCATGTGCAGTAAATGCAGGACCGTTGTTATTGAATTTATCTCTTTGGCATGATGAGATGATTTGTGTTGCTTCCCCTTCAAGCATGCAACACACTTATCAACACAGATGAATTCTTTTGTTAGTAAACCAGTTACTAAGTTATTTTTAACATGTTTATTCATGTTTTTAAGGCTTACATGACAAAGTCTCCTGTGCCAAAGAGATAATTCATCAAGTGAAGCTTTTAAGACGAAGCAACTTATATTACTGAGTGGTGTAGCTGTGCTCTTGTCCAGCATGTACATGTTGTTTCTCCTTGGAGCCCTGAGTAGAATTTGATCATTAGGAACAACAAATACTAGTTTCAGGACTATGCATTCATGCTCAATAAACAACATGTTGTGCTTTTGGTCACACACATGTGATACACTCAGTAAATTGTAATTTAGTTCTTTTACAAAATGCACATTCTCAAAGCTTACCTTGCCATTTGTGATTGTGCCCCTACCTGTGATGTAACCTCCTACTGGATCACTTCCAAATGCAAAAGACCCTCCAAAGAATGGTTCATATTTGTGCAGATGAGTCTTGTTGCGTGTCATGTGCCTGGAACAGCCGCTGTCAACAATCCAAAAGTTGCTTTTTGATTCCTGTTGTCCCTGCACATAACCAGAAGTGAATTAGTTCCTGATAGGAACCCAAGCCCATGTGGTCTTGGGTTTTCCATTGGCATCATTATATACAAATTTCTTTGATATCATCCTAGGTGGAACAGATGATGAGCTTGCTTCTGATAGGACAGGTGGATGAACAGTTGGTTTAGTTGTTTCCTTCTTCTTCCATATCTTCTTGACTTTGGAAGTGGTCGGAAGAGCTTGCTTCTTCTGGCAAACATCGGAAGTTACTTTTACTTTCTCTTCCGATGGTTTGGTTTTTGCTGTCAAGTGAGGCTTTTCTTCTGATCTTCTTCTTCTTCTGAAGGAATGGGGTTTCTTGGGTTTGTCGGAAGCACTCTTTGCATGTGCTTCCGATGCTTTCTTTCCTTTGAAAGACTTCTTGCCTTTTCTTTTCCAACTTTCAGAAGTATCTGATTCTGATTGTTTCTTTTGCTGCTTGATGAACTTGCTTCTCATGGAAGTACATTGTTCTTCTGATGAGACAGATGATTTGTTCCAACATTCCTTTTGACTTCCTCTACCCTG
Organism: Mikania micrantha; assembly: GCA_009363875.1. Lineage (NCBI taxonomy): Eukaryota > Viridiplantae > Streptophyta > Magnoliopsida > Asterales > Asteraceae > Mikania > Mikania micrantha. The sequence continues at coordinate 65,948,884 of CM018683.1, read as the reverse complement.
TGGTCTTGAATGCATTATTCTTCTTGGATTGTAGTAGCATTCAGCAGCAAAATGATTTTTGTCTCCACACGTCAAACACATTGGTTGGACATTTGTTGATCTTTGAAGCTTCTCTCTGAAAAAAGCTGAACCATTTTTCACAGAACCAGATTGTTCTGACTTGGGGGTACCAGAGGAACTTTTGCTTGAATGATTCTTTCTGCTATTGGGGTGCTTGTACTTCTGTTTCCTGATCTTGCTCGATGGGACTTGTCAGTGGGAAGTAATATAATCATATGAAGAAGTACTCCCTATTTGTGTGTATTTAGCTTTGACAAATACTGATGAAGGTTTCTTCATTTTCTTATTTCTTTTCTTATTTTTCAAAGCCGGTATTTCCTTTTCCAAATTAATAGGAGTATCATCCTCAGATGAACATGTTGAGGAACTTGGATTCAGATCAGATAGATCATTATTTTGAGCCACTTTGTGTATGTCCAACACTTCATCATACACAAGATTAATTTCTGGTTTACATCTAACCTCCACCATTGGAGTGTAGGCAGATGGAGGATCCACCTTGTTATAACCCAAACCAGCCCCTCTTTTCTTTACCAGTTCAGATGTTTCACTCATTTTAAAAAGTTTTTCATACTTTTCTCCTTGACTCAAAAATTTGTCTCTGTAAGACTCAGCCAATAGAAGTTCTTTCTTGGCAGTTGTTAACCTTTCCAAAAGATTGTTAATTTGACACTGTTTGTTAGTTTCTTCATGCTTTAAACTGGAGATGGTCTTTTCCGGTTCCTCAAACTTTTGTTTATAATTTCTTTCAGACTCAAAGAAATTTGCCTTAACAACTTGTAATGACTCGAGCTCATTACAGACTTGAGCATTGACCCGTTTATAAGCATTTAACTTTTCTAAACATTCAGGAGTACACATATATTCTGTTACCTTGAATGTAGAGGTTGAGTCATTGGCCATCAGGGCACTGTTGGAGATAGATGCATCCTCAGCTTGAAAACTCCAATCTGAAAAGTCGTGCTGCTCTGCAACATTGGCACTATTTGAGGAGCTTGATGTTCTTTGGTGTGGCTATCCAGATGTGGATGGCTGAGAGCTTGGGGATTTACACTCTCTCGCAAAGTGCCCCAGCTGTTGACAGTTGAAGCATTTTAGTTTGGACTTGTCTAGAGCAAACCCGATCTTCATATTGTGCTTCTTAAACTGTCTACCAGTTCTTTGATAGAACTTATTTGCCTTGTAGGAAATCATGGCCATCTAGTAATTGATGTCCATCTCCTCAAGATCATCAGCAGGAATGCCATCTAAATCTTCCTGGCAAAGATGAAAATAGTTGGTTTCTTCAGCCATAAAAGCTCCTTGGCCTGAAGTCAGCAGTGAAGTTGAGTTGGACAATGGGTTTGAGTGGGAAGTAGATGGAGTTGGGGTTTCAGGAAAAGTGACAATAGGTGTGGAAGTTGAGTGGTAGATGGGTTGGTAATTTTGGTAAGGTAGATTATGGATGGGTGCATAAAGGGCTTCTGAACGACAAGGTACAGAGGAAGGTCTAGGTTCCTTAGCATCAATTTCCATTTGGTATTCACTAAGTATACCAAATAGTTCCCCAAGCTTTAAAGTTCTCAGATTCTCTGTTCTCTGAATGGTAACAGAGTAGATGTTCCACACCTGTGGAAGTGATCTAAGGAACTTCCTTATCACGTCTTGGTTCTCCATATTTACACCTGCAGCCACCAATTCGTCAACAACTGGACATACCTTAGATATTAAGAAGCCATCTTCTCATTGTTCTCTTGACAGAAGTTCTCGAACTTTTGTTTTAGCATGTCCTTTTTGTTTTCCTTGACATCTTCAGATCCCTCATACATCTACTGCAGAGAGTTGCACAGCTCCTGTGCAGATTTGCATTTCTTAAATGCATGTATGATTGAGTTGGGAATCGCCATCTGGATTAGCCATAAAGCATTCGAATCCACCTCCATTCTCTTGTAGTCTTCATCAGAATATAGAGCTGGGTCTTTTGGCACAGCTGCTCCACCGGTGCCTGCAGCAGCAATAATTGTGCTGAAAGGTCCTTCAAGAACTAACTTCCAAAGTTTGAAGTCTTGGTTCCTGATAAAACCGTCTATCCTGACCTTCCATGTATCATAATCGTCAGGAGTAAACATGAGAGGCTTATTGAGAGTACCATTCTCAGTGTCATGCTTGCTGATTGTGGCCATTTTGATTTTGAGGTAGCTAGAAAAGCAAAGAGTTGTAGAAGATACACAACTGGTAACTTAAGAATGGTTAGTTACTTAAGTTTAAGAGTCAAGGCTCTGATACCACTTGTTGGATCGGGTTATGTAAATCTACACAACACTTCTCACAAGTTATCTTCTACAAAGTTGATAGTTGCGGAAACTTTATCAACTTAGTTTGTAAAAACAAATTGAAACACAATACAGAAAACAATTATAAGTTCAACGTCAAAGTATATTGCATTCAATTGTCAAGCTTTACAACACTTAGCTCAAGCATACACTCGTACATTGCTAACTAACAAGTAACGTATTTATACTAAGACCTACAGCTGTATCCTCGTAGGAATACAAAGCTGGACAAAATACTAGAAACAAACTAATGCTAAAACTAGTATCTGTTATGGACTTGACAGGCCAAGCCATATTAATTACATTTTATACAAAAGACTCCATTGACTTTTACAATAAATGTCTACACTAAAAAAGGCATTTAATTCTTGTTATCTTCTGTGATTCTGACTAATCTTCTTTGCTGCTGACTTTCACAAGAATGTCTTCTTTATTAGTCTTTGGAAGAGAAAGCAGCTCTGAATATATCTACAAGTGAATGGAATCTTTGTCAGAAGAAAGTCTTCGAAAGTCTTATCTGCATTGAAGCTGCTGAGATGGTTGTCGGAAGCTTTTGGTCTTCGGAAGCTCTTGTCTTCAGAAGCTTTAATATTGTAAATCTTCTAAGTGTTGAGCTTCTGATAGCTGAGGAGGTCTTCGGAAGCTTTTCTCTTGTATAGCCTTCAGCAGGAGTGACTTATCCTTCGGAAGTAATGTTTCTTCCGAAGAGTAACTCCTTCCTTCTGAAGGCTGTTAGGCTTTAGAGAGTTCAGGACTTGGTCAAGAGAAGAGTTTGGTGAGCATCAGCCTTTATTGATCTTACAGGCTGTACATCAATCATTGCAATTTTTATTTTATTATTATTTTTTATAATTGGTAATTTTGTTGGTTGTTTAATTATTTACAAATACAAAATTCTAAACTTGTGATAAAACTACATTTTGTTACAGCAAGAGATTTGATTACTTGTTTAACCACAACTCAAATAACTAAACAACCTAATAGATCGCCTTTTATGTGACAATGTTCGCTTTTCTATATTTGTTTATGTTAAATAAGTACACTGGACGATTAGAACTATACAATCACACAATTTGTATGATTGCATCATCATTCATCAACAAAGTAGAATTTCTCAACCAACAATGTTCAATACATCATTTACCAAGTCAACAATGTCTAATTTGATTTTACCATTTCAGGCCATTTTGCATTGCTTGGATCATGTAATTGTTATTAAGGTCATAATAATTAGAGCCCTTGGTTATAAAAAGCGATAGGCGCCCCGAGGGGTTAGGGTCCACGGAGCCAAGGAACGAGGCGAAGTCGTGCACATCACGCGAGCTAGGCGCAAGGTATCGATATACCTTTTTTATATATTTCTCGTAGGTTTCCATCATCACACACCGAAAATTTTAATATATTCAACCTCAATACATGATTTAATATATAAATAATCTCTATGTACAACCTAAAAAGGCAATATGTACATCCTCCTGCTGCACAAAATCTGCCAATAACAAGAGGCACACACATAATGATGTTGACATGTGACTCAGGTGCACCTTTAAAACCTAGATCGGGCGTCGAAGATGCAAAATAAAAATTCACCTTGGAATTTTTTTTAAAAGTATTTTTTTTTCTCTTTTAAACTGATCAAAACTAGGTCTGGAATTTTTTTTTCACAAGTGGGTATCTCGCCACTATGAAGGGCGACGTCTTACGCGTGTCAGAAATTAATTTTCTTAATCACCTTAGATCTCGCCACTGATATGGGTGATATCTATGTGGCATTCCACATCACCACCTTATCTGCACATATTAATTCAAATGAAAAAAAATAAAAATGGAGATATCGCCCCTGGTACGGGCGGTATCTGGTGAAAAGGACACAACAACAGGGGCGATATCTTCATTTTTATTTTTTTATTTTTCGAACCATTAATGATGCAATACCCACTTAAAACAGTCAAACATGAAACGATGCAATACCCACTTAAAAGTTAAAAGAAGATTTCCGGTGATACATTCACAATGAAATCCATATATATGTAATTGAGGTCATTTCAGATGGACCTATCAATAGTGTACAACTGATAATGGACGAAAATGATGTAAAAATAGCAGAAGCTAACAGAAGAAGCTAAACCTCATCCGTTTATTTATACGGAACCCGAAAAATGCGTCTCTACATACCAAAGGATTGAACGAACTCACTTCAATTCATCATTAATCCGCAATTTTTATCAATCCGTAATCTAAACAATCACATCGGGTAAGAAATTACCTACTCATGAACTCTCGGCATCCGAAAAGAAATGAATCAAAACCCTAATTTAACAAACTAGATGATAATTACTCATTAAAAGATAAATTACGAAACATAAAACATAAGGAAAGGTACCAGCGCATGATTTGATGGTGTAAAGTTTGAGCAGCAACACTAGAACACTCGCCAAATGCGTCATGTCCCCTGCCAATCTGAATATATTCAGCTTGTCACTTCGTATTTTAGGATCAAATGCACCGAGGAAATGAGATAAATTGGCCAAAAAGTCAATCAGATTAGCTTGGAAAATACAAATTTGAACAGATCTCGCTGATCGATCCAAAGCGACGAAGATCGGGTAGTAATTTTCCCCTTTGGTCTACAACTGTAGTCGGCTCTTCTTCTAATATCTAAGGATCTCACAAACACTTAATAAAAATAAATTCATTGAGTTTTAGATATTAATAATGTTAATCTTCAAAGGATCTTCTGTAGTCACTGCTGTCTGAGGGTTGTAAGTTGGTATGCTGATTATCACAAGAATATCATCTAACTTGGTTATGATAATAGATATCAGCTATGCAACTTTCCTCTATTGAATTTCAGCATCATCGGAAGTCCTTGTATCGGAAGTTGTGCATCGAAAGCTAGTGATCACTACTACTTGAATGTCTTATGATGTTCTGCTATCTTCGTAAGCTTTGTCTTCTGTCTAGTCATTAAAATTAAAAGGATAAGGTTATTCTTCGGTAACTTTCAGTCTTCTAAAGGTTAAATGCTAAAGGCTTCTAGGATAAAATCTATCCTTCCAATGCTTCTTGAACTTGTACGAGTTGAAGTTTGTCAAGGCCTTGTAAGTTTTGGTAAGCACTAACCTTTCTTTTCTTGCAGATAAATTAGGAAGCAAATTGATACAAAACCAAAAATCAAGAACTGATTAAGTGATGAATGAAGAATTATGGTGAGTTTTAGCAATATAAGCTAATACAAATTAATTCCCAATCAAATGATAAAACAGATAGGCACCAATTCAGAATCAAATAAAAAAGGTTTTGACATCCCAAATAGCCTTCAATTGCTTTGATGCAATCCACAAAAATAAACCAAGGCAATAGTAATTTATTGAACCCCAATTGACTTGAATAGCATTCAATTTCCCAGATAGAACAAATGAAGATAGTAACAAAACTCACCGCAAGACAATCGTTTTCATCAACAACAGTGAAACAAACAATTATAAGATGAACCAAAGAAGCAAGTAATACCAAATCAAACAACTGATATTTTTTGACAAAGATAAATCGAATAACGAGAGAAACACCTTCTTTGCAAAAACAAATCGATGAAGATCGAACAAGTGTTTTAATAATCTTGAACACTGTTTTAGTTTTACAAAAAAGAAACAAATGGAATGAATAGAACCTGCTAGTAGTACGTTTTTTAATATAAATATGCAACTTTAATATCACAACTATTTATAAAATTTAATTATGTAGTACGTTTTTTAATTGTAACTTTACCATTTACAACAATAGTTCTAATTTTATTTGTGTTATTCACATAATTATAAGCAGTAAATAATATGTTCTTCAATTTAATAATTACTGTTTTTTTTATTAAATGTTAGTACCATAAGATTTATGTTAACTTACCTAACTATATAAAAACCCTCATATATTTTAATATTTTTAATTTGTTTAAAACATTTGCATGTAATCATATTTCCAACATATGAAATATTTATTTCATATGATATGAAACAATCTTTCAAATAATATGTTTTGTATGATATTTTTACATGAGTGTTTTCTATGATTCCACCCGTGTATCACACGGGTTTTAACCTAGTGTTGAATATATATGTGAGATTTGGATGTCTATATAATCTACAAGAAGACTAACATATCTTTTTTTCCATATGGAAAGTAACCACATTCAAATTGGATAACCTATGCAAGTTTACTCTAAGAGATCAGCTCGGTCCAAGCCTAATTTCATGCACCAAGCACAATTATTTGATCCAAGCCCGAATACATAAAAAACTAAAATGATCTAGACAAAAAAAAAACATAATAAATATGTGTTTGATATCGAATTAAACTTTATTTATTAAAAAGTTCCTCTACCATGTCCTCTTGAACCCTACGGATGTTGGATAATTTAGCCTTAGAAAACAAAAGTTTATTATTTTTGCGTGTTTGGCTCTTTAGATCTCTCCTTCCTCAATACGCTCTTTGTGTAGACCTTTAAACGTCCTACAACATCTTTGAATCTTGTGGTATTAAGATTCAAGACTTGTTCAAGCGATTCAACTATTTGGATTTATTTGTTTTGTGTGAAGGTCTTGAGTACTTCTTAAATAGTCTTGGCCCTTCTATAATTACCCCCAACATAATAGGTTAGAGGATGTCCCAGACAACATTTTGACGTGCTCATAAATCACTTCAAGTTATTTCATCTTCAAATGGTCGAATTTTAACATTAAGGTTCGCTTTGGTGCTTCCATAAATTGATCAAAACCCAGATGTCTTAATTGTGTCCCATCTGTTCTTAGTCGTGTCTTTATCTCCAATTTGCATGATTAAGGTTTCTGATATCGATTGAAACAACAAACCGATGACTAAGTCGTTTTCACAACAATGATAGTGTGTGGGTCAACAAAATTCCAAACCTTGTGGATCTTGAGAAGAACTTTCATCCTTATTGCTCACATGTTGTAGCTCGTGGAAGTGAGCATGGGGCATTGAATGGTGGTTGCACCGATCTCGTTTCCCTTCGGTGGTGATGTGTATCTACCTTGGTTGACATACATCATGAAAGTAAGGAATGATCCTTGATCCAATACTTTAGATCACTTGTTGATGAAACCAAATTTGTTTAATCAAACTGAAAAACAACAATGGTGATTTTGTCTTGCATGGTGATTAATGAACAATAAAAGTAACAAGATCACCTTCTTCCGTCAAACAATAGTACTTTCTTTGGGGGCTGATTGTATTAGTTAGATGATGATGATCAATATTTTGAACAAACTCTAATATCTATTTAAGTTTTTAAATGTGATCAACCAAAACAATAACATACACACTAAGAAAATTCACTTATAACTTTTTTTGAACAAAACATCTACCCAAATTCTACTCATATACTATTCCAAACTAATTTACCACTTTTCTTGTGTATGAACTCATCGCCTTAGAGTTTCTCAAGATTTGCCCTATAGGTCTTTGGAAAAGCTTAGCTAGAATTCTTCCCCAGACACTCCAACAAGCCCAGAAGATGATGACATCACAAGTTGGTTTTATGATCATAAGTCAAGCAAACATGCAATCACTAGGAGGAGAGAAAAAATGGGACATCTGAGTAGGATAGCTGCAGTCTTTCAGCTACTCATTTATGATCTCAAGAAGATGACTACACTTGCCAAACTCTGCAAGCAGGCCGGTGGAAGACAAGATCCTCATCATTACACTTATTGAGTTGCTTGGTGACCTTTTTAACTCCAAGCCATGTAGAAACCTTTAGCTCAGAAGAGGATTAGAAAGTTTTGGTGCCACTAACATAGATGGAGATTTTTATGTCAGATGTTTTCAATATATCAAAACTACCTAATTCTGTTTTCCCTAAGAGCTGAGTTACTACAAAATTGTGTATATTCTTCACTTGTGCATGCATGTGCAGATCTAGTGTTTAAGGGGTGGGTTCACAGGAACCCACCGCATTTCGAAGATTTAGCTGTATTTTTTGCTTTCGAAAGGCTTAAAAGGTAAAGTGAACCCATTAATATTTTTAAGAGTGAATCTTAATGTAATTTTCATAGCAGTTTGCCAACTTGAATGTGATAAGTGATCTTTGTTTGAAAATTTTTGATAATCAATGCCTCGATTCTATATGATTTTGTTAAAATCACTTTCTGGTCATTAAAACTTAGCAAGCAAAATGATAGTTATGGGTGGTTAAACTCTATAGTCAAGTTAATTTCAGTCATATAAACTTAGCTAATTTCATTTAGGTTTCGAGTCATTGCTTCGAACCCCACAAGGGGTGCTAACCCCTTGACCCATGCTCGTTATCTGGCCAGCAGGACTGTAACATCTGTGCCGGAATCGTTACCGAACAGTAAGTTGCACAGTAAATTGAACAGTAACTCAAGTACAAACTATGTGAACTAGGCATATGCTATGGACACTTTATGCTAAACACTAAACTATTATGCTATTATTCTGAAATCTGAAATAAACCTTATGGTTTAACAGTCAGAAACACATCAGACAATGCTGAACAGGTACACACATGTTTGATTTAATGCTATTATGTATAAACGTAGGTGAGGATAAACAGAACAAAACCAAAACAGTTGTTGTTACAGAATGCTAAACAGACGAGTTATTCGTATAGGTGACGATCTGTACGAATAAATCTGATAGTTTAACGATCTGAAATGATGACTGAAAAGTAGAAAACAAAATCAGAACAATCGGTCAATAACAATTCTCCAATCAGTCAATAACAATCGGAACAAAAACCGAATCATCATCAACATCATCATCATCATCATCATCTCTAACACCCGAAGTACCTTCTCCAAAAGTTGGTACATTTTTATTTTCAAAAACATTTTCAAAGAAAGTAAGAAACCAACATAGGATTATAATTTCCTTTTTTTTTTCAATTTCATAGGACATTTATTCATCCAAAGTATCAAAACAATTATTAAAATATTTCTTTTCTACTTGTTTCCCATCAATATTTCCATCATTTCCTCAAGAATTTTTCCCTTTAAAAGTACCGGTGATATTAGAAACTTTATCTTTAAGTGTCACACGCTACCCTTGTTCAACCAATTGAGTCAAACTCAAAATATATATTTTTTTTTTCAAACAAGGTACATAATATATCAACAACCCTAATTTCACATTCATTTGTTCTTGTTTCAACATCAAAACAAGTTTTGAAACTCTTCAACAAACTTTTATTCCCAGTCATGTGTTCAGTCATGTGTTTCAGATATGACAAGTTTATGACCCAAATTTTTTCCCGAATTCCTAACTCGGTATCCTTTACAAGGAATTCATTGGAATCCTTAAATCAAGTAGGAAAGTAACCCATTTTTTTGCAGGATATATAGTCTCTGCCTTATGACCATTTTTTTACAACAAAACTACTTGATATTACTTTCTAAATTCTTAGAATTGATCATCACAGATTTCGTTTAAAAGCTTTTGCCTTCTTTTAAATTAGTACGGCAAACTTTTTTGAAGGAAAAAATTGTAATTTTTCCTAATTAACCCTTGAAGACCTTCCTCTAATTTCCAATTTTGCCATGCCACTTGTGATTCCTTTTCGATTATAACACGAAACGGAACCAACACATGCACTCGATTATGAAACCCCTCGTGGCTCCACCCTATCTGGCTTCGAATCAGGGACGGTTCTTTATTGGGGCCCGGGGGGGCCAGGCCCCCTGTTTTTTCGGTCAGAAGGGTCGATTCGGTAGTATTTTGTCGAAAAATCATTCGGTCACCTTTGTTTTCTTCCTAAAAATCATTCGGCCCCCTCCGTTTTCTTCCTAAAAATCTTCCGGCCCCCTCCGAGTTTTTTTTCAATCTCCGTCCCTGCTTTGAATACCAGTGTAGGACAATGGTTTATCCCAAGGATTGAATTTTGGGTTAGACTTATAATAGAAACACAATTATGAAATTATAATTGAGTGAGGAAGAAAAACACTAGAAACTTGATATATACAACCACTTCACAGTTCACACCGTTAAGAATGGCGCTTCTGTAATCCTGTATGAGACAAACATGGTTGTTGACTTTTTTTGTCCAACAGACCCTTATTTTGACCTATTAACACTAGACTTTTGGTTCAGCCCAAATACACACACTTGAAAGTTGAAACACACATAAAATTGCTCACGTAAAAGGAGTCTTTGTTTACTGCTTAAATATCTCTTCATTAATTCTAAAATGCTTACATATTTAGTCAAAAACAAAACTAAAACATGCAAACATGTGAGACCATGTTCTCACAGTAAACCCACTACTTATGTACCTTTTAGCCCACTACTTAACCTGATAAACATGTGACTAATTAATAACCTACTAACCCGCAACTTAACTCATAATCCGGTTCATCAAGATTAATCCAACATGCACCTCATTAATCTTGATGTCGATTCTTGGTACCAGCTTTCATTCTTGCTTTCTTACTAAACCATAATTGGTTTTCTTGCTTAACTTGCTTTCATTCGATCTGCTTGTATTCATGAATACCCATGAATTAATTGGCAATTCCTTCATTTTCTAATTAATTCACTATTTTGTCTTTGTCAACATCCACCACAATTTCCATGCCACACGCCCACGTGAGCCCCTTTCTTTGTTAACATCCACTACGAACATTACCCAAAAACCTGATCGTCCATTCCTCTGCTTTGATTTTCTTTTTTTTTATTGAATCAAAACAGCTTCCACTCCTTTCTTCCTTCTAACTTACACAATCAGTGACCAAAATTGGTCGCCAGTTTGTTGATCGCTTTTTTTAAAGTTCTTCTCCGCCATAATCTTCTTTCTTGTTTTTTTTTCTCACGCAAAATTCAGTCACAATTACTTTCTTCGGTCGTCAATCTCTTTCTTCTCTTCTTGCTGCTGACGGTCTCTCTCTCAGTCTTCAAGCTGCTCAGTTTTTCGGTCAGTGTGACGGTCTAGGGTTGCAGCTTTCGCTCTTCTTTCTCTCTTTGCGGCAATAAATTGATATCTTTTGCCTATATTCGGTCTTCTCGGGCCAACCTCCGGTCTTGGTCATTGGCTCGGTCTCTATATTCTCGGTCTAACATTCTTTCAAGCCTCCGGTCTTTATTGCGACTCATCGGTCTTTGCCGGAATCTCTTCCAGAAATGGTCTCTTTCTTTGGCCTTCGGTCTTTCTTAGACAACCCGCTGGTCACGATTTTCTTCTTCGGTCTTTGCTGCGGTAGCAGCCGGTCTTTTCTCCTTTCTTCTCACATCAGTCTATTCTTGCTACTGATTACAATTGAGCAGTCTTCCTGCTTTCTTTTCTTTTCTTTGCTGCACTTTCTGTTCAATTCTTCCCAGCCCTGCAGTTTAGTGGGCTGCCCCCTTCTTCTCCAAGAAAACGACTCTCAAACCGACACTCTTGGAACTTTGCTCTAATACCAATTGTTGGTTCAGCCCCAAATACACACACTTGAAAGTTTAAACACACAAAATTACTCACGTAAAAGGAGATTACATATGTTATATGTAGTCAAAAACAAAACTAAGACATGCAACCTGTGAGACCATGTTCTCACATTAAACCCACTACTTCCCTACCATTTAGCCCACTAATTGACTTAATAAACTATGCATAATTCATAACTTACTGACCCGTAACTTGACTCATAATTGGATTCATCAAGATTAATCCAGCATAGACTATAATTTGAACTATTTGACCCAACATTACAGTAATATATATATATATATATATATATAAATATATATATAGGGAAGGGATCATATAATAACCCTTTTTTATAGCGTTAACCCGTTAACCCTGACATTTTTTGCCCGAATCTTTGTTTTTTTTCATGGTTTTTATTATACATAAATAGGGGGGTTTCTTTTTTGTGTTTTTGCTAATTCATCACCGTTTAGAAATTAAATTAATTGTAAGTTTAAGTTACACTATCTGATGTAAGTAAGTTTAAAAAACTTACACTTACTTACATTTTGATTTAATTTCTAAACGGTGATGAATTAGCAAAAACACAAAAAAAGAAACCCCCCCTCCTATTTATGTATAATAAAAACCATGACAAAAGAAAAACAAAGATTCGGGCAAAAAGCGCCAGGGTTAACGGGTTTAAGGGAGGGTTAACAATGGAACCATCCCCTATATATATATATGTATATATATGGTGCGGTTCCTTTGTTAATCCATATTTATTGCGTTAACCGAATAACTACATCTTATTGCGTTAAATTACATCTCAGATTCGTTCTTGGTTGTGTTCTTCAACATCTCCACCCATCTTCAAGACTTTCTCTGTTCTTCATTTGCTCATTTTTCACAAATCAGGTAGGTCTTATTCCGCAACCGTTTACAATTGGTATCATAGCCAAGTTCCCGAGATTATCATTCTAACCATTGATTCTCTCAAACTTGTGCTCAATACCCTGATTTTGTGAATTTTTGTGAAAGTTCTTTGAAGATGTTCTTGTTACTGGGTTTGTCAATTTATTTGGGTTTTTGTGGTTTGATTTGTTAAAACCCAAGTGGGTTTTGGCTCTCCCTAATTTCAACCAAAACCCCACCCAAATTTGATCGTCATCGGATGTCCATCAAATGTGTGTTCAGTTGATAACAATGGCAGCTATTAAGAAAATCGGGGCAGCTGGGTTTGTTTCAAAAAAAGAACATGGCGATGACGGCGGCGTTCTTGAATTTCGGGTTATCGGAAGGGTTTCAACAGAACATGTCAACGGAAGCTGTCAAGAAAAATGTGTCTTGGGAAGCATGGAGATTCTTTCAAATGGAAATTTATTTTTAATTGAAAGTGGTTTCCAATTTTGGTTGTCTTCCGAGGAGAAGCTGTCAAGAAAAATGTGTCTTCTAAAACATGGAGATTCTTTCAAATGGAAATTTATTTTTAATTGAAAGTGGCTTCCAATGTTGGTTGTCTTTCGAGGAACAAGTTATACAAATCTATCTTCCGATGGAATGCTACTTCCGATGAGCCACTTCTTCCGAAGACAATCTCTAATTTTGAAGAGGCTTCAACCAATAAACTGTCTCTTTCGATGAATTATTCTTCCTTCATATTGGTTCTTATTTCCACAATGTGTGTGTTAAGATGATAACAATGGGAGCTGTTAATAAAATCGGGGCAGCTGGGTTTGTTTCAAAAAAAGAACATGGTGATGACGTCGGCGTTCTTGAATTTAGGGTTATCGGAAGGGTTTCAATAGAACATGTCAACGGAAGCTATCAAGAAAAATGTGTTTTCGGAAGCATGGAGATTCTTTCAAATGGAAATTTATTTTTAATTGAAAGTGGCTTCCAATGTTGGTTGTCTTCCGAGGAACAAGGTATACAAATCTATCTTCCGATGGAATGCTACTTCCGATGAGCCATTTCTTCCGAAGACAATCTCTAATTTTGTAGAGGCTTCTACCAATAAACTGTCTCTTCCGATGAATTATTCTTCCTTCATGTTGGTTCCGAGGAACAAGTTATACAAATCTATCTTCCGATGGAATGCTACTTTCGATGAGCCATTTCTTTCGAAGACAATCTCTAATTTTGAAGAGGCTTCTACCAATAAACTATCTCTTCCGATGAATTATTCTTCCTTCATGTTGGTTCTTATTTCGACACTTCATCTAGATGTTTCTTCCAAATAAACAACAATCTTCGAGGTCACTTCCCAAGTTCCATTTATATATTAATTGGTAAAATTCAAGTTCTTTTATTGCAATGAATATCATCCTCACGTTTGAACTAGGAAAAGTCAAACGTTATGCTTTTAGTCAAAAGTTTCAGCATCAATATATATATATATATATATATGTATATATATATATATATATTATGATGAATATTTTATGGGAATGAGAATAGCATGCATAGGTTTGGGAGGCCATCGTGGTAATTTCACTTGTTTGTGGTGGAAATTAATTTCTTCTTCAAAAGCAAAGAAATGGTTTGCTTCCAATGGGCTGTTAATTTTTAGTCAAATCTTTTGGATGCAAAGCGGGTACGAACATGTTTCTGAAGTGATGTGCATTATTGGTATGTAAAGAAGTTAGCTTCAGAGGTGTTAATTTGTGATGTCCAAGTTCTAATGCATCTACCAATTAATACTTCTAAAGCTAACTAAACATTTAAAGTGAAGAACCAAAGTTTTTGGCATGAAACGAGGTTAGCTTCTTAAGTGCTAATTTATGATGTCCAAGTTCTAATGCATTTATAAATCAGTACTGTTGAAGTTAACTAAATGTTTCTAAAGTGACATCATCTCTTGATACGTAACGTCTTTTTCTTAACTGTTGATTTGTGTGATGTCCAAGTTCTAATGCATCTTTAAATCAACACTATAGAAGTTAATAACATATGACATCACTTTTGAAACACATCAGCCTTTGGTTCACTCGTTTTGTCACATCATTGGAAGTATGCTACTCTTTGGCAAGATAGAGCTGAAACTTATTGTTGGATCGGGTTGTTCAAACTAAACAACACTTCACAAGTATTTCTCACTTTCAATCTAACAGATGCGGAATATCTATTAGAAGGATCTCACAAACACTCAATGGTGAACAAATAATCTTTGAATAACAAGAAGAACACAAGGATAAATTCAAGCTCAAATATATATTTCACTCAAAGCACTTACAAGCACACTCTATGCGGTTTACAATGAGAGGTTATATAGCCAAGGCTACAACCGTATACACATAGGAATACAAGTTGGGTATACTAGACAATACATAAAGTAAAGCTTATTCTAGTACGTGGAGTGTCTTAACAGGCTAAGACACTCCATTGTAATCATTACAAATATAGACATTGACTTTAGCAAAAGACTAGATAAATACAAAAGACATTTAATGTTGTTGATCTTCAAGGCTTCAGATTATCTTTTGCATTTAATGCTGCTGAGGAGAAGTAAGGTGCTCAGTCTGACATGCGGTATGCTTCCTTTGTTTTATTCAGATCGACATGTCTTTGTCAGCACCTTTTGTACCTAAAAGGTAATCTGCTACAGTCTCTGTCAGAGCATAATCTTCAAAAAGTCTTTGTCTTTGGAAGCTGCTGAGTAGTGTCTTCGGAAGCTTTAGTTATTCGGAAGCTTTGAGTTCTTCAGAAGCTTTAGTTTCTTCGGAAGTTCTGAAGCTCTGAATTCTTCTTAGTGTTTGTCTTCCGCAGTAGTTTGTCTTGTACATCCTTGGACAGGAATTGGTTACCCTTCGGAAGCAGTGTTGCTTCCGAAGAGTAACTCCTTTCTTCCGAAGGATGTTCTTCTCTGTGGAGTCCCATACTTAGACAAAATGAGAAGTTTGGTGAGCATCAGCCTTTATCAGTCTTTACAGTCTCCCCCTAGGCTGATGCTACCAAAAGTTCTAAGGAATTACCCTTGGCTTCCTTTCACCCCTCAGTACCTGTGCCCTTGCCTTTACGCACTTGCTCCCAATCCTCCCATCTGATCCATTATCAGGATTGTTAAGAGGGAGCTTTTCTAGGTCAAAGATATAGGAATTTGCCAACACCATCAGCTGCACAAGATTCAAGAGCTTTATTTCTCCATTGTAGTTAGTGAGAATGAAGATCTTTTGCTGTGCATCGAAGCTCCATTTCACTAAGGGGATATATGAATGCTCATGCATTAGGCCATGAATGTCTCTTAGATCTTCCTTAGTTTGTGTGGGTTTTGGAGCTGCTTCTGGTGTGACTTCAGGTAATGAGAGCGTTGCTTCAGGCTCAGAGTCAGAGGAGATGGGAGTTGTTCTCTTTTTCCTTCTTGCTATGCTCTTCCTTCTTCTGAGTCTTGGAGTGTTTTCAGCAATAGCTTCACTCCCCTGTTCTCTGGCCTGTTGATCCTCCACATTGGATCCCACTACACCTTCTGTTCTTGCAGTGGGCTCTGGGCCTGCAGCCTCAGTTCTTGGAGGACTTGATCTCCTCTCATCTGCCATAGATTGTCTCTCAGGATTAGGGACTGTTGTTTGAGTTGTCTTTTTGGCTACCTTTCCCTTTCTGATGTTGATCACTGAAGAGATTGGCCTGTTATCCATTAAGGGGCTAGATGGAGGATATGCTTGTTCTTCTTTAGGGTCTATTGGAAACATGTTGGGAAACATGGCTTTTGTTGCTTCCCCACACATGACTTCCTCACCCTGTCTGATCCCTGCACCAGTGATGGGAATTTCTATAGAAACTCCCCCTGAGCCCAAGCCTAAGTTCAGGCTGGCCCTTTGTGCCTGGATCTGCTCCAATGAAAGCAACTCACCTTTGGCAATTCTTGCCTTTATATCTCTTAGGTGCATATCCATGGTTGAGCTCTTCATTAGGCCTAGCTGCCGAGCATGGAAGCCATATTGGAGGAGGATAGCTTTCATTCTGTTCCTGTAAGCATCCTCCTTCTGTTTCTTGGTTAGCTTCACTTTGGCTTTGGATGTTGCAGCTTCCTGTTCTTGTGGCTGCACCTTATCCAGCTCAGCAGCCATTCTAGGCACCGACCAGAGAAACACTTCATCAAAGTCATATCCATTTTCCTCAAGAAGAGCAGAGAGTCTGATGTGCTGTTCATCCATAGAAGTGTCTGGTCGGCCCTTTGTTTTCTTTGGTCCTCTCCTCCTGTTCTGCTTCCTCCTCTGGGGTTAACTTTCTTTTTCCTTTGTCATCAGCAGTTACTTTTGCCCCAGAGGAGATGTCTTCTGTTGCCTCACCAGCTGGTTCATTGGCATGTAGCTCCTCTGTGGAGGAAACATCAAGAATGACTGGGCCTTCAGAAGCAGCTGCAGCTTCGGAGTTAACCTTAGCATTCACTGCCCCCTCCGGTTGACCAACAACCTTAGATGCTTCCTTATTAGTTTCCACAGAGAGATCAGGAATGGAGGAGAGGTCTTCAGCAGCTTCTGTCCTAGAAGGGGACACAGGTTCCACGGAGATAGTTTGTTCCTAAGTAGTTTTCTCCATGTTAGCCTGAGCTGCAGTCTCAGAGGGAGACTTAGTCCCAATAGGGGACTGTTGAGTCTCAGCAACAGGAGACTTAGGCTCCAAAGAGACATTTGTTGTTATGGCTTCTTGCTCTGTCTCTTTGGCAGCCTCTGTTGCCTCAGAAGAAGAGGAAGAGGAAGTGATGGAGTCATGGAAGTAAGTGCTCAAAAATTCATCCCATTCATTAGTCAAAGTAACTAATGATGGGTTGTATTTTTGAGCAACTTCCTCTTCTCTTACTTCTGGTCCTGACCCTGCTGATGGCACCTTCTCCCCCTTTTTGGTAGCATCAAGGGAAGCAAAGGTAGTGGTAGCAGGATCAGGATGGAAGGGTGTACAGATGATGGGGGGACATTTCTGGAGATCCAAGATGGTAGCTTCTTTAGCTTGGACCTCCATCCTCAGGGTAGCCACTTCAGCTTCAAGAGAAGCTACCCTGGCCTGAAGTGTAGAGATGGTAACCGTCAATTCCTGTATTTTGGTGCCCTCATCTACCTGAGTAGAATCATGGGGCGATGGAGTCCTGAGCCCAGCTCCTGCACCTCCATCACCAGATGTGGTTTCTTGGCACCCTGGATTCCCCTCATTGAGAAGGGCTTCAAAGAAGTCCTCCCCAACATAGGTTGCCGTAGGTGAGGTCCTAGTGCCTGTACCACTGTCCTGTGGATCTTGAGTAAGATCAACAGTAGTGGCAGCCTCACCTGCATTGACCCCTTCTGAACTTCGGGGGTCAACCTCTGAAATGAGAGACTCTGGGTCAGGAAACCTAGCTTGTAACTGTGTCACCACTCTCATAAGTGTTTGGGAAGTGGGAGAGAGTGGTTCCTCCACAGCTAGAACTGAGGTTTCTTGAGCCTGGGTAATAGTATGGGTGGGGGGACATTTCTGGGTGGTATGATCCTGGAGACTTGGGAGACAGTCTCTGTTCTAATGGAGTTGCTGCATCATAAGCAGACTCAATAATGGGAGCATCCCTTTGGATATTCTCAGATATGTGTTGTGACATAATCTGAGGGCTTTCAGGCTGGTTAAGGGCAGCCACAGGTTCCAGAGGAAGAACCTGTGGAAAGGCAACAGGTGTGCCTTGCACCTTAGGTGGAACTGTGCCCTGGGCAGTTCTTTTCACCTTTTTCTTTATGGGTTCAGTAGAAGGAGCCTGAGCAGCTGTAGAGAGCTGCACAGGGGTTCATTTGCGTTTGTATGTGATTTTAATAGGATGTGGAATGGATGGGGAAGGTGTGGGTTCAGCATCTGTGGGTTCAACAGAGCTGTCACCTTCTGGAACTTGTTGCTCCATTGAAGGAAGAAGAGCAGTAAAGTTCCCAGAGAATTGGGCACTCTTCTTCTTCAATTGTACAAAAACCTTGGAAGAAACCAAGGGAATTTTGTATGTATTCCCAGTTAGTGAGAGGACAGAACCCAACTCACCATAAAATATATGCTGCAAAAACCTGGGATACATACAAAATTTCTTTGGTGACGAAATATTGTCAACCAAATTATTAAAAATAAAAGCAGAAAAGTTAAAGAGTTGGTTGGAGACCAAGCCATGAATAGCCGAAGCTAAGTCTGATGGAACTTGATCCCAACCTCTTGTCTTATTGGACAGACAAGGAAGGAACAAATGTATGAGGTACTTATAATTATAGGAAACTCTACCCTTCAAATAAGTTGTTGTAGGGAGAGGACCTTCGTACCCCATCGACCTAAAGGTCGATGCTACCTCGTCCTTTGTGAATGAGACCATTCCACCGGCATCATTGAGTTTAAGATGCCGACAGATGGTCTCCACATTAATCGAAATAGGATGAGCATCAATGGTGGCATGCAAAATCCTACCATTAGGAGATGAGGAAACAGAACAAGAACCCCAAAATTGCTGGTGATGCGTTTCATACACCTGGGGTTGAACAGTATGAGCAAATGAATACCTGCTTCTTTGAAGAAAAGAGATGATTGGAGCAAAATCAGCATCATTATCTGCTGAAAGCTTCGCAGGTAGATTGTGAGCAGGTTTGAATGGAAGAAGAGCCATGATGATCGGAGAAATTTTAGGTTTAATTTTGGGCAAGAAAATGATGAAAGTTGAGTTGAAATGAAGCGGTGAGAGAAGATGAATGAGCGGGAGACCTTTTATACCTACGGATGTCAGCATTTAATATAAAGGCACATTTAATTTTGAAATCCGGATGTCAGAAAAAGGACTTCCGATGTCAGCTATTATTACCATGAATGTTCAAATATTTGCTAAGGACCAAGTTGCTTCCAAAGATGTGGCTTTCGGAAGTAGTTCATGAGACCAAAAAGTGTTTCAGAAGATATTTGCTTCCGAAGTGTAGAATTTATAACATCGGAAGCACTGCTTCTGAAGTGGTAGACCATCGGAAGCAATGATTCAGAAGTCTATAAATTAATTCATTAGAAGCACTACTTCCGAAGTATTCAGAAAAAAATTCATCAGAAGGATTGTTCTTCGGAAGACAGCTTCTTCTGAAGATTAAATTCAGAAGTCTAAGCTTCCGAAGGAATAATGTATCGAAAGAGAATTACTTCAAAAGGAGATTTAGCTTTTGAAGTGTGGTTACTTCCGACATAAGGAAAGAAGAATGCTTCTGAAGACTTAAACTATCTTCCGAAGAGTAGTTACGCATGAGAAGATAATTTTAGTTTATCTTCCGAAGAATTATTCATTCCTTATTAATTCAATTATTCAAAATTGATCATACCAATAGTTGTTATTAATTACCTGAATCTTCCTTCATCAAAAGCTTTGGTGAAGAGATCAGCCAAATTGTGTTCTGTATCAACTTTGACTAGATGAATTAATTTCTTCTCTGCACAATCTCTGATGAAATGATATCTGATGTCAATGTGCTTGGTCTTGGAATGCTTGACAGGATTATTGGTGATGGAGATTGCACTTGAGTTGTCTATCTGAATAGGAGTATTGAACATCTCTACTCCAAAATCCTTCATCTGATTTTGAATCCAGATAACTTGTGCACAGCAGCTAGAAGCAGCTATATATTCTGCTTCTACAGTAGAAGTAGAAACACATGACTGTTTCTTGCATTGCCAAGACACAATTCTGGATCCAAGAAATTGACATCCTCCTGGTGTGGATTTCTTGCTAATATTGCAACCCCCATAATCACTGTCAGTGTAAGCCATGAACTGAAAGTCTTCATTTCTAGGATACCATAATCCTAGACCTGGTGCTCCTTTGAGGTATCTAAAAATTCTTTTCACTGCAAGCATGTGTGAAACTTTGGGATTGGCCTGAAATCTTGCACATAAGCAAGTTGCAAACATGATATCTGGCATGCTTGCTGTGAGATACATCAAAGAGCCTATCATTGCTCTGTATTGATGTTGATCAACATCCTGCCCCTCAAGATCAGGGCTAAGAGATGTTGTCTTGGACATTGGAGTTCCCAGAGCTTTGCAATCAGACAGCTTGAATCTTTCAAGAATGTCTTTCACATATTTTGATTGACTAATAAAAATCCCTGTAGGAGTTTGTTTCACTTGTAGTCCAAGAAAGAAGGTGAGTTCTCCCATTGAACTCATTTCAAACTTGGACTCCATCAGTGATTCAAAGTCCTTGCAGAGAGATTCATTAGTAGAACCAAAGATAATATCATCAACATAGATCTGTACTAGCATGATATGTTGATTGGACTTCTTGAAAAAGAGATTTTTATCAATTGTTCCTCTCTTGAAGTTGTTAGCCAGTAGAAAAGAAGATAAAGTTTCATACCATTTTCTGGGAGCTTGATGCAGCCCATATAGAGCTTTATCAAGCTTACAGACATGATCAGGAAACTTTGGATCTTCAAATCCAGGTGGTTGACACACATAAACTTCTTCATCTATTTTTCCATACAGGAAAGCACTCTTGACGTCCATCTAAAAAACTTTGAAGTCCTTTGCAGCTGCAAATGCCAAAAAGATTCTGATAGCTTCAATTCTGGCAACAGGTGCAAAGACCTCATCATAGTCAATTCCCTCCTCTTGGGTGTAACCTTGTACAACTAATCTTGCTTTGTTTTTGATGACCACACCCTTGTCATCTTTCTTGTTCCTGAAAACCCATTTGGTTCCAATGGCATACTTTCCCTTAGGTAAAGGGCAAGTCTTCCAAACTCCCTGTCTTTCAAACTGAAGAAGTTCCTCTTCCATGGATTCTACCCAACTGCTGTCTTTTAATGCCTCAGCAAACTTCTTTGGTTCTATTTGGGATAGAAAGCAAGAAAACAAACAAATGTTTGCTTCATGCATGGATCTTCTGGTTCTTACTCCTTCTTCAACATTACCAATGATGTTCTCAACTGGATGAGTGTTATGGATGCGAGTTCTTGGAATCACATCCAGTTGAGAAGCCACACCCAGATTGAGTGACTCAAGGTTAGGAAGTACCACCTCAAGCTGGATTTCTGGCAAATCTTGTGGATTCTGAATTTGAACTGTGGTGGGTTGGTTTTTTCTGGGAATAGTAGTTTCCAGAGTGTTTGCCTTTGCTGAAGGACTTCCTACTTCTTCTTGATGTTGTAGACCAGAAGTAGATTCACTTGAGGGACCTGCCTGAGATGTGTTGTTTGTCTCAGACTGTGACACACCATTTTGTGCTGAAGTGGATTCTGCCAAGATTTTTCTTGAAGCTATTGGTAGTTCAACACGAAAGTCATCTTCTCTTGTGCATTTGGAGGTGTCTATGGTAGCTGACTGCAAGACTGGAACATACTCTTTCACAAGATTAAATGCAGATGTAAAGCTATCAAGATCAAATAACCAATCAGGGCCTGTCCCAGGTTTATTGAGAGTATGTTCATTGAACTGAACATTTGCAGACTCTTCAATAATTCTAGAAGCTTTGATGTATACTCTATAAGCCTTAGCATGTGAAGAGTACCCAACAAAGTAGCCCTCTGCTGATTTCTCAGCAAACTTGGCTAAATGATCTTTAGTATTCAAGATGGTGCATTGACATCCAAATGGTTTGAGAAATCCAATAAATGGCTTTCTCTTATGCCAAATTTCATAAGGAGTCATACCATGTGTCTTAACCACCAATACTCTGTTTTGGACATAACAGGCAGTGTTGACTGCTTCTGCCCAAAAAGTTACTGGAAGTTTGGCATCAGACAACATGGTCCTTGCTGCCTCAATTAGTGTCATATTCCTTCTCTTAGCAACACCATTTTGTTGTGGAGTCCTAGGAGCACTAAATTGTCTTGTGATACCCTTAGATTCACAAAAAGAATTCAGAACCTGATTCTTGAATTCTGTTCCCTGATCTGACCTAATTATTTTTACATGATGATCACTTTCATTCTCCACCCTAAGTATAAATGACTTTAGGATCTCAACAGTTTCATCCTTGGTATTTAAGAAAAATACCCAGGTATACCGAGAGAAATCATCAGTGACCACCAAGCAGTATGATTTTCTACCAAGAATTTTAACACTTGTGGGGCCAAACAAGTCCATATGGAGTAAATGCAGGACTGTTGTAATAGAATTTATCTCTTTGGTATGGTGAGATGATTTGTGTTGCTTACCTTTTAAGCATGCAACACACTTATCAACACAGATAAATTCCTTTGTAGGTAAACCAGTCACTAAGTTATTTTTAACAAGTTTATTCATGTTTTTAAGGTTTACATGACAAAGTCTCCTATGCCAAAGAGATGATTCATCAAGTGAAGCTTTTGAGACAAAGCAACTTATATTGCTGAGTGGAGAAGCTGTGCTCATATCTAGCATATACATGTTGTTCTTCCTTGGTGCTCTGAGCAAGATTTTTTCATTTGGAACAACAAAACCAGGTTTTAACACTATACATTCATGTTCAGGGAACAACATGTTGTGCTTTTGATCACACACCTGTGATACACTCAGCAAATTGTAATTAAGTTCTTTTACAAAATGCACATTCTCAAAGCTTACTTTGCCATTTATGATAGTGCCCCTTCCTGTGATGTAACCTCCCACTGGATCACTTCCAAAAGCAACAGACCCTCCAAAGAATGGTTCATATTTGTGTAGGTGAGTCTTGTTGCCTGTCATGTGCCTGGAACAGCCACTGTCAACTATCCACAAGTTGCTCTTTGAATCCTGCTGTCCCTGCACATGACCAGAAATGAATTAGTTCCTGATGGGAACCCAAGCCCATGTGGTCTTGGGTTTTCCATTAGCATCATTATAAGTAAATTTCTTTGACATCATCCTATGTGGGATGGATGATGTGCTTGCTGTTGGTGAAATGGGTGACTGATTTGTTGGTTTATATGTTTCTTTCTTCTTCCAAATTTTCTTAACTGGTGAGGTTTTCGGAAGTTCTTTCTTCTTTTGACCACCATCGGAAGATCTTACCATTTTCGGAAGTTCTTTCTTCTTTTGACAACCATCGGAAGATCTTTTGGTCTTTGCTTCCGATGGCTTGGCAGTAGGATTATTCTTTTGATAATTTTCTTCCGAGGTTCTTCTTCCGAAGGTATGAGTTTTCTTTGGTCTATCGGAAGGTCTTTTTGCATGTGCTTCCGATGCTTTCTTACCTTCGGAAGCTTTTTGATTTTTTTTCTTCCGACTGTTAGAAGTATTGGCTTCCGAAGACGTAGATGACTTACTCAAGCTCTTCTTTCTTCCTCTTTCTTCCTTTCTAGAGATACTTCTTTTAATTGGATTGTAAAAGCAATCAACAGCAAAGTGATTTGTCTCTCCACACATCAGGCATGTAATCTGATTGTTGATGGATTGCAGCTGCTGATTCCTTTTGATGAAAGCTAAGCTTTGATCCTCCGAGGGTGATGATTTGGATGTTCCAACACACTTTTTGGATTGAGGTTTTGCCTGTTTTCCTGAAAAGTTTACCTTTCTCTCCTTTGATCTACCCCTTCTAGATTTGTCAGATGGACAGGTAACATAATCATATGAGGAGATACTCCCTGTATTATTAGCTTTGACAAAAACTGTTGAATGTTTCTTAGTTTTCTTATTTGTTTTCTTAATTTTTAAAGCTGAATTTTCTTTTTCCAAATTAATGGAAGTATCATCCTCATCTGAGCATGCTGAGCTACTTGGGTTTAGATCAGAGGAGTTATCATTTTGATCCAACTTGTGTATGTCCAACACATCATCATACACAAGTTGAATCTCGGGTTTACACCTAATCTCCACCATAGGAGTATAGGCAGATGGAGGCTCCACATTGTTATAATAACCCAATCCAGCCCCTCTTTTCTTTACTAAATCAGCAGTATCATTCATTCTTAAAAGTTTTTCAATCTTTTCACCTTGGCTTAGAAATTTGTCTCTGTATGACTCAGCTAATACAAGTTCTGTCTTGGCAGTGGTTAATCTTTCTAAAAGGTTTTTAATTTGACACTGTTTGTTAGTGTCTTCATGTTTTAAACTTGAAATGGTCTTTTCCATTTCCTCAATCTTTTCTTTATAATTTCTTTCAAATTCAAAGAAATTTGCCTTGACAACTTGTAAAGACTCAAGCTCATTACAGAGTTGAGAATTTATCTTTTTATAAACAGTAAACTTTTCTGAGCATTCAGGTGTGCACATTTCATTAGTTACCTTGAACAAAGAAGTTGAGTCATTTGCCATCAAAGCACTGTTGGAAATGGAAACATCCTCAGCTTGAAAGTTCCAATCTGCAAAGTCTTGCTCTGCAATGTTTGCACTATTTGTTGAGCTTGATGGCCTTTGTTGTGGTTGCCCAGAAGTTGATGGATGAGTGCTTGAAGACTTGCATTCCCTGGCAAAATGCCCTAACTGTTGGCAATTGAAGCATTTGAGCTTAGATTTGTCAAGCCCAAACCCAGTCTTCATATTGTGCTTTTTGAACTGTCTGCCAATTCTTTGATAAAATTTCTTTGCTCTGTAGGAGATCATGGCCATTTGATAGTTTATGTCCATCTCCTCAAGGTCATCTGCAGGAATGCCATCTAAGTCTTCCTGGCACAAATGGAAGTAGTTGGTTTCTTCAGCTAGTAAGGCTCCTTGACCAGATGTCAGTAGTGGAGTTGAGTTGGAGAAAGGGTTTGATTGTATGGTTGATGGAGTTGGGGTTTCAGGAAAGGTGACAATGGGTGTGGAGGTAGGATGGTAGATGGGTTGGTAACTCTGGTAGGGAGGATTGTTGATGGGTGCATAAAGGGCTGCTGAACCAGATGATATATGAGAAGTTTTAGGTTCTTGAGCATCTAATTCCATCTGGTATGCACTGAAAATGCCAAACAACTCTCCCAGAGTTAGAGTTTTCAAGTTTTCTGTTCTTCTGATGGTGACTGAATAAATGTTCCAAGCCTTTGGAAGAGATCTCAGAAATTTTCTGAGTACATCTTGATTATCCAGTTTCACACCTGCAGTTGTTAATTCATCCACAAGTTGGACATACCTTAGATACTGAGAAGACATGTTCTCATTGTTTTGTTGACAAAAGTTTTCAAACTTCTGTTTCAGCATATCCTTCTTGTTTTCTTTGACATCATCTGACCCTTCATACATCTGCTTCAAGGAGTTCCACAGTTCTTGAGCAGACTTGCATTTTTTGAATGCATGTATAATGGAGTTCGATATTGACATCTGAATGAGCCAAAGAGTTTTAGAATCAACTTCCATCTTCTTGTAATCTTCGTCTGAGTACATAGATGGTTCTTTTGGTACTGCAGCACCACCAGCTCCAGCAGCCGCAACTGTAGGAATGTGAGGGCCTTCAAGAACAGACTTTCAAAGTTTGAAGTCTTGGTTCCTGATGAATCCTTCCATTCTGACTTTCCAAGTATCAAAGTCATCAGGAGTGAACATCGATGGCTTGTTGAGAGTACCATTCTCTGTATCATGTTTGTTTAGAGCAGTCATTTTATCAAACACACAGAATATGAGTTTTTGCAGTAGTGAGATTTTAAGATGAAATGAAACCGGTGACTTAAGGATGATTAATCACTTAAGTTCAAGAGCCAAACCTCTGATACCACTTGTTAGATCGGGTTGTTCAAACTAAACAACACTTCACAAGTATTTCTCACTTTCAATCTAACAGATGCGGAATATCTATTAGAAGGATCTCACAAACACTCAATGGTGAACAAATAATCTTTGAATAACAAGAAAACACAAGGATAAATTCAAGCTCAAAGATATATTTCTCTCAAAGCACTTACAAGCACACTCTATGCGGTTTACAATGAGAGGTTATATAGCCAAGGCTACAACCGTATACAAGTAGGAATACAAGTTGGGTATACTAGACAATACATAAAGTAAAGCTTATTCTAGTATGTGGAGTGTCTTAACAGGCTAAGACACTCCATTGTAATCATTACAAATATAGACATTGACTTTAACAAAAGACTAGATAAATACAAAAGACATTTAATGTTGTTGATCTTCAAGGCTTCAGATGATCTTTTGCATTTAATGCTGCTGAGGAGAAGTAAGGTGTTGAGTCTGACATGCGGTATGCTTCCTTTGTTTTATTCAGATCGGCATGTCTTTGTCAGCACCTTTTGTACCTAAAAGGTAATCTGCTACAGTCTCTGTCAGAGCATAATCTTCAAAAAGTCTGTCTTCGGAAGCTGCTGAGTAGTGTCTTCGGAAGCTTTAGTTATTCGGAAGCTTTGAGTTCTTCGGAAGCTTTAGTTTCTTCGGAAGTTCTAAAGCTCTGAATTCTTCTTAGTGTTTGTCTTCCGAAGTAGTTTGTCTTGTACATCCTTGGACAGGAATTGGTTACCCTTCGGAAGCAGTGTTGCTTCCGAAGAGTAACTCCTTTCTTCTGAAGGATGTTCTTCTCTGTGGAGTCCCATACTTAGACAAAATGAGAACTTTGGTGAGCATCAGCCTTTATTAGTCTTTATACCAAGTAATCCCAAATCAAACAATTGATTTTTTTTTTTGACAAAAACAAATCGAATAACAAGAGAAGCACCCTTCTTTGCAAAAACAAATCGATGAAGAACAAGTGTTTGAATAACATTGAACACCGTTTTAGTTACATAAAGGAAACAAATGGAATGAATAGAACCTGCTAGTAGATAATGAGTGCAAAAAATCTTCTGTCGACCAAAAAACACCGAGGATTTAATTAGGGCATGGATATTGGTATACAGGTGTATGGATTACAACATTTTTTTGTATTTTTTAATATTAGAAAAATATGTATAATTAAAAATTATGTGAGTGTGATGTGATTGATTTGATTTAAATACGGTGCATAAAAAGGAGGTTGATGTATGAATATTAGTACCCTTTAATTATCAGAAGTAGACTATTAGAAACTGTCACCAGAACACCCACGCGCCAGAATCTGAAACAGCTACTCACCGACGCAATTTTCAGAGGTAGTCTACGTAAAATATTGGAACATGCTTCAATTAAACCACTGATTTCAAATACTAAACCATAAAATAGAACTCTAATGAAGAAACAAATGGTGTGATTCAACCCTAGGTGGATCGGGTTG
Source organism: Mikania micrantha (assembly GCA_009363875.1). NCBI lineage: Eukaryota > Viridiplantae > Streptophyta > Magnoliopsida > Asterales > Asteraceae > Mikania > Mikania micrantha. The sequence goes on along the minus strand of CM018683.1, from coordinate 65,921,064 downwards.
TTAGCTTCAAACAACACTTCACAAATATTTCCTTCTACCAATCTAATAGATGCGGAATTTTTGTTAGAAGGATCTCTCAAACACTCAAGGCAACCAAATAATCTTTGAACACAAGTAATAACACAGGATTAAATTTCAAGCACAAATATATATTTCTCTCAAAGTAAGCAAAGGCATACAACTTACAAGCGTGTATTTTACAAGATACAATGAGAGTTTATATAGCCAAGGCTACAGCCATATTCTCGTAGGAATACATGCTGGGTATACTAGGCAATAAACAAAGGAAAGCTTATTCTAGTATCTAAAGTGTCTTGACAGGATAAGACATTTAATTACAATGATTACATTTATAGACATTAACTTTAACAAAAGACAAGCTAATAAATACAAAAGGCATTTAATGTTTAGATCTTTAAAGCTTCAAACAATCTTTTGCATTTAATGCTGCTGAGAGGAGGTATGGTGCTGTGTCTGACTCACGATATGTTTCTCTGAAATTATCAGAACAACTTATTCATTGTCATTGACTTTTGTACCATAAAGTGCAATCAGCTGGAGTCTTTGTCAGAGAGTTAGTCTCGGAAGTATCTTTGTTCAGGAGGATGCTGAGGAAGCTTTCGAAAGCTCTTGTCTTCGGAAGCTTTTGACTTCAGAAGCTTTGGTCTTGAAATTCTTCTGAGTGTTGAGCTTCTGATGGCTGAGGAGGTCTTCGGAAGTAATTGTCTTGTATAGCCTTCAGGAGGAGTGAGTTATTCTTTGGAAGTAATGTTGCTTCCGAAGAGTAACTTCTTCCTTCTGAAGGTTGTTAGGCTTTAGAGTGTTCAGAACTTAGTCAAGAGAAGAGTTTGGTGAGCATCAGCCTTTATTGATCTTACACAAACCCTAAATGAGACTAATACCATGTCAAGAAAGATAAATCACAGTATTATTCTAAAACAGAAGATTACAACCAAAATTAAAGATAGCCGGATTGTGGTCAATATTATCAAGATAAATAATACTCTAAAACAGATAATAATGCAGAATATCACAAGATTATTTATGTAATACATATAAGAACAAAGAATCAATGCTCTTCTGACAAAGAATAAGTAGAGAAGGAACAAGAAGACTCTTAGGACTACAATTGTGATATCCTAGTGATCATATTTGAAAGAGGAGAAAAATTAGGGTATGAATCTTTTGATATAGCTAATCCTTTGATCATATTTGAAAGAGGAGAAAAATTAAGATTTATTATTGCCACATGGCAATCATAAAAGAAGGTTTTTACTATTTTTCTCTCTCAAATTAATTACTTCATTGATTAATTTGGAAACACAATCATTAATGTAGAACACCACATTTAATTATTATTTAAATTATATAAATATGGAACTTTAATATCACAACTATTTACAAAATTTAATTATGTAGCACGTTTTTTTAATTGTAACTTTACCATTTACAACAATAGTTCTAATTTTATTTGTGTTATTCACATAATTATAAGCAGTAAATAATATGTTATTCAATTTAATAAGTGATGTTTTTTATAAATATTATTAAATGTTAGTATCATAAGATTTATGTTAACTAAACAAACTATATAATAAGTCTCATATATTCTAATCTTTTTAATTTGTTTAAAACATTTGCATGTAATCATATTTCTGACATATGAAATGCTTATTTTATATGATATGAAACAATCTTTCAAATAATATGTTTTGTATGATATTAAAATGAGTGTTTTTTATGACTCCACCCGTGTATCACACTGGTTTTAAGCTAGTGTTGAATATACGTTTGAGATTTGGATGTCTGTATAATCTCCAAGAAGACTAAAAGACCGTTTGGTTACGTCTGAACGATTAAGTGCTCAATGATTAATATGTCTGAATGGTTAAAAGTATCTAAATCATTAAGTGTTGAACCAGTTAGACTGTTTGGTTAAACATCTAAATCAATATACAAACTACCTAGTTCAGAACATCCGTCTTCCTGTACATAAATGAAACCAAAAACCCTAAAAATACAACCTTTAAAGTCAACATCTATCTCCTCACTTTACACAAACTATTTAATTTTTATTTGAATGATGCAATGTCAATGAGCATGTACGCTTCAGCTATGGCACCACATCTCCCTCGCCGCCCGCTTTCATCATCCCCTTTAGCTACGTCCATCATCCCCTTCGTAACCATCTCCCATCTCGCAAATCACCTTCAGTCCCCCTTCATCTCTGTCAAGGCGACTGGCCTCAGCATCTCCCCCACCGCTCACACATCCACCAAACCACCACCACCGTCGTTGTCTTCGTACCATTAACGAGAGTAAATTAACCGTTCTCCTGGTTCACCGATGATAGCTGCTCGCCGAAGGGGGTGAGATCATTCGCCGAAGAGGGTGAGTTCGAGCGCTAGATAAGGTCGCCGGAGATGGACGATGGAGCCGTCGGTATGATGGATGTCATAGTAGTGACGATCGTGAAGTTGGAGACAATGATGATTGAAGAAGACGTTCACCACCCTTTTTTTTCATAAACAGCCTCCTTCTCCTTTCAGACCCATTCAGATCTTTTTATCCATTCAGATGCGTTTTTTTTCACGAAACAAACGGTCTCAATCTGAATCAGACCCATTCAGCTCTAAACAAACAGCCCCTAACATATCTCTTTTTCCATATTGAGTGTAACCACATTCAAATTGGATAAACTATGCAAGTTTACTCTAAGAGATCAGCCCGGTCCAAGCTTAATTCCATGCACCAAGCACAATTATTTGATCCAAGCCTAAATACATAAAAAACTATAATGATCTAGACAAAAAAACATAATAAATATGTGTTTGATATCGAATTAAACTTTATTTATTAATAGGTTAGGGGATGTCCCAGACAACCTTTTGACGTGCTCATAAATCACTTCAAGTTCTTTCATCTTCAAATGGTCGAATTTTAACATTGAGGTTCGCGTTGGTGCTTCCTTAAATTGATCAAAATATACGGGTCTTACTTGTGTCCCATCTTTTCCTAGTCGTGTCTTGATCTACAATTTGCATGATTAAGGTTTCTGATATCGATTGAAACAACAAACCGATGACTAAGTCGTTTTTCTCAACAATGATAGTGTGTGGGTCATCAAAATTCCAAACCTTGTGGATCTTGAGAAAAACTTTCATCCTTATTGCTCACATGTTGTAGCTCGTGGAAGTAAGCATGGGGCATTGAATGGTGGTTGCACCGATCTCCTTTCCCTTCGGTGGTGATGTGTATCTACCTTGGTTGACATACATCATGAAAGTAAGGAATGATCCTTGATCCAATACTTTAGATCACTTGTTGATGAAACCAAATTTGTTTAATCAAATTGAAAAACAACAATGGTGATTTTGTCTTGCATGGTGATTAAGGAACAAACAAAGTAACAAGATCACCTTCTTCTGTCAAACGATAGTACTTTCTTTAGGGGCTGATTGTATTAGTTAGATGATGATAATGATCAATATTTTGAACAAGCTCTAATATCTATTTAAGTTTTTAAATGTGATTAATCAAAACAATAACACACACTAAGAAAATTCACTTATAACTTTTTTTGAACAAAACATCTACCCAGATTCTACTCATATACCATTCCAAACTAATTTACTACTTTTCTTCTGTATGAACTCATCGCCTTAGAGTTTCTCAAGACTTGCCCTATAGATCTTCCGAAAAGCTTAGCTAGAAGTCTTCCCCAGACACTCCAACAAGCACAGAAGATGATGACATCACAAGTTGGTTTTATGATCATAAGTCAAGCCAACATGTAATCACTAGGAGGAGAGAAAAAATGGGACATCTGAGTAGGATAGCTGCAGTCCTTAAGCTACTCATGTATGATCTCAAGAAGATGACTACACTTGCCAAACTCTGCAAGCCGGCCAATGGAAGACAAGATCCTCATCATTGCACTTATTGAGTTGCTTGGAGACCTTTTTAACTCCAAGCCATGAAGAAACACTAATACAAAACTGGGTATTTGCGAAGAAATTTGCTACCGAAAAAAATGGTCGTAATTTTCTGATTGGTTTACTACCAAAAAAATTGTCGTAAATTTAGCGACCAACTTGAGAACTGTCGCAAACCCGTCGGAAATTTGCGACTATTAATTTTTGGTTGCAAAAAAGTCTCAAAAGTAAAAAACAATTACAAGTAAATCAAAAATAATTTCAGTGGTAAAACGGTCGCAAAAGTTTCATCGCAAACCTGTCGTAAATTTCACGTCGCGAAATAGTCGTAGAATTCATGAAATTTATTTTATGACAGTCAAAAAATTTTAGTCGAAAAATGGTCGCAAAAAGTTGGTTGTAAAATAGTTGTAATATATAAATATATATTTTTTTATTTGACAAAGCAATCCAAACCTCCTTCCTATTTTACCCTTCAATTCAAAAAAATCCTAACTTCCTAATAATCTGCTGCAAGCCCTCATCCCATATTCCATCGATCGTCACTCATACGCAAACTCTCTAGCGACCTGAGACCGTCGACCGGAAGTTGTGATCAGCCATCACACTGGTAAGGTTCCATCACACCTCAAAGCTTCGTTGAAATTAGTCACTAATCCTACAATTTATTGTCTGGTAATTAAGCTAATTAACTTGTAAACTATATTAATCTTCGTATATGTTCTTTGATTATCGGATTGCATGTCAGTAATGTCGGACTTTTGTCTCGATTTTAGGTTTTGTTTGTAATATGTTGCATGCATGTTTATATGAAGTTTATGTGATGATCTGAATTTGGGATTACAGGAGATATTGCACTGCTCGGTTAGGAGACTGTACAAATTGTTGAAGTTCACTCATGGGCGTGGGAAGTATACCAAGAAGCCAATAACAGCATCTACTGTTACTGAAGTTAGGTATGTAAATCTGCAGTCTGTGTGATCGCCTGAAATTATATTTTGGAAATATGGAATGGAACCTTATTTAGTTTCTGTGTGATGATTGTGAACTGTTATGAGGAATGGTATAAATTGAATAGTATCCAACTGGCGTCAAATGTTCACATGTGATGGGGCCTTGAAAGTTGCAGCTTGGTACCTATTCCCCAATTTTTCACTAAAAAAATTAGATGTAGATTGAAATAAAAGATTAGGAATCTCTAGAGGTCTAAAGTCATGCATTAGGACATGCTTTTATGTTCCTTGAACATATACGTTTCTTGGTTCTAGAAGTATTTATTGAGCATTAACGAATCATGATTTGCTGATAAGTTCCTCACTTGATAACCAATTGCATCTAGTTTTTTTTTTTTTTTTTTTTTTTTTTTTAAAAAAGTAACTTAGAGAGTGATGCATGAGTCCAAGATGATGAAAAGGTTAAATCTAGCAGTTAAAAAATATTCAACATAATACAGCTATATTATGCTCTGTTATAAGTAAACTATATGCTCTCAAGGCAGCTGCGGTGTCAGTCAGTAAGTAAGCTGGTGTGGATTATCTACTTGGATGTTGATGTATCTCGTCAGTTTCTAACAGCTTCTTAAATTGTTAATATTCATGTTTCGTGACTTTTGTCCTTCATCATATGCTCTTGCATCCTTTGTGAATGACCAAATATTTATGTATGTAATTACGATAAACATTTACACACGCGTGTGTTTTTCTAGGACAAATATATATATAGCATAAAATTGTTTGTAACCTGTAAATTTTGATGGGTCAAAGGAAATTCAATTAGTTGGTTGGTTGACTGCTTGGTTAGCATGCAGGATCGATATGATGATGCCTGGCAGATCGGACCACACCACACATGACATAGTCAATGTATGGTTGGGAGACATTGTAGGAGAACAAATACTATGATGATGTTTATATATTCTTTTTTCAAATTTATCTATTTATTTGAATGCCTGGAAGTTTAGAAGTTTTGAGTCTAGTAGGTTAAAGATTTGTTTAGTTTAAATAGGGATTGTTTGGCCATTTGTTTTTGCGAGTATTTTTGTTGATGATTAAATAAAGAGTCAAACAAACAGTTTATTCAACATCTTCTGTTCTCTATGTTTTTTTAATCTTTTCTGTTTTGTAACTGATCTGGGCCTACAGTTTCATATTTAAAGAACTTACATATGTTTATTTTAATTTTCATTAAATTGAAAAATAAGATTTAAAATAGTTATGTTTATGTAGACACAAAAACTAAATTAAATCACAAATACATAATAAAAGTACGTCAAATAATCTCGTTGATTAGGATGACCGGTAATATGATAAAATTAGTTTTCTTTCCGCAGAATTCAAATGAATAGTATTCAAATCAACAAATTCAAGATTTAACTAAGTTTTATTTTGAAAAACCGTTCCATATTACCTATATAATAGGTAATATGTGATCCACTCATGCATTCCGTATTATGTATTTGTGATTTAATTTAGTTCTATCATTGTTTATGTGATCCACTCATGCGTTCATATGTCAAATACTTCAAAAGGACAAGAACCAAATAAAGAAGCAAAAGGATTCTATGACATGTTACAACATATCTATGTAGTGTAGCTTTCTCTTGGATCAGTATGTGTATGCAACATGACCTAAACTTATGGGTGTACTAGTGTATTTGAGTTTTAATATTTATTTACTAATCGGAGTATATGTTTTTTGATTGCAGATACAAAGGTTAAACAAAATTATAGATATGACAATTGCGTTCGATGATTACGTCAGCAATGACCGAAAGCACATATCATCATTCTTGAAATCCATGTTGATTTAGCAATTGTGATTATTATAGGTTGAAAGTATGCAAGAAATCGTGAACGCAGGAGAAAACCGTGCACGAAATGGAGTTCCGGATTCTCCGGAATCGTAAAACGAAGAAAATTACAAAACATCAAAGATTGGGAAGCCGCGCGGTACACCTAGCCCCAAGCGGCTACTCCAGGCGGTACGCGCGGGACCAAAAGATTTGAGGCCACCGTTGTCGCTCGCGGTACGCCTAGCCTCAGACTGCCTCGCTAGGCAGTACGTGAGGCAAGAGGCAGTTTGAAAATTTTGTTTTCTTCATCAGATTGCATGTAGACTTCAGAAAATTCACTTTCTCGAACCTCAACTCCTCATACACGCACAAGAATGAATTTTGATCATCAAAACTTAGTTCTGAAGACATCCAATCGTCCGGACCGTGTTAGGGAACGTATCTACAAGTGATGATCATCATTTCTGTCAGAGAAATCCGTTAGATCGGGTAACGATTCGTTTTAACATACTAGTTTGATAATGGTTTAATTAGATCTTGTTTTTGAACATAGTGCAATAGTTAGGCTTGTTGATTATTGCCTAGATGATGGCTAGAAATGATTATAAACGAAGAACTCGACATGTTAACGGTTAAATTCTTGTTTTGATATGTTGTAATGCCTGGTTATCATGAAACTATACCTATGATTATAATGGTTTAAACCATTTGATTGTAATAATGTGTGTGATTATCTTGATCAATCCTTGAAATGCAAGGTTAAATCCATGTGTTTCAAACTAATCACAATCATTAACATAATCATTGGAACGACTATCTAATGTTTATGATAACAGTCAGATTAGTACGTTGAATATGGTTATCAAACCTATTCCAATGTTACATTTTTACGTTTCACGATATCTGGATAATCAATAACAACGATTGATCATTCCTAAGCCACAAACTGTTTCGGTAATATAATCAACAACATAATCTATTTGGTTAATCTGAGAATATTATGATTAATCAAATGAGCCATCAACCTCTTATTAGGAACCTGAATCAGTATAACTTCCTATATTATTAAACATTGTATGATATTACATTAAAACAACTAATTAAATATCTAACATCGGTTTGATGATTTTCAATGCAATGTCTTTGACATTGGACGTTCAGAAAGATATAATCAATAAGTTAAAACATAAATAACCTATTAAACATAAACTAATGCAGAATCACACTATTATTACGAGTTTGTACGATATTTTGATATCTGTGAGACTTTAGGTTAGTTTAGTACCATCCCTTTTATTTTTAATGTTTTTTACAAACATCAGGGTATCTTTGTGAAACCATGTCTGGAACATATGATATGTATCACTGTTATCTGTGTGATTTCATGTGACTTTTGTAAGATTTCATTGGATTTTGCCGTTAGCTCGTTATCACATTATCGAAAAAGTCCTAATCTCTCGAAATTATATCTAGTGAACCCATGTGGGGCCGAACAGGAAAAAATGATTGTACTATCGGCAGACAACCCATTTGTTAGGAGTTTGCAACTCCCTTGTTGTCAATGTTTGTTACCTGTTTCCGAAACACTTTCTTAATGTTAGTGATACACATTAAGATAATGAGGCATATAGTTATTACCGACGGGTAGTGTCTTCGTAAAACGTAGATGTGTCAGAAAGGAACTAGATACGGGTCCTATGGTTATCTTGAACTCCATATAGTGAAAACTTGCATATCATATCATATTGTTTAACAAATATATTACGAACTTACCAGCTTTGTGCCGACCTTTCCAACTCAATTTTTTTGCAGGTAGACAGTGTGCATCGGCGAGATTGCACGTTTAGACACTTGTAATTAAATAATTTGGTTTGTGTAATAAACTTAGTTGTAAACTGTAAGTCTGATTGTGATGACGAAACCCTGGTAATATATTATCTTTAAGTCAATCTGTGTGTTGTGATACCGGATCAAGTAAGACACACCTATGAGACATCACCACTATGCTTCCGCAACTTCCCAGCATGTTCAGTGACATCATCAACAGGTAACGAGAGGTGGGGGTGTGACAATAGAGGAGTTGGTGAAAGAAAAGGAAAGTGAAAAGGCCGAGAAAGAGGCTATGCTTGAGAGAATGGCGAGCATTGAGTAACTGTAAAGAGTTGTGACTAAAAACCTCTCGTCATAGAGTTAGGTTATGACCAAACACTTTATTTTGGATATTTGAATGCCTAGTTAAGACAAATTAGATGTTTGATGCTTTTGGATATTTGATGCTAAAATTTTGTAAATTATTTGCATGTTTTATTATCTTTTTACGCATATGTTTATATTGTAAAATGGCTAAAAACTGGTTGCAAATTTGTCACAAACTCTTTGCAACCGCATTAGTTGCAAAGTCGTTGCAAATTTCTAGTTGCAAGATAGTCACAAAAAACCAGTCGCAAAGTGATTGTAAAATTCTTGTTGGAAAACAGTCGCAAAAAACCCGTCGCAAATCCATTGCAAAAACTTATCGCAAACCCGTCGCAAAAAGCATGTTGCTAATCCGTCGCATTAATTGCGACCTGAATATCCGTTGCTAAAACCAGTCGCAAAATACTTGCCTGTCGCAATTGTGGTCGCAAAAAGGTATTAGCTACGGAGGTTTTTGTGACGGCTATGTCGGTAGCAAGGTAGTTGTATATGGTTATTTGAGACTACTTTGCGACCGCAAATTTCGTCGCAAATACCCAGTCTTGTAGTAGTGAAACCTTTAGCTCAGAAGAGGATTAGAAAGTTTTGGTAGCACTAACATAGAAGGAGCTTTTTATGTCAAATGTTTTCAATCTATCAAAACTACTTAACTTCGTTTTCCTTAAGAGCTGAGCTGCTACAAATTGTGTATATTCTTCACTTGTGCATGCATGGGTAGATCTAGTGTTTAAGGGGTGGGTTCACAGGAACCCATCACATTTCAAAGACTTAGTAGTATTTTTTTGTTTTCGAAAGGCTTAAAAGGTAAACTGAACCCATTAATATTTTTAAGAGTGATTCCTTAATGTAATTTTCTTAGCTGTTTGCCAACTTGAATATGGTAAGTGATATTTGTTAGAGAACTTTCGATAATCAATGCTTGGATTTCTATATGATTTTATTAAAATCACTTTCTGGCCATACAAACTTAGCAAGCAAAATGATAGTTATGAGTGGTTAAAATCTATGGTCAAGATAATTTCGGTCATATAAACTTTAATTTGCTAATTTCGTTTAGATTTCAAGACATTGCTCCGAACCCCTACCCCCTTGACCCATGCTCGTTATTTGGCCAGCAGGACCACCACCTTAGGACCCGCATCGGCGTGCGCCCCCCTTGACTCCCGCTTGGTTTGGAGCTAAGAAATCCTAAACAAGAGTGTATTCTACACCTTCAAACTTTTTGTTGACGATGTTTTTTAATTTTAGTCATTGACTTACTATATTGCACTGTTATTATGTGATGAACATTACAAGAACCAAACCGTCGACCCAACCCGAAAATTTTTATGCTCGATTGTAACTAATTGAAAAGTCTGAAAATAGTGAACCCACTGAAAAATTTCCTGGATCCGCCATTTTTTGCATGTTTCTTCTAAAGAACTAAGTTTCTATTGATGACTTAGTTTTTAGGAACAAATGTTGTAAACACATGGTCTAGGAGGGGGAGCTGATTTTCTCTAACTCAGTCAACATTACTCGAAGTCGGTCAAACTCAGGCCAGGTTGGACCAACGTGGCCAAGTCATATTTACGCTATTTTTGGCTGATTTTCGTAGTTTTTCACTTATTTCATTGTTTTTCACTGATTATTTTTTGATTTTCACTTTTTTTTTTCATTCAGATACCTTGGCATATGGGAATTAAATGATTAATATAAATATAATATTATTTAAAAAATATCAATTTTTAAAATATATATTATTTGAACTTGTATCTATTTTATTTATATTGATAATTTATTATCTATTATAACTATAGCAAACTTATAATATTTAACATATATATAATTTTCTAAAAAATATTTTCTTTATAATTTATCTTATTTGAGTACTCCACACCTAAGACGATTACTCACAACTATCTAGCACCTATTGGCTTCTTCAACTATGCTAGGAAGTATGCAAGTTTCTACTAATGTCTATTTTTACTTAAGAGTTGAGTTTCCAAATGACTAGTTTCTACTAATGAAGACTTTCTCCGGATAAAGATGTTTCCCCTCATCTACGTCGTTTCTCTTGATGTACCTTTGTATTGCTGAAGCATCATTGGCGTAAAGTTAGTGGGCACACATTGATCTACTAGAAGACACAATGTAAGACATAAGATCAACAATGTCTGATAGAAGATTAAGTACTTTTGTACTAAACCAATAGTTATGTTCTGGTTGCATCATAGAGAAATACTCATGAATCAATACTCTATTGGTCATGCTAGATTTAATAGTTAGAACTAATTCTAAAAGTCCAATTGTAACACCTCGACCGATAGCGGAAACATCGGGGTGACACTAATTCTAAATAGTCATGAATTATCATTCAATGCAACATTAATTCAAATATTCATTACATAGTCAAATAAATTCAAACCTAACTATTACAGAATTTCAAATTCAAATTCGAATACATGAATAAAAACAAATGAAAGTAAATCCAAGCCCATATATTTGCTAATTTCCATTTCCACCTGAAACATGTTAAAATCAAGTGTCAACTACAAAGAGTTGGTGAGTTTCATAGGTTTGATCATATAGATAAAATAGTTTTTAATAATAGATAAGTCCAACACATGTGTAACATAAGCCAAATGCACAAAGCTTGTAAGTGAAACTAAGGCAGATCAGATATTTAAGTTTGACCAATAGGTAACAATCACCACGAGTTTTCCTTTAAAGAGGAAAACCGAAAAGGGGTGGGTGGTCAATCCAATGGCACCATTTTTGCTTCCAAATATTTAAGTTATGATCAATGCAAGTTCAACAAATAAGTTCACTACAACTAAGGCCAATAGCTAAGTTCACATGGTTTAAAGGTATGTTAAGTTCATATATATATCATGTTCCACCTCTAAAACATAAAACAAGTAAAATAGAGGCTATGAATACTCACCTTTTAGATGAGTTTGATAGCTTTGAGATAGATACTCAACTAGTAGTTCAAGTATGCCCAATAAGTTCAATATTGCCCTATAAGGTTCATTACATATATGTTCAAACAACTATGTCTTTTATTGGGATGCTTAAGATCTAGATAAATCAAAGACTCGGTCTTGATAGTATAATTGGATGTTTAACAATTTGTTTTGTTCCAAATGATAATTAATTCTTATTTGGTTTTGTAAAAGTTTGCATACAAATTTTTTAGAGTTGAATCCTTTTAAAATGTAAATCTTTAAATGTTTTTATCATTAAAATAAATTCAAGTTTATGAAATATATTGAAAAATAAAGATTGAAACAAGTTTAATACAATGTTTAAGTTTATGTGAGTTTTATAAACAAAGGTTCTAAAATAATTAGATTATAAACATATAAATAAATGCTTTGTTTATTGGTGTTTTATAAGAATTGATTTTATAATGTTTGTTTAAAATTCAATTATTATTTGTATAATACAAGTTGTAAAAAGAAATTGTGTATTTAAATATTTAAAGTATACATACATGTATGTTGGATCGGGTTGTTTACTTCAAACAACACTTCACAAGTATTTCTTTCTTACAATCTAACAGATGCGGAATATCTGTTAGAAAGATATCTCAAACACTCAATGGTAACCAAATAATCTTTGAATAATAGTAAGAACATAAGAATAAATTTCAATCTCAAAGATATATTTCTCTCAAAGTTGTTCAAGTTTTACAACAAGCAAGCACCCTTATACAAGTTACAATGAGAGGTTATATAGCCAAGGCTACAACCGTATACTCGTAGTAATACAAGTTGGATATACTAGACAATACATAAAGTAAAGCTTATTCTAGTATCTAAAGTGTCTTAACAGGCTAAGACACTTAATTACAATCATTACTAAAATAGACATTGACTTTACAAAAGACTAGCTAAATACAAAAGGCATTTAATGTTGTTGATCTTCAAGGCCTCATATGATCTTTTGCATTTAATGCAGCTAAGGAGAAGTAAGGTGTTGTGTCTGACTCTCGGTATGTTATCTTTGTTGTTCTCAGACCAGCATATATGTTGCAGCACCTTTATGTACCATAAAAGGTAATCAGCTACAGTCTTTTGTCAGAGTGTACTCTTCAGAAGTCTTTGTATTAGGAAGATGTTGAGGAGAATCTTCGGAAGCCTTTGTTCTTCAGAAGCTTTAATATCTTCGGAAGGAAGCTCTGAAGCTTTAAATCTGTTAAGTGTTGGCCTTCCGAAGTGGTTTGTCTTGTACAGCCTTCAGTAGGAGTGAGTTCCGAATAGTAACTCCTTCCTTCCGAAGGTTGTTTGTCTTTGTAGAGTCTGGTACTTAGACAAAATTGAAGTTTGGTGAGCATCAGCCTTTATTAGTCTCTACAATCTCCCCCTAGGCTGATGCTACCAAAACTTCTTATACAATTGTCCTTGTCACCCTCTCTCCCTTCAGAACTTGAGCTCTATCCTTCACCCATTTGATGGCTATTCTCCCATCTGATTCATTATCAGGATTATCCAGTGGGAGCTTTTCAAGATCAAAAACAAATTGTGGAGCCAACACCATCAGCTGCATAATATCCAAAACCTTTATTCCTCCATTGACTTTAGTGAGTGTGAACATCTTGTGTTGTGCATTAAAACTCCACTTCACTATGGGGATGTATGAATGAGTATGCTCTAATGAATGAATGTCCCTTGGATTTTCCTTAGGCTCTGAAGGTTCTGGTGTGCCCTTTGGTTCTTAGGGTTCTGAATCTGGCTCAGAGTCAGAGGAAATAGCAGTAGTTCTCTTTCTTCTTCTAGCCATGGTCTTTCTTCTTGTCATCCTTGGTTTGGTTGTTACCATGGCATGACTCCTCTGTTCTCTGGCCTGTTGATCTTCTGTATTGGAGCCCACTGCTGCATCTGTTCTTGCAGTGGATTTTGGGCCTGCATCCTCAGATCTAGGATGCTCTGTCCTCCTCTCATCTGCCTTTGATTGTTTCTCAGGATTAGGGTCTTTTGATTTATCTTTCTTTGCAGCCTTTTTACCCTTATTGATCTTAATCACTAAGGAGATTGGAATGTTATCCATAGAAGGGCTAGATGAAGGAGAGACTGGTTCTTCCTTAGGGTTCAGGGGGAACATGTTAGGGTACATGGCCTTTGTTGCCTCCCCACACATGACTTCTTCATCCTCTCTGATCCCTGAACCAGAGAGGGGTATTTCAATTCTGATTCCTCCCCCTAAACCTAAGCCTAAGTTTAGGCTTGCCCTTTGAGCATGTATTTGCTCTATAGAAAGCAACTCACCTCTGGCAATTTTGGATTTTATGTCCTTGACACGCATATCCATGGTTGAGTTCTTCATAGGGCCTAGCTGCCGAGCATGGAAGCCATACTGTAGGAGGATGGCCTTCATTTTATCTCTGTAAGCCTTCTCCTTTTGTTTCTTTGTCAATACAACCATGGATTTGAATGCAGCAACTGCCTGTTCCTGCTGCTGCACCCTGTCCAGCTCAACAGCCATCTCAGGTACCGACCAGAGCAACACTTCATCAATATCATACCCCTTCTCCTGGAGAAGAGCAGAGAGTCTGATAAGCTCATCATCTAGGGAAGTGTCTGGTCGGCCCTTCTTCTTTTTTGGCATCCTCTCCTCCTGTTATGCTTCCTCCTCTGTGGTTAGTTTCCTTTTTCCTTTGTCCATTAATTTTGCCCCAGAGGAGATGGATCATGTAGCCTCACCAGCTGGTTCATCGGCAAATAACTCCTTTGTGGAGGAATCATCAAGAATGACTGGGCCTTTGGAAGCAGCTGCAGCTTCGGAGTTAACCTTAGCATTCACTACCTCCTCCAGTTGACCAACCAACTTGGGTGATTCCTCAGCAGCATCCACAGAGTGCTCAGGAGTGGAGGAGAGGTCTTCAGCAGCCTTTGTCCCAGAAGGGGACACCGGTTCCATGGAAATAGGTTGTTATTGAGTGGGTTCCTCCATGGCAACCTGAGCTGCAGTCTCAAAAGGAGACTTAGTCCCAGAAGGGGACTGTTGAGTCCCAACAGGGGACTAGGGCTCCATAGAGAGATCTGTTGTGAGCTCTTGCTCAAAATCTATGGCAGCCTCACCATTATCAGAAGAAGAAGAAGAAGTTGTAGAATGATGAAAGTAAGTGCTTAAGAATTCATCCCATTCATTAGTCAAGGTGACTATGGATGGGTTGACATCTTGTGCAACTTTCTCTTCTCTAGCTTCTGATCCTGACCCTGCTACAGATGGTACCTTCTCCCCCTTTTTGGTAGCATCAGGGGAGAGAAAAGTAGTGGAAGCATGATCAGGAGAAAAGGGTGTGAGAATGACTGGGGGCGCCTCCTGAGGTCCAAGATTGTTGCTTCCTTGGCTTGGACCTCCAGCCGCAGGGTAGCAACCTTAGCTTCCAGGTGAGCTACCCTGGCTTGGAGAGATGAAATGGTGGCCGTCAATTCCTGATTTGTGGTGCCCTCATCCACTAGATGTGGTTTCTTGGCACACTGGGTTCCCCTCATTGAGAAAGACCTCAAAGAAGTCCTCCCTAGTATGGGTTGCCACAGTTGAGGTCCTATTGTTGTTACCATTGTCCTGATGATCCTGAGAAGCATCAACAGTATTGGCAGCCTCAACTGCATTGACCCTTCTGTACCTCTGGGGTCAACCTCTGATATTGTAGGCTCTGGGTCAGGGAACCTGGCTTGTAGCTGTGTCACCACTCTCATTAGTGTTTGGGTAGTGGGAGAGTGTGGGTCATCCAAAGCTACAGCAAAGGGCCCTTGAGCCCGGGTGAAAGGATGGGTGGGGGGCATTTCTGGGTGATATGATCCTGGAGCTTGGGAGACAGTCTCTGATCTAGTGGAGTTGCTTCCTGAGAAGCAGACTCAATCATTCGGGTATCCCTTTGGGTATTCTAGGGTATGTATGGTGACATACTCTGAGGGCTTTCAGGCAGGTTGAGGGCAGCCACAGGTTCCAGAGGAAGAACCTGTGGAGTGACAACAGGTGTGGCCTTCACCTTAGGTGGAACCGTGCCCTTGGCAGTTCTTTTCACCTTTTTCTTAATGGGTTCGGAAGAAGGGGCCTGAACAGCTGTAGAGAGTTGTTCAGGGGTTCGGCGGCGTTTGTAGGTGATCTTAATTGGATGGGGAATAGATGTAGAAGGTGTGAGTTCAGCATCTGTGGGTGCAACAGAGCTATCACCTTCTGGAGTGGATAACTCCATGGTAGAAAGAAGAAGAGTGAAGGTTCCACTGAACACAGCACGAGTCTTCTTTAACAGAACAAAAACCTTGGAAGAGACCAAGGGAACTTTATATGTATTCCCAGTTAGTGAGAGGAAAGAACCCAACTCACTGTTAAAAATATGCTGCAAAAACCTGGGATACATACAAAATTTCTTTGGAGACAAAATATTGTCTACCAAATTATTGAAAATGAAAGCAGAAAAGTTAAAAAATTGGTTTGAGACCAAGCCATGAATAGCCGAAGCTAAGTGCGATGGAACTTGATCCCAACCTCCTGTCTTATTATATAGATAGTGCAAAAATACATGTATGAGATACTTGTAATTAAAGGACACTCTACCCTTCAAATAAGTTGTTGTAGGGAGAGGACCTTCGTATCCCATTGACCTAAAGGTCGATGCTACCTCATTCTTTGTGAATGAGACCCTTCCCCCAGCATCACTAAGTTGAAGATGCCGACAGATGGTCTTCACAGTGATAGAAATAGGATGAGCATCAATGGTGGCATGCAAAATCCTACCATTGGGAGTTGTAGAAACAGAACACGAACCCCAGAATTGCTGGTGATGCAATTCATACACCATTGGGTTGAATGGTAAGGGCGAATATTCTCCTTCGAAGGAAAGAGATGATCGGAGCAAAATCAGCATCATTGTCAGCTGATAACTCTGCAACAAGATTGTGAGCAAGTTTTAATCCAAGAAGAGCCATGATGATCGAGAAGTTAGGTTAATTTGGGAGAGAGAATAAAAATTGAATTGGAACGGTGAGAGAAGATGAATGAGTGGGAGACCTTTTATACCTTCGGATGTCAGCATTTAATATAGAGGCACATTAAATTTTGAGATCCGGATGTCAGAAAAGGTCTTCCGTTTACAGCTGTGTAATGTTCAAAATTTGCGAAGGACAAAGTTGCTTCTGAGGGGATTATTCATCGAAAGTAGTTCATAGGACCAAAAATGTTCTTCAGAAGATACTTACTTCCGAAACATATATAAATATATCATCGGAAGTGTATCTTCTGAAGGTTTAGAAAATTTCATCAGAAGGATTGTTCTTCGGAAGACATCTTCTTCTGAAGAGTAAGTTCAGAAGATTGTGCTTCCAAAGGTATAATGTATAGGAAGGATAATACTTCAGAAGGGAATTTATCTTCTGAAGTTTGACTTCTTTCGACATAAGGAAGGAAGAATACTTCCGAAGATTTAAACTATTTTCTGAAGAGTAATTACTCATCAGAAGATAATTTAAGTTTATCTTCAGAAGAATTATTCATTCCTTATTGGTTCATTTACTCAAACTTAATCATGCCAATGGCTGTTATTAAATACCTGAATCTTCCTTCATCAAATGCCTTGGTGAAGAGATCCGCCAGATTGTGTTATGTATCAACTTTGACTAGATGAATCAATTTCTTTTCTGCACAATCTCTGATGAAATGATACCTGATATCAATGTGCTTGGTCTTGGAATGCTTGACAGGATTATTGGTGATGGAGATTGCACTGGAATTGTGTGTCTGTATAGGAGTGTTGAACAGCTCTACTCCATAATCCTTCATCTGATTTTGAATCCATATAACTTGTGCACAACAGCTAGAGTCAGCTATGTATTCTGCCTCTGCAGTACAGGTAGAAACACATGATTGTTTCTTGCATTGCCAAGACACGATTCTGGATCCAAGAAATTGACATCCTCCTGATATGGATTTCTTGCTAATATTGCAGCCTCCATAATCATTGTCAGTATAAGCCATGAACTGAAAGTCTTCATTTCTAGGATATCATAAACCTAGACCTGGTGCTCCTTTGAGGTATCTAAAAATTCTTTTCACAGCAAGCACATGTGAAACTTTGGGATTGGCCTGAAATCTTGCACACAAGCAAGTTGCAAACATTATATCAGGCATGCTTGCTGTGAGATACATCAATGAACCTATCATTGCTCTGTATTGATGTTGATCAACATCCTCCCCATCAAGGTCAGGGCTAAGAGATGTTGTCTTGGACATTGGAGTATCTTGAGCTTTGCAATCAGTAAGCTTGAATCTTTCAAGAATATCCTTGACATACTTTGATTGACTAATAAAAATTCCTGTAGGAGTTTGTTTCACCTGTAGTCCAAGAAAGAAAGAGAGTTCTCCCATTGAACTCATTTCAAACTTAGACTTCATCAATGATTCAAAGTCCTTGCAGAGAGATTCATTAGTAGAACTAAAGGTAATATCATCAAGATATATCTGGACTAGCATGATATGTTGATTGGACTTCTTGAAAAACAGAGTTTTATCAATTGTTCCTCTCTTGAAGTTGTTAGCCAATAGAAAAGAAGATAAAGTTTCATACCATTTTCTGAGAGCTTGATGCAGCCCATATAGAGCTTTATCAAGCTTACAGACATGATCAGGAAACTTTGGATCTTTAAATCCAGGAGGCTGACACACATACACCTCCTCATCAATTCTTCCATAAAGAAAGGCACTTTTCACATCCATTTGAAAAACCTTGAAGTTTTTGGCAGCTGCAAAGGCTAAAAATATTCTGATTGCTTCAATTCTTGCAACAGGAGCAAAAACTTCATCATAATCTATGCCTTCTTCCTAAGTGTATCCTTGAACAACCAACCTTGCCTTATTCTTGATGACAACACCTTTGTCATCCTTCTTGTTTCTGAACACCCATTTTGTTCCAATGGCATACTTTCCCTTAGGTAAAGGGCAAATCTTCCAAACTCCCTGCCTTTCAAACTGAAGAAGCTCCTTTTGTATGGCTTCTACCCAACTGTTATCTTTTAATGCCTCAGTAACTTTCTTTGGTTCTATTTGAGATAGAAAGCAAGAAAACAAACAGATGTTTGCTTCATGCATAGAGCTTCTTGTTCTTACTCCTTCTTCAACATTACCAATAATGTTCTCAACTGTATGAGTGTTATGGATGCGAGTTCTTGGAATCACATCCAGCTGAGCAGCCAAATCCAGATTTCTTGACTCAAGGTTAGGAAGAACTACCTCAAGTTGAATTTCAGGCAAATCTTGAGGTCTTTGGGATTGGACTGTTGTGGGATCACTTTCTCTGGGAGAAGAGGTTTCCATAGTGTTTGTTTCAGCTGAGGGACTCACATCTTCTTCTTGACTCATTGGAACTGTAGTAGAGTCACTTAAGGGAATAGCATGAGATGTGTTCACTGTCTCAGATTGTGAGACATCATTATGTGTTGAAGTGGATTCTGCCAAGATTTGTCTTGAAGCTATTGGCAGTTCAACACGAAAGTTTTCTTCTCTTGTGGACTGGGAGAAGTCTGTGGTAGTTGACTGTGACTTTGGAACATACTCTTTCACAAGATTAAATGCAGATGTAAAGCTATCAAGGTCAAATAGCCAATCAGGTCCAGTTCCAGGATTATTGATAGTATGTTCATTGAACTGAACATTTGCAGACTCTTCAATAATTCTGGAAGCTTTGATGTATACTCTATATGTTTTTGCATGTGAAGAGTACCCAACAAAGTAGCCTTCTGCTGATTTCTAAGCAAACTTGGCCAAGTGATCTTTAGTATTCAAGATGGTGCACTGACATCCAAATTGTTTGAGAAATCCAATAAATGGCTTTCTCTTATGCCAAATTTCATAAGGAGTCATGCCATGTGTCTTAACTACCAATACTCTATCTTAGATATAACAGGCAGTGTTGACTGCTTCTGCCCAAAAAGTTATTGGAAGTTTGGTATCAGACAACATGGTTCTTGCAGCCTCAATTAGTGTCATATTCCTTCTCTCAGCAACACCATAGTTGTGGAGTCCTAGGAGCACTAAATTGTCTTGTGATACCTTTAGATTCACAAAAAGAATTTAAAATATGATTCTTGAATTCTGTTCCTTGATCTGCTCTGATTATTTTTACATGGTGATCACTTTCATTCTCCACTCTAAGTATGAATGACTTTAGGGTCTCAGCAGTTTCATCCTTGGTACTTCATAAAAATACCCAGGTGTACCGAGAGAAATCATCAGTGACTACCAAGCAATATGATTTTCTACCAAGACTTTTAACACTTGTGGGGCCAAACAAGTCCAAATGAACCAAATACAGGACTGCTGTGATCAAATTTATCTCTTTGGCATGATGAGATGTTTTGTGCTGCTTACCTTTTGTGACACCTCGTAATTTCCAGGTCAGCATTTCTTTATTTTAAATAATGATGTGTATTATTATTTTATACGTGGCACTAGAATAGTTAATATTTAGTGTGACACGTGGCATGACAGACCAAACACATCGATAATTCGAGGAATTATCGCACAACACTCGCACGTGTCTTGAATGACGAATGTTGGTGAACGGATCAAACCACAATACACTTTCACTGCACATTAGGTTCCGGGGAACCTAAGTTAGTAGGATAATGCTTATGTGTCAAGAAACGATGACCGTAATCGAGAAAATTCGCGAAAATCGGTTCAAAACAATGAAATTGGGCTTATTGGGCTCAACCGAGACCCATCGCGATACGCGATGGGCACCCAAATGGGCTTTCGCGGTACGCGAAGCCTAGGCGGGAGAATTTGAATTCTCCAAAATCCATCGCAGTACGCGACGACCGATCATCTTCCACCATCGCGATACGCGGCGTGTTTCGGGAACCGAATGATTATTTTAATCATCGCGCTACGCGATGATGCTTTTTGTAAGGTGTCGCGGTACGCGACGCAAACCTTTACGCAAAATCTTTATTTAACCAAGAAGAAATCATTTTTGTCGAGCCCACTTGATTTCTTCGACTGAAACCCGTCTTCTTCGACCATAACCCCTCTGAAAACACCATAGGAGCCATCTAGAGCTATTGGGAGGCCATTTTGAAGACCTTGGAAGGATTAGGGGCTAAAGTAAAGCACTTGGAGGTCCATCCATCATCACCATTCCTCACATCTCGACTAGAAGGCTGCACCAGCAGGTCTTGGAGCTTCTGGCTATCAATCTCAGACCACATTCCATGAGTTTGAAGGCCATTGAGGTAGTCTTAGCACTATTACAACTTAAAATCATCATTAATCACACATGCAAGCCATTTTGGCCACATGCATCACCATCACCACTTTGATCACGAAATTTTGATGGTCTAAGATCTGCTATTTGTTGATATTATTACTGATTTAATAGTTTGATGATGATCAATGGTGATATTGTTATGATTATGAGATTATTTGTTGATTTTACTAGTAAATGGGTACTTTAAACCACATGCATGCACGATCTATGTAATTTTTGATGATTTTGAACATGAATAGATGACTCATGATGATAGTTGGGGTTATTTGCAAGGTCTATGGTGATTTTTATGTTCAAAATAATGATTTATAACATTATTTCCATATTTAGCAACTTTATTTATGCAAGTATGATAATAGGTGATGATATGACCACATTGGTATGTTTAGATCTATTAGTTATGTTTAAAATGATGTTTAGAAGTTAATATGATGGTATTGGATGTATTAGAATGGTTAAAATGACCAAAAGTATGATTTTTAGGGCTATAAATAGAAACTTTTTGTTGTGAAATTGCTAGAAATGATGAAATTGTTAAATGTTGTATGTTTGACATGCTTAGTTGAAGTTATTATGATAATAATAAGTGATTTTATGTTCTAAAATGGTTGAAACACGCATTTTGGCATGAGTTCCTATAAATAGTAACTTTATTTTGCAAAGTCTATGAATAATAACATGTTTGTTGTAACGAATATGATTTTATGGCTAATTAGGGCTAAGGTATTGATATTTAGATGATGTGGTTATTAAACTTGGTGAAACATGCCCATTTTTGTAACTTTCTAAATATAGTAACTTTTACACGCGAAACGTGTTAAACCGGCTATGTGTAACTACGTGCTATGTGATAACATGCTCACTTAGGATAAGTATGCATGTTAGAATAATAGGACTATGATTTATTGCTTGGCTTGCCAAATTTGGAAAATTTCCTGAGATATAAGTTTCCTCACGAAAGTGACCTTGGTATCCGTACACATCACACGACACTAAACCGCACGTTACACAAACACTTGATCCAAAACCGTCACCAACGGGTCGTTAGGTCAAACACGGTCAACACGACCCACACAACAACTTGGAGTTGTTAAACACTAACACGGTCCTGTGAGACCCACGTGTATGCAAACACAAACTTACACCACCTATGTGATATAGGTAACTACTAGCTGGCGAGCTACACCGTTCTCGTAAGAACACGCTCTACGCCAACTCAGTTGAGTTTACAGCCCCACGTTTACTCTTACACTGTTTTATTTAACCATTGGGGTGAGAATTACATTGCAATTGTTTCAGATATATGACTGGTATGTTGTAAAACTATTTTCGAGTGTAACTTCTATCGCATAAAGTCCTCACTTATCCTTACCGTTAGTTGTGTATCAAACGAGTCGTAATTACGTAGTACTACTGGGTTTGACTAACCCCACTCGACACCAATGTTGACTAGAGGTCATAACGAGTGTAATTTCGAAGTTGATTTGGGTTCCGCGATGACCCAAGGAGGCAAAGGAAAACAGTCGATTTTCGGTAAGATGACATGACACACTCCACGGATCGTAGATCCAACTACTAAACTTAACATACCAGTATATGTCTGTTTACTATTTCTGTCTATGTAAACCTGTGAACTCACCAACTTTTTAGTTGACACTTTTCGCATGTATTCTCAGGTAACTAAATGGAACACATGCTAGGACGCGCACAAGGAAGCACTAAGGAGTCTGGCCTGCATATAGACTCGTGTCCTAGGCTTTTGTGTGCATTTGACTTCTTTTGAAATATTTAAACTATGTAGTGTCTGTTAAAAATTTATTTTTCCGCTGCTACAGTTTACTTTTCTACTGTTAAACATTTAACTATTTTCCGCTGCTTTAATTACTCAACATTTTCCGCTGCAAATTATTGGAACTTGCATTATTTTACAAATCTGTGTGATTGTGTAACTCATATAGAGTCGTTCAATGTGACCATGAGCTGTGATCCTGGCCACGTCACACCCACGTGGACTGACACCACGAGTGGGAATTTGGGGGTGTGACACCTTTCAAGCATGCAACACATTTATCAATACAGATGAATTCTTTTGTTGGTAAACCAGTTACTAGATTATTTTTGACAAGTTTATTCATATTTTTAAGGTTTACATGACAAAGTCTCCTATGCCAAAGAGATGATTCATCAAGTGAAGCTTTTGAGACAAAGCAACTTATATTACTAAGTGGTGCAGCTGTGCTCATGTCTAGCATATACATGTTGTTTCTTCTTGGAGCCCTGAGCAGGATCTGATCATTCGGAACTACAAATCCTGGCTTCAGAACAATACATTCATGCTCATTAAACATGTTATGCTTTTGATCACACACATGTGATACACTTAGTAAATTGTAATTTAGTTCCTTTACAAAATGCACATTCTCAAAGCTTACTTTACCATTTGTGATTTTTCCCCTACTTGTGATATAACCTCCCACTAGATCACTTCCAAATGCAACAGACCCTCCAAAGAATGGTTCATATTTGTGCAGGTGAGTCTTATTGCCTGTCATGTGCCTGGAACAGCCACTGTCAACTATCCACAAGTTGCTCCTTGATTCCTGTTGTCCCTGCACATGACCAGAAGTGAATTAGTTCCTGATGGGAACCCAAGCTGTGACAACTAGTACCTGACCGGCCGGCAAGTGCATACGGCATGTGCACTTTCAACAGTAACTATGTGTAAATACATGTTTGTGAACAGTACTTGTTTTAACAGAATTCAAAATACAAGAAACAGTTGTATGTATTTTTGTGTAAACTTAAATGCTGTAAGTACAACAATCATTATAAACAATAGTTGTTAGTGTTTAGGTGAAAACTTAAGTACAGTTAACACAACTAATCAAGAGAAACAACCGTGTTCATGTGAATAACAAAAACAAATCGGTTGCGATCTGATATCCATAGATGACAGGAATCAGATGGCCGACAAATCAGTGTGAAAACAATGTGATAACAGGATGTTTAGTTGAGTCTGACAGTGAGGAAATACAATTCACAGTTTAATTACAGTGTCCTTTCAGAATAACAAACTGACAGTGTGTTTGTGTGGGTGACGATTCACACAAAAATGTCTGTGAGTTTAACGTTCTAAAATGATAACTGGGAAGTAGAAAACCAAAGTCAGAAAGCCCAAACCATTGAAGTGTTCATTCGAATGACGATTCGAACGAATACGCGCGATGGTGACGCGATTTGACGAAACGAAAACGAAACACGAAGTGAACGAAAACAAATTAATAAAATAAAATAAATAATATTTTACAATTTTGAAACTCATCAAAATAAATAAAATAACACTTCTTTTAATTAAAACACGTAAAACACGTATTACGTTCCGGAAACGCAACGAAAACGCGAACCGAGAAACCAGAACAAACCCGAATACCCCGAGGATATATAAACAACAAATGAGGCTAATTTCCTCATTTCACCACCTCTCACTCTCTCTCTACATTCAAAATCCAGCCATCTCTCTCTCACTACAAAATTCAACCTTCAAACTAGAATATCTTGAGCATTTCTCAACGAAATTTGATGATTCTTGAACCCACGCGTAGCTCTTGATGTCCTCTACATCAACAGATCTGAAGAGTTACCCACTAAAAATCGAGGTAGGATGCTTGAAAGATTCATGAAAATAGGGTTTTTACACTCCATGTTCGACCTAACCATGCTAACCGGTCCAGACCTCATTTCTTCGAGTTCCGCACCTCTGGGAACTTTCTACAGAGTGGTACCAACCCTAGGACAGCCTTGCAACTACGATCAGATTGATGAAAGGGATGGAGCTGAACACAGGTTCGCGGTTCTTGGCCGAATTGTTTTGGCCGAACCCTCGACTTCACGAACCTTTCAGCAGCGAACCCACCATGCATGGGCCGAACCATGTGCGAACCTTGCTCAGTAGACTCATGTGAGCCGAACCCTATCATTGTTGCCGAACCCTGTGACCCTCGGATGCCACGAACCTTAGCCGGACCAGGTGTGTGTTGCTGCCCGAACCCACGACCAACGAACCTGCTGGTCATCATCAATTCCCTCCGAACCTTCATGATTTCCTCGAGCATAAGCGAACCTTCGTGATCCAGAAGACACCAGCCGAACCTCCCTAGCACCAAACCTTGACCGAACCATCTGCATTCCCTCGCGAACCTGCCTTACTTTGTGTCCACTAGGTCGAACCTCTCTATTCAAGCGAACCTATAGATTGTAACGAACCTGTTATCAAGAACTTAGGAATTCAGCCGAACCATAGGGGGTGTAGGAGGTTCGCTGATCAAGTAACATTACATGCAAACCAGTACACATTAGGCTTGTAGTTGGTTATCCAACCCATCGCAATTCGTAGTCTATGACTTCGGCCCAGGCAGCAGAATCGGCCCATACATATGACACCTGGCCCAACCCTTCGGCTCATGAGCTCTATTCGGCCACTCCACTTATATGGGCTCATACATAATACATTCGGTCCATAATCAATTAACTCAACCCAAGGCCCAATAACAAGTGTCTAGGCCCAACAAAAAGCATTTGGCCCAATGAGATTAATTCGGCCCAAGGATTTGGAGTTGGCCCAATAGTTAACCATACAAACCAATTGGCCACTCACATATGTTCAGCCCACCAAAGTTAAAATAAAAACAAACACTCGAAATCGACATGAGGGGTGACATGCATGGTATACATGGAATAGATTGGCTTAAACAAGTTCCACAAATATGACATGACAAACTTGAAACAATAAACCTAAGTCATAACTATGACTTAGGTTAACTTTCAAGGATTCAATCAATGGGATGATTTACATATAATGACAAGGGTTATAAAAGTTCTAAGAGGAAATCAAGTCTAAAAACACAATACAAAGACACCTAGTAGTAACAACCCATAACAATTATAACAAGGGCCGAACGATGACCGCGACTCACGTATGTTAGCCAACATTATGGCTAACACATGCACACACACATAAATCAATTACATTCAATACTTATAAGATAAATACAACGTGAAATCAATGCAGGATCGTGAAAACAAACTCAAATTCAATCAAGAGCGCGTGCATTTCTTCTCTTAAACTAAGTCAACCCCTACAACAACAAGGTGAGTTCATATGCCCCTTTTCTTTAATCTTAACTGATTTTAAACTCTCGGGGCTGAGAAACATGCTTACTTTTATTTATTTAATAGTTTTAATGTTTCACATATTACTTATACTATGATTTGATAATATTGTTAAATTATCGTTTATCGTTGTATGCATGCTTCTATGATCATGATATAACAGGGATAATCAGATGAACATGATAATATAACTTCATAATTCATCAACGCTTTAGAATAACATAGTTATAAGATTTTATCTTACAACACCTAGTTATTCTTACCTGAGAAAACATTGGGATAATTCATATATGAACAAACATTGGGATAATCACAGAGAAACATGATGACACAACAAAACACACGAATGATTAGAAGATAATACATCTTCTTAATAACATTCAGCATTATGGTTAACTAAGTGTAATAAGTCAAGTACTTATAACGCTTAGTTTACAACTCAAAACATATTATGCGATAATATGGAGCAATTATCATCCACCACCTGAGCGGATTAAGGGTGGCAAGACTAGTTCTTACCACGGCTTAATGACAACATGGTGATCATATGGATCATTCAGAATGATAATCATGATAATGTATCTTCATGATAACAACATCATTCTCACATCAGTTAACATAAAGTAATAAGACAAGTTCTTATTTAACTTTGTTAACAACATTGAGAACACACGACGAGATAGAGGTAAATCGGATGCATTGTAATCTGATTACGTGAGGATCACAATGGATTCCTTTTAGGCTCTATACGTTGCATTTGAGAACACATTACAAGTGGTTAACTAACACTTTTATTATTTAAAAGTGAATCAACAGTTAACCCCAAAAGCAATAGAATAGTACAAGGAACAGATTAATTAAATCTAACATCCTATATATATATATATAATGGTTATCAATACTTCAGTTTGATAACTACAACTCTATTATTATATTATTCTATACATGATATCACAGGTGAACAACAATGAGATGAAACATGTGGAATGGAGATGGAAATCAATAGTTGTATTGCAAGTAGTGTGGAGTTCTAGTAGTGATGTGGTGGGATGTTGGCTAGGGCTTGGTTCCCGTACATATGCCCTATATATAAGCATCACTACTAGGAGGATACATTATTTGTGAATATAACTATTGAAAAGCCATTGGGTGAACGGGTGAACAAACAACATACAAGTAACAGAACATACATTGTGATTGTGCATGTGAACAAATCAAGGTTTTCAATTAACATACTTATGAACTCACCAACCAAGTGTTGACTTTGTCTAAATGCATGTTTTCTCAGGTGACGAACAGGTGTAGTCACTTATATGTCAAGGCTAAGCTAGTGTACTTTTAGAAGACCTAGCTTCATTTTGTGTTGCATACTTTTGATATGACAAAACATTGAATCATATTTTGTATATCTTGTACAGTTACAAGATAGAAGCCACAGTGATTCTTTTGGAAGAATTACTTAGTTAAATTATGAGCATGACTAATTAAATTTAACTTTGTAATTCTGTATTGATGTCATTTTAGCATTTCTCATTTTATATCTCATGTGCTATGTAAACAATCTGATCATTTGATTATCACACGATATTGCGCCCCGAGAACTTTCCGCCCAACGGGAAAGTCGATCCAACCCGCCGGCTCGAGGTGTGACACAAGCCCATGTGGTCTTGGGTTTTCCATTTGCATCATTGTAAGTAAATTTCTTTTTCATCATCATATTAGGTGAAACAGATGATGATATTGTTGATGGGACAGGTAGTTGAACAGATGGTTCAGCTATTTCCTTCTTCTTCCATATTTGCTTGACTTTAGAGATTGTCGGAAGAGTTTGCTTCTTTTGACAGTCATCGGAAGCAGTTTTAGTCTTTCCTTCCGATGTTCTTCTTCCAAAGGAATAGGCTTTCTTGGGTTTGTAGGAAGACTTCTTTGCATGTGCTTCCGATATTCTCTTTCTTTCTGAAGCCTTCTTTTCATGTGCTTCCGAGGCCTTCTTTTCGGAATCCCTCTGGTTTTGTTTCTTCCGACTATCAGAAGTACTTGCCTCCGATGCTTTCTTTGTGGAGTTTCTTCCTTGTTCTTCCGAAGAAACAGATGACTTGCTCAAGCTCTTCTTTCTTCCTCTTCCTTTTGTTTCAGAAAACATTCTGCTTCTTGGATTATAGAAGCAATCAGCAGCAAAATGATTCTTCTCACCACACCTCAGACACATAGTCTGATTATTGAGAGTTTGTTGATGCTGGTCTTTGTTGAAGAAGTTTGAGCTTTGGTTCACAGAGGTTGATTGTTTGGGTGTTCCAACAGGCTTGTTGGCTAGGTGATTTACCTGTTTCCTGAAAAATTGGCTTTTCTCTCCTTTGATCTACCTCTTTTGGACTTGTCAGGTGGACAAGTAACATATTCATCTGAGGAGGTACTCCCAGTTTGTATGTTTTTAGCTTTGACAAAAACTGATGAATGTTTCTTAGTTTTCTTATTTCTTTTCTTATTTTTCAAAGCTGGTTTTTCTGTTTCTAGATTACTGGGAGTATCATCCTCATCTGAGCATGCTGAGCTACTTGGGTTCAGATCAGAGAGGTTATCATTTTGAGCCACTTTGTGTATGTCCAACTCATCATCATACACAAGACTAGTTACTGGTTTATACCTAATTTCCACCATAGGAGTATAGGCAGATGGAGGCTCCACCCTGTTATAACCCAAACCAGCCCCCATTTTCTTTACTAATTCGGCTGTGTCACTCATATTGAAAAGTGTTTCATACTTTTCACATTGGCTCAAAAATTTGTCTCTGTAAGACTCAGCCAGTACAAGTTATGTCTTGGCAGTGGTTTGTCTTTCTAAAAGATTGTTAATTTGACACTGTTTGTTAGTGTCTTCATGTTTTAAGCTAGAAATAGTCTTTTCCATTTCTTCAATCTTTTCTTTGTAATTTCTTTTAGATTCAAAGAAATTTGCCTTGACAACTTGTAAGGACTCAAGTTCATTACAGAGTTGAGAGTTTATCCTTTTAAAAACATTTTAACTTCTCTAAACATTCAGGTGCGCACATATCATCAGTAGCCTTGAATGAAGAAGTTGAGTCATTTGCCATCAAAGCACTGTTGGAGATGGAAGCATCCTCAGCTTGGAAGCTCCAATCTGCAAAGTCCTGTTCTACAACATTTGCACTGTTTGATGAATTTGATGGTCTTTTATGGGGTTGCCCAGATGTTGATGGCTGAGTGCCTGTGAACTTGCACTCCCAGGAAAAATGCCCTAGCTGTTGGCAGTTGAAGCATTTGAGCTTAGACTTGTCAAGCCCAAACCCAGTCTTCATGTTGTGCTTTTTGAACTGCCTGCCAGTTCTTTGATAGAACTTATTTGCTCTATAGGAGATCATGGCCATCTGATAATTGATGTCCATCTCCTCAAGATCATCTGTAGGAATGCCATCTAAGTCTTCCTGGCACAGGTGAAAGTAGTTGGTTTCCTCAGCCATGAAAGCTCCTTGCCCGAAGGTCAAAAGTGAAGTTGGGTTGGAAAAATGGTTTGTGTGTGGTTGATGGAGTTGGTGTTTCAGGAAAGGTGACATTGGGTGTGGAGGTAGGGTGGTAGATAGGCTGATAACTCTGGAAAGGAGAATTGTTGATGGATGCATAGAGTGCTGCTGAACCAGAAGTTATATGAGTGGGTTTAGGTTCCTGGGTATCTATTTCCATCTGGGAAGCACTAAGTATACCAAACAGTTCACTAAGTTTTAAAGTTCTTAGATTTTCTGTCCTCCGGATGGCAACAGAATATATGTTCCATGCTTGTGGAAGTGATCTAAGAAACTTTCTGATCACATCTTGGTTCTCCATTTTGACACCTGCAGCTACTAACTCATGAACAAGCTGAACATGCCTAAAATATTGAGAAGTCATCTTCTCATTGTTTTGTTTTCTTCTTATTTTCTTTGACATCTTCAGATCCTTCATACATTTGCTGTAGAGAGTTCCACAGTTCTTGAGCAGATTTTCATTTCTTCAATGCATGTATGATTGAGTTAGGGATGGCCAACTGGATGAGCCACAAAGCCTTCGATTCCACCTCCATTCTCTTGTAGTCTTCATATGAATAGAGAGCTGGATCTTTTGACACAGGTGCTCCACCGGTGCCTGCAGCAGGAACAGTTGGGATGAAAGGCCCTTCAAGAATCGACTTCCAGAGCTTAAAGTCCTGATTCCTGATGAATCCCTCCATCCTGACTTTCCATGTGTCATAGTCTTTAGGTGTAAACATCGGTGGCTTGTTGAGAGTACCATTTTCTGTATCATGTTTGTTTAGAGCAGCCATTTGAACAAATACACAGAATATGAGTTTTGAAGTAGTGAGATTTTAGAAGAAATAGAACCGGTGACTTAAGGATGATTAATCACTTAAGTTCAAGAGCCAAAGCTCTGATACCACTTGTTGGATCGGGTTGTTTACTTCAAACAACACTTCACAAGTATTTCTTTCTTTCAATCTAATAGATGCAGAATATCTGTTAGAAAGATCTCTCAAACATTCAATGGTAACCAAATAATCTTTGAATAATAGTAAGAACACAAGAATAAATTTCAAGCTCAAAGATATATTTCTCTCAAAGTTGTTCAAGTGTTACAACAAGCAAGCACCCTTATACAAGTTACAATGAGAGGTTATATAGCCAAGGCTACAATCGTATACTCGTAGGAATACAAGTTGGGTATACTAGACAATATATAAAGTAAAGCTTATTCTAGTATCTAAAGTGTCTTAACAAGCTAAGACACTTAATTACAATCATTACTAAAATAGACATTGACTTTACAAAAGACTAGCTAAATACAAAAGGCATTTAATGTTGTTGATCTTCAAGGCTTAAGATGATCTTTTGCATTTAATGCAGCTGAGGAGAAGTAAGGTGTTGTGTCTGACTTTCGGTATGTTATCTTTGTTGTTCTCAGACCAGCATGTCTGTTGTCAGCACCTTTATGTACCATAAAAGGTAATCAGCTACAGTCTTTTGTCAAAGTGTACTCTTCGGAAGTCTTTGTCTTAGGAAGATGTTGAGGAGAATCTTCGGAACGAAGCTCTGAAGCTTTAAATCTGTTAAGTGTTGGTCTTCCGAAGTGGTTTGTCTTGTACAGCCTTCAGTATGAGTGAGTTACCCTTCAGATTCTGAAGCGTAACTCCTTCCTTTCAAAGGTTGTTTGTCTCTATAGAGTCTGGTACTTAGACAAAATTAAAGTTTGGTGAGCATCAACCTTTATTAGTCTCTACAATGTATTCATAGACATGTATGTATAGTTTGGGTGTATTAGAATAAAAATAAAATATAAAAGAAATGTTATAAAAATATATGCTTTTATTAAAATAGTTAAAACCTCTATATTTAGTTATTTATTTATATATAAAAAAATATTTTTCTGAAAAATTATCTTTTTTTGAAAAATAATATAGATTTTTATTAATAAAAATTTCTGGTGAAAACGGATTTTAAAAATAGTTTACGGTTTAAAAGTTATTAAAAAAAAAGGTTTTTAAAACAAAACCCGGCCTTAGCCGAGTCTTGAACCGGAGACCTCTCAAACCGCACATCCGGGTATAAACTAGTTGATCTGCACCGAATTCAGCGATAGGATTTGTTGTTCCCCCATTTCCAGTTCATATAGCCGAGCCCTAGATCCAAAAATCATCAAATCCATTCTATTGTGGTTCCGATTGATAGGGAAATCATGGGGCTATTGTTCCCCAATGTGAAACGAGCACAAGGATGTAGAGAAAACCTACCTAAGATGGCGATTGACTGGAGTTCGACAGAGCAGGAAGGAGTCGGTCGACCGAGCCTTGTCTGGTCTTGAATCGCGTTCGGTTGTGGTTGTGAATGGATTTTTTTTTGCACTGAGTGTTTCGCAGGTTTCAAAGGATTGTGTTGGTCGAATCAATTAAATTTTTATACAAGAGTGCATCGAATTTGAATATCCGGTCGTGGTGTTTAGTTTGGAAAGAATTTTCATGCGTTTATGGTGTTAAATGGTATTAGTTGGTGATATCAATCCCTCACCGCGTTCGAATACTTGCTAAAGTTAGTTTTTGATTTGCGGTATTTGGTTATAATTTCGTGAAAGATGGAGCCGGGTCTGGAATGGGTCGCACATTGGCTTGGGTCGGCCGATTAGAGAAACCGGGTAGGGAGGATGAGAGACTTTGGGGTATTTGCAATATCAGCCCTCCCATGTTTTCTTTTAAATAAAACTTTCGGATTTGACACTTTTAACCCAAAAATTTTACAAATCTTTGTTTTTTAATTGTTTACTTTTTATTTAAAATCCATAATCAATATAAATTGATTATATTTTCATAAAAACATTATCTAAATGTTATTATAAAATTTTAAAACATCCTTATTTGTGTTATTTAATTATAATTAAAGTTTATAAAAATTTGTAACTAAGATATATTTGTATCTATTTTTCATAAAGATTTTTGAAAGTTTATATAAAAAAAACTTATTTGTTTATTTTATTTAATTGTAAAAATTTCTAAATCTTATAATCTTTATAAAAAGCTTTAATAACTTTTTTTGTTTGTTTACATATGTGTGTGTGTCTATATATATATATATACTAGTCGGAAACCCGCACGATGCGGCGGCGGCAAATACAATATACAATGTGATGTTCGCCTTTTGCTGATTTATCACTGTTTTTGTGATAAAGATAGTGTTCTTGATAGTTTTCATTTATGCATGTAGTTCTTTGTGGATTATTTATGCCATAAGTTTTACAAAACTCCACTAAATTAATATACACAAATTAAAAAATAATAATTATAAACACAATGATCTTGTAAAAATGAAAACTCGCGCGATGCGACGGTGGCAACCTATTTTCAAATCACAAGCTAAAACACCCTATTTTTAAAAAGTGATTTTAACACGTGAAATTATGATCTAAGATTTTTTAAAAAAATTTGGCATGACTCACCCTTAAAATATAATTTCGTTACGAAATGTAAACTTGCTCATATTTATTATTGAAGATAATTATCTTAAGTTGAAAGAGTGTATATAAACATGATATTATAAGTAAAATCAACCCATAACATTGTTTCAAAACCCATTTCACCTAGACGGTTTTTTGCTTTTCCGCTTGTTTCGTTTGAAACCGTTTCCCATACACTTACCATCTTCTCTGCATCATAACCACAACAAAGTTGCTTCAAACAAGTTGAAATATTAACAAGTTTTTTTTTCAAATTTGATTCGTAATTTTCTACAAAATTGGTGATTCATTTTCAGTTTTGCAAAATGCGAGCAACAAAATATGCATATGTACAACTACTTGTGCTCCTTACAATAGCAGAGGGTTGAAATCCTGCATACGTGTCATTTGATGGTGAGTATTGTTGGTGATTACATAAGTAAATAAATAACTTCATACATACATACAACTCTGGATGTTTAAAAGTTATAATTACTAAACAAAACAGAGAACGATTTCAAAAGATATAGCTTCAATCAAGTGTGGTTTTTCATTAGCAATGAAACTTCTCATGCAATAAAGAAAGAAAATGCAATATTTGAGTATGTTTGAATTGTCATTATCAGCTAGTGAGTAGTAACCATATGTTCAATATCAATTATGGCTAGGTTTCGCATCTACATAATTGACCAAATTGTGCAATATTTAAACATCACGTCGTTCTGGGACCCACTTGGTTAACCAGATAGTTGGGTTTCTTTATTGTTCTATTTGTGCACGGGAGTAAGCCTCAAGCTTACACAATTTTGTGTGATGGGAGCAACTAAAACAACTGTGTGGCAGCAGAAAAACCAAAATGTATACACACTTACAAAACAGAATGCATACACACAAAACACAAACAAAACTGTATAAAAGCTTACATTTCAGTTAGGAACTTTATTTTAGTAGTAAAAATCTTTTTTAGGACGTTTTTAGAAGCCTATCCCATCCAAATCAGTTAGATTAACAAACTCTGCTTTCTTAATTACCTGCAATGCTCTAGCAACCACATAGACAGGAATTTATAAACAAAAGATATTTGTTTTTATGAATGTAAAGATGTAGAAGCATCAAACCTGTAATGCTCGTTCTCTTTCCTAGAGTCATTTGCACACATACAAATTGTTCATACACTTCATGTTAAAACCAACATAAAAAAAAATAAGCAACTATCGGAGAGCCAAACATATACTTTCTAAAAAGAAATTAGGTTAACAAAACTAAGGCACTATCAGAGAGCCAAACACGCATGTCACAATTACTCAGCCACCGTCACAATGATATTTGAGAGGGAAATTGAATTTGTAGAACATATATGAGATTTAAAAGCTCAAAATTTTCACATCTCATATTCTTAAGAAGGGTACCTGGTTCAGTCACACATGTTTAAAAAAAATCAGCATACATGATGTCATCACAAATAATCACAGGGCATTCGACTGGTTGCACACATACAAAAGTCCATACAATATCAAGACACCTGCAATTTGAATCACAAAAAAAATGCGAACATAAAAAAATACCTAAACATTGCTTTTGTCTATTAATATCTCTTTTGCCTTGTCAAATATTTCCCTAACCTACATCAACAACTATGATTAGTCTCAAATACACTAACAAACACCATGAACTTATCAAATAGAAGAAAGGCTATCCAGTTCATTTTATGTTCTTGCTCTTTACATCAAATCTAGATTATTGTTATTAGGACTATTATTATAGTTATCCATTTACAACAAACTTGATTTAAAAAGGTGTTTCTAATACTCGGGGTGCATTAGGCGATCAAGAAAGTGCCTCAAGGTCTTTTAGGATGCATTTTGCCATTTTTACAACCAGGTTTAATTGGTGACAAAAAAACATGTAGTAGATCATTTAACATAACAAAACCATCATCAAAAGCATTCTTGTTATGATTTAATTTCAAACTGGGTAGGAAAAGTTTCAAACTTTTCAAGGAAATTTTGATTAAATTTCAGAAAAGACAATAATTATTGCCCTAAGTAAAAATTCAAGCTATACTTTATAAGCATGAACCATTATCCAACAAAAATAAAGCAAATTCTATAGAAAGAAACCATGCATTTTCCTAGATTTTTGAATAGGAATTGGAGGAGAGATGAAAACGAAACATTAACCATAGTTTTTCAAATTCACGATGCTAATCGTTTGCTCAAACATCTTTTAATGACACACTCTGATTGAAATATGGATGCATCAACTACAAAATATGGCAATATACAGACCTGAGCCTCACCAGCTTTACGGTTTTAGAGACTTCAATAACATCTACACCTGATACATAAACAAACCAACACACTTAGTTCTCATGATTTAAAAATTTCATACTTTAGTGACAAATAATTGAAAACACTTGACTGCCGACCAATTTCAAAACACCAAACACAGTTAAGAAACCCAAATTAGAGCCAATAGTCACAACTTCAGCGCTAATTACAAACATTAGATAAACTATCATGACAAATAATTGATAACTGGGTAATTCAACTCCTAAACAAACGACACATAACAAAGAATTCGTAAATAACCCACGCTGAAAATAACCGGTATAGTAAAATCACACAAGTTTGCAGATTCAGAGTTCAAACGATAATACCATCTACTTTAATTTCAATATGATGAAAAAAAATCAAACAAAAAAGTACACAAATTGACCTGATTCTTCACATCCTTCAACAGCAGGGGAGAAATAAACGCAAAAAGAAAAGTCCCCACCTGTTTAGTCGCTTGTCGATCTCCTGCTTTAGCACCATCACGCACCCAAGACATCCCCTAATTGTACAAAAACCCTAAAAATAAATGCACATGGGGATTGCTGGTGGCTGGCGGAGAAGATATGATGACTTTGAACGTGACGACGATGAGTGGCTCGACATTATTGATACGATGGTGGCTTTGGGCCCTTGCCTTCTTGGTGAATCTGATAAGGGTTGATTTCTAACAGCTACAGATGAGCCTCTGGTCGAACAAGCAGAAATTAGGTTAAGAATTTTTAGTGCACCATAGCAGAGCCAAGAATTGATGATGCCTGCGATTTCAAATGCGAGGGACGCTCAATTTAAAGAAGAACTCTACGATTCTAAAATTTGAATTTGGAGCCAAGAATTGATGATACCTAATAGTGCATCTGTGATTCAGAGGCGGAGTCTCCAAGATTAGATGCCTACCTCTTTCAGATGCATGGTTATCCTCCTCGTTCGGAAGCAATGAGCCCATCGAGTTTGATGCCGGTTATGGAAACGGGAGAGGAGATCTGAAAACCTAGAAGAAACTGGTTTCTTCTTTGGTGAGGCGCCAGTTGGATTAGAAGAAGAAAAGGGGATGCCCAAGCCAAAATCATGCATTAGTTGTTGTACATCCAGCTATCCAGTGTGTACATTTGTTAAAATTAAGAACTTCCTCCTTTCTCTCTCATATATGCTTTATAAGTAGTATATAGATATATATATAGGGTAAGGATTGAATAAGAATTCACCTTAATTGAGGTAACCCATTAAACCTGGCAAAAAACGCTCAAATCGCAAAAAAAAAAATTTCATGGTTTTTTTATACAAAAATAGGGGGGCTCCTTTTTTAAGCGTTCGCTAATTCACAAGCGTTTAAAAGTTAAATGAAATGTAAGTTTGCGTTACATTGCGAAGATATAAATAAATATAACGCAAACTTACATTTTGTTTAACTTTTAAACGCTTGTGAATTATCGAACGCTTAAAAAAGGAGCCCCCTTATTTTTGTATAAAAAAGACCATGAAATTTTTTTTTTTTGCGATTTGAGCGTTTTTTGTCAGAGTTAATGGGTTACCTCAATTAAGGTGGTTTCTTATTTGAGCCTAATCCTATATATATATATATATATATATATATATATATATATGTATATGTATATTTAATTATCTTCTTAATGTACATATATGTTAAATGTGTAAATAATCAATAAAAAAATATTCTCAATGACGTCATAATTACTTTATGGAATATAAATGTTTTATTACAAATTTCATAAACGTTACACCAATAAGTAGTGTAACATAGAACAAGTATGCATACATGTAACGAGAGAACTATTATAATTTTGCTAAGTGCAGTATAGCAACATGAGCTTAAGTAAACGTGTTCTTTGTTCTTAGTGTATCTTTATTCTGTTTACTTTAGATTACTTAAGAGATTGTTTTTGACTTTCTCTCTTGTGTGTTCTAAGCCCGATCCAACAATTAAACAAACAATTGGAGAAGATGATTGTTTTTTAGGGTTTCAAGAATAAGAAATGGGCCACGTAAATCAAAAATCAGGTCAAAGGGTTTAGGTGGGAAAAGAGATGTGAGTATGGTAGAGTGACAAATGACATCTAATTTTATTAAGGGTGTTCAGTTCGAATCAGACTAAAAAAATCAAAATTCGATTCAATTTTGATTCAAAAATCACCAAGTCGAAATTCGAATATAATTATGTTTATATATATACAAGTAGTTATTATATTTAAAAATTAAGTGTTTTAGTTATGTAGTTTACTTTATAAAAACTGAAGGCCTATTACACATGATATCAACCTAATTATATTATACCTTTAATTTTATTAGTTTGATGTTATCACTAGTATTATAACTTAAATGCTAGTTATTTGATATATATATTTTTATAGTGTATTTGATATTTTGAATACATAAACATATGTAATACCTTAATTTTATTAGTTTGATGTTATCACTAGTATTACAACTTAAATATTAGTTATTTGATATTTACATATTTATAGTGTATTTGGTATTTTGAATGTATAAACATATGTAGCAAGTATAAACAACTTTTTTAAGTAAATTTGAATCAAACCAATTCGAATTCGATTCGAATTCGGATTCGTAATACGAATCGAATTCTAATGCTCTTAAAAAATTCAAAATTCGAAATCATTCTCGTAGTAGCGGCAAGCGAAATGGGAGCATCCTAAACCGTGAAAACGGGGTCATTCGAAATATTCGAGTTATTTGAAATTCAATTCAATGAACACCCCTAAATGTTATTCATCTATTATTAGATAAAAATTAGGATAGACAGATAGGTATTTTCTAATAATATTAGTTGATAGATCTAAATTATTAACTCAGTTACTATTTATAAATCTTTGGAATCAAATTGTAAAACTCTTTGATGATTAAATTTTATGGTTCTACTTTTCTAGCAATCATTTAACTTTGATTGGAGACTCAACGAACTTCAATAAATTAAGCATTTGCTTTTAAAATAATAAAATAAAATTTAAATATCCAAATAAGTTTATATGATTATATCAAATTATGTTATAATAATTACATACGAGCTAGGTAAGCTCTGATGCTGAAAAACTAGCGGACCTAAAACGCATGTTGCTACATACGTCTAGCAGTCCTTTTTCTTTTTCTTTTTTTTTTAAAAAAAACAACTGGACGATAATAGAAACAAAACTTAAAGAAAAACCCCCACAGAATAGAATCAACTTGAATCAAGGGACTGGTAACTAAAAAACAAGACTCTAAAAAACAGAAAGAGAAAAAAAAACACGTCACATGCAACAATGAAAAATACTATTTATTATTTTATTTTTTTTAGAGTAAAGGATTAAAATGCAATGCAGTTTGAAAAATTATACAATAGTTTACTCTTAATTTACTCCTAATATATAAATAAACTTAGCTGGCTTTGACCACCCTTCGTGGCGTGTCAGACAATTTTAAGTTAGATTTCATCATAATACAAACACAAGTATGAAATTGAAATCGAGATAAAGAAAAATGCTAGAATTGTTTTTGGTAATCGTAGGAACCCACATACGTGGTAAACCCTCAGGTCCTCTTAATATCTGACTAACCAAGAGGAATAGGTAAAACGCGGTCACAAGCAACCGAGTCAGTGGCCTCCACAAAAAATTGCTCTAAGTAGGGTTTCAACTTTGAGACCTCTAGGTTGTCTGTCCTTCACCTTAACCACTGCACGACTTCTTTGAATGTTTAGAAACCTGATATATTCCATCATAGTTTGCACACACATATATACTACTTAGAGATTGCCTTGAAACTGTTGTATTCCTTCCGTTCTACAACCACTTCACACCTTTAAGAATGGCGCTTCTTAATTGCCGAACGAAACAAACTTGGCTGCTGACATTTTTTTGTCCGGCAAACCCTTATTTTGACCAATACATTTAACCCAATTTGAACTATTTTGCCGAATTACATTAAATCGACTATCTATTATGTATAATAAATCAAAATAAAAGATGACACGTGTCATTAATTTAGACTATTCTTATAATAATTTTGCCGCTTCTCTTTTTTATTTAATGCATCATACCGCAAATAATAATATTAAATATTGAACATATTTATACATTTTTAAATCATAAAATATTTTTTTAAGACATTAAAAATATATTAGTGTAAAAAATACTTTTTTTCAAAATTTTTTTTATAAAATAAGAAATATTGAAAACGGTTTTCTAAAATAAAATATAAAATAAACAAACTTTGAAAAAGTAATATTTAAAAAAATAATATTTTTAATATTTTATTACTTAAAGTTTCAAAATTTTTAATTATATTTTATTTTAAAAAATCGATTATTACTGGCTATATATTATTTTTGTATTTAACCCATGTAAAACACGGGATATTAACCTAGTGTTATATATATATATATATAGTAGGGATAATTTGAAAAGCACTGTTTATTGTGAAAACCCAGAAAACCGCTGTGTAAAACATACGTAATGCAACTAAAAACAGAAAATTTGTAAAACATACGTAAAAACGTACAGCGTTTACGTCAGATGTGACTCGGTGATACGTATGTTTTACAATGTAAAAAAAACTTATAAAATATTTTTTTAAAAAATATTTCTTCGGCGCTTTTTTGATTTTTTTTATAAAAATGAGCCAAATAATGTTACAAACCTGTAAAAAAAATTTCAAAAAAAAATACCTTCGTTTTACATGAGTTTTTATGGTTTTCTCACTAAAACAAGGTTTTCATTTTATTAATCCCCTATATATATATGTATGTGTGTGTGTATGTGTGTATATGTGTGTATATGTGTGTATATATTTATGGACTTTGACATATATACATGTAACCCGTATAAATTCTTGACGCCATTATTAATAAACATAATGCTAGATCAAGTTTAAATAGATTAGAGTCTACCATCACCCCAAATTTATTTAAAGATTGAAGCTTAATTTTCAGTAATAGGGTCTTTGTCTTCAATGATGACAAGGTCTTCTATGTCATTAAAGTCTTCAAAATAATCTAAGTCGTCCAGAAAAGTATCTTTACTTCCAATCATACTATCTTGTATTTGTTTTACAAGCAATGCATCTTCCTTCATCACAACATCTTCTTTCTCTTGTTTTTTATTTAGTTCTTCTTCCTTCTTGTACTTGTTATAAAAACATAATAGAATTTCCAAATAACCCACATAAATGGAATTGAGGTTAACACCATATGAACAAGATATTCCCAAATATTGACCAATTTACTCCCACTTATTTTTGTCGACCTTTTCATAATCACTGATAGCCTTAACAAACAAATAAACATCAAACAATGCAACTTCTTCACCATTAGGTAACATAGGAGGGTATTTCTTTCCATCTAGTTGCCCAATACGATTAAAAAAAAAAACAACTTCATGGAATTGTTTTTTAAGCAACTCTTTGTATTTCATACCATAAAGTGGATTGCCCAAAATAATAAGATGTACTTATTCGGTTGACGTAATAAATATGGGTTAACATTTCATCCTCTCCCTATATATATATAATATATAGGAAAATGTATAAAAAATAACTCTATTTTTTTGTTACAACTACATAACTCATTTCAATCAATAATAACTTACACATAAGCTTTTTATTAAAATATTAAAAAGTGCATCATAATCATTTTACTTTTATAAGTCTCCCCCTCTTTTTTAAACATTAATAACTTTTTTATAATATATTATTTTTTTAAAAAAATTGCACCATTATATTCGTCTCATTTTTCTCTTTAATTCCGTTATAGTCTCGACTAATTTTTTTTACTTTTTATAGATGCCATATATTTACATCATTGTAACGAGATTAAATATAAAATTGACGTAATTTACTGTGATATAATTTACATTGACGTAAAATTCGGTTTCAGTTT
Source organism: Mikania micrantha (assembly GCA_009363875.1). Lineage (NCBI taxonomy): Eukaryota > Viridiplantae > Streptophyta > Magnoliopsida > Asterales > Asteraceae > Mikania > Mikania micrantha. The sequence continues at coordinate 65,879,526 of CM018683.1, read as the reverse complement.
TTTTCGGTTAATTCGGTTCCGGTTCAGTTTTTTCGGTTAATTTGGTTCCGGTTCGGTTTTTTCGGTTAATTCAGTTTTTTTTGACTTTTTGCTCATCCCTAATTTGTAACGAGCCTAAATACAACAAATTAGTTTGAATTTTTTTCGAACAATGATAAATTACATCACTATAATTATCATTGTTAGAGAAAAAAATGTAAATAATGTGTTATATTACATCACTGTAATTTATCATTACAATTATCATTGTTAGAAAAAAAATAAAATAATGTGTTATATAGCATCACTGTAATTTATCATTGTTAGAAAAAAATTCAAAATAATGTGCTATATTTATGCTCGTTACATCAATGTAAATAATAAACAATGAGAAAAAATTTTTTAAAAAACTAGTCAACATTATAACGGGAATTAAAGAGAAAATTACATCACTGAAAATAATGTGTTACGTCACCGTTAATTATGTTATTGTAAATTACTTCATTTTGTGTTAAATTACTGTAATTTACCATTGTTATAAAACATTTCTAATTAATTTGCTATCTTTAAGCTCGTTACAATGATGTAAATACATGACATCAAAAAAAAATAAAAAAAACTAGTCGAGACTATAACGAAATTAAAAAGAAAAATGAGACGAGTATAATGGTGCAATTTTTTTTAAAAATAATATAGTATAAAAAATGTATGAATCTTTAAAAAAAGGGGGTAAACTTTACATAAATGACAAATGTCCTAAATGCCCTTCATACTAAAGACAAAGAAATTGACACGTGGCACGATCCTATACACTTACCTTTTTAAAGTAACCATTGGATGATAGTGTAAAGACTAATAAAGGCTGATGCTCACCAAACCTCCTATGTTGTCCAAGTAAATGCCGCAAAGAATAACACCCTTCGGAAGGAAGAAGTTACTCTTCGGAAGCAACATTGCTTCCGAAGGATAACTTATTCCTGCCAAAGGTTGTACAAGACAAATGCTTCGGAAGACCCACACTTAGAAGATTTAAGAGCATCAGAGCTTCCGACCATCAAATGCTTCCGAAGACTCTACTCAGCAACTTCCTCAAAAAGACAAAGACTTCCGAAAAGATCCCTTAATCAAAGACTGTAGCTGAACACGTTCAAAGTACAAAAAGGTACTGACACAAGACATGCTGGTCTGAGTAAAGATAGAGACAACATGTAATGAGTCAGATAAGTTACCTTACTTCTCCCATGCTGCATTAAATACAAAAGATTATCTGAAGCCTTGAAGATCAGCAACATTAAATGTCTTTTGTATTTAGTAGTCTTTGATAAAGTCAATGTCTATTTGTATAATGATTATGACTGAGTGTCTTAGCCTGTTAAGACACTCAATATACTAGAATAAGCTTTACTTTATGTACTTGTCTAGTATACCCAACTTGTATTCCTAAGTGTATACGGTTGTAGCCTCGGCTATATAACCTCCCATTGTAAACTTACAATGTGTGCTTGTGTGCTTGTACACTTCTACTTTGAGAGAAATATATCCTTGAGCTTGAAATTACTCTTGTGTTATTATCTGTTATTGTTCAACGATTATTTCTTTGCCATCTTGAGTGTGATTGTGAGATAATTCTAACAGAATATTCCGCATCTGTTAGAATTAAGTAAGAAATACTTGTCTAAGTGTTATTGAGATTTAACAACCCGATCCAACAAGTGGTATCAGAGCTTTGGCTCTTGAACTTAAGCGACTAATCATCCTTAAGTTACCAGTTCTATTTCTTCTAAAATCTCATCGTTTCTTTACTCATATTTGTCCGTGTTTGTATAAGATGGCTACTCTAAACAAACATGATACAGAAAATGGCACTCTCAACAAGCCACCAATGTTCACACCTGAAGATTTTGACACCTGGAAGGTCAGAATGGAAGGATTCATCAGGAATCAGGACTTCAAACTTTGGAAGTCTGTTCTTGAAGGTCCTTACATTCCTACAGTTGCTGCTGCTGGAGTCGGAGGTGCTGCAGTACCAAAAGATCCATCTATGTACTCAGATGAAGACTACAAGAAGATGGAAGTTGACTCTAAAGCTCTTTGGCTTATTCATATGTCAATACCGAACTCTATTATACATGCATTCAAGAAATGCAAGTCTGCTCAAGAACTGTGGAACTCATTGAAGCAGATGTATGAAGGTTCAGATGATGTCAAAGAAAACAAGAAGGACATGCTGAAACAAAAGTTTGAGAACTTCTGTCAACTAAACAATGAAAATATGTCTTCACAGTACCTAAGGTATGTCCAACTTGTGGATGAATTGACAACTGCTGGTGTAATTCTGGATAATCAAGATGTACTCAGAAAATTTATGAGATCTCTTCCAAAGGCATGGAACATCTATTCTGTTACTATCAGGAGAACAGAAAGCCTGAAAACTCTAACTCTGGGCGAGTTGTTTGGTATTCTCAGTGCCTATCAAATGGAGTTAGATGCCCAAAAATCCAAAATTTCCCATTCATCATCTGGTTCAGCTGCTCTTTATGCACCCATCAATAATCCTTCTTATCAAAACTACCAACCCATCTATCATCCTACTTCCATACCCAATGTCACCTTTCCTGAAACCTCTACTTCATCAATTTCACACCCAAACTCAAACACACTACCAACAACTGGGCAAGGAGCTTTTATGGCTGAAGAAACCAATTACTTCCATTTGTGTCAGGAGGATTTAGATGGTATTCCTGCAGATGATTTAGAGGAAATGGACATAAATTACCAAATGGCAATGATTTCCTATCGAGCAAAGAAGTTTTATCAGAGAACTGGAAGGCAGTTTAAAAAGCACAATATGAAAACTGGATTTGGTCTTGACAAGTCCAAGCTTAAATGCTTCAACTGTCAACAATTAGGCCACTTCGCCAGAGAATGCAAGAGCACAGGAACTCAGCCAACAACTTCTGGGCAACCACAACAAAGACCATCAAGCTCAACAAACAATGCAAATATTGCAGAACAAGACTTTGCAGATTGGAGCTTTCAGGCTGAGGATGCTTCCATTTCAAATAGTGCTTTGATGGCAAATGATTCATCTTCTTCAAACAAGGTAAATGATAACATGTGTACCCCTGAATGTTTAGAAACATTATTTGTTTATAAGAAGATAAATTCTCAACTCTGTAATGAACTTGAGTCCTTACAAGTAATCAAGGCAAACTTCTTTGAGGCTGAAAGAAATTATAAAGAAAAGATTGATGAAATGGAAAAGACTATTTCAAGTTTAAAACATGAAGATACTAACAAACAGTGTCAAATCAAAAATCTTTTAGAAAGACTAACCACTGCTAAGACTGAACTTGTAATGGCTGAGTTTTACAGAGACAAATTCTTAAGTCAAGGTGAAAAGTATGAGAAACTTTTCAGAATGTGCAGTACAACTGAATTAGTGAATAAACATGGGGCTGGTTTGGGATATAACAATGTAGAACCTCCATCTGCTTACACTTCCATAGTAGATGTTAGGTGTAAACCACCAGTTGACCTCGTGTATAATGAGGAATTGGATATACACAAGGTGGTTCAAATTGATAATCTTTCTGATCCAAGTACCTCAGCATGCTCAGATGAGGATGCAATTCCTATGAAACCAAAGAAAGAAAAACAAGCTTTGAAAATTAAGAAACAAAATAAGAAAACTAAGAAACATTCAACAGTCTTTGTCAAAGCTAACACCATAGGAAATAGCTCCTCAGATGAATATGTGACTTGCCCATCTGACAAGTCAAAAAGAGGTAGATCAATGGAAAGAAAGATCAACTTTTCAGGAAAACAGGCATATAAAAGGACCAACAAATTTGTTGGAACATCCAAATCAGTACTCTCTATGGAACAAGGATCAGCTTTCATAAAGAAGGATCAAACAGTATGTTTGATATGTGGTGAAGAAAATCACTTTGCTGCGGATTGCTTCTATAATCCCAGAAGCAGAATTTCCTCAAAATTTTTGGGAAAAGGAAGAAAGAATAGTTGGAGTAAGTCATCCACCTCCTCGGAAGAACAAAGAAGAAGTCCATTCAAGAAAGTATCGGAAGCAAATGACAGTCAGAAGAGACCGAACCAAAAGGCTTCTAGAAAAAGAACATCAAAAGCAAAGAAAAGGGAAGCTTCCGATGAAAAGGGAACTTCTGAAGTTCATGAAATGAAGACTTCCAACAAACCAAAGAAATCTTGTTACTTCGGAAGAAGACCATCGGAAGGAAAGGTAAAAGTTGCTTCCGATGACTCTCAAAGGAAAAAGAGTCTTCCGACAACTCAAACGGTAAAGCAAGAATGGAAGAAGAAGGAATCAACTGATAAGCCGTCAGTAGCAAGCACATCATCTGTCCCATCTAAGATGATATCTAAGAAATTTACTTACAATGATGCAAATGGCAAACCCAAGACCACATGGGCTTGGGTTCCCATCAGAAACTAACTTACTTCTGGTCATGTGCAGGAATAGCAGGAATCAAAAGGCAACTTGTGGATAGTTGACAGTGGCTGTTCCAGGCACATGACAGGCAACAAGACTCACTTGCACAAATATGAACCATTCTTTGGAGGGTCTGTTGCTTTTAGGAGTGATCCAGTGGGAGGTTACATAATAGGTAGGGGGACAATCACTAACGGCAAGGTAAGCTTTGAAAATGTGCATTTTGTAAAAGAACTTAATTACAATTTACTGAGTGTATCTCAGGTGTGTGATCAAAAGCACAACATGTTGTTTACTGAGCATGAATGCATTGTCCTGAAACCAGGATTTGTAGTACCAAATGATCAAATTCTGCTCAGAGCCCCTAGAAGAAACAACATGCATATGTTAGATATGAGCACAGCTGCACCTCTCAGTAATATAAGTTGCTTTATCTCAAAAGCTTCACTTGATGAATCATCTCTTTGGCATAGAAGACTTTGTCATGTAAACCTCAAAAATATGAATAAACTTGTCAAAAATAATTTAGTAACTGGTTTACCAACAAAGGAATTCATATGTACTGATAAATGTGTTGCATGCTTAAAGGGTAAGCAGCACAAGTCATCTCATCATGCCAAAGAGATAAATTCCATTACAACAGTCCTGCATTTACTACATATGGACTTGTTTGGTCCCACAAGTGTTAAAAGTCTAGGTAGAAAGTCATATTGCTTGGTGATCACTGATGATTTCTCTCGGTATACCTGGGTATTTTTCTTAAATACCAAGGATGAAACTGCTGAGATCCTAAAGTCATTTATACTTAGGGTGGAGAATGAAAGTGATCATCATGTAAAAACAATCAGGTCAGATCAAGGAACAGAATTCAAGAATCAGATTCTAAATTCTTTTTGTGAATCTAAGGGTATTACAAGACAATTTAGTGCTCCTAGGACTCCACAACAAAATGGTGTTGCTGAGAGAACGAATAGGACACTAATTGAGGCTGCTAGGACCATGTTGTCTGATACCAAACTTCCAATAACTTTTTGGGCAGAAGCAGTCAACACTGCCTGTTATGTCCAAAACAGAATATTGGTAGTTAAGACACATGGTATGACTCCATATGAAATTTGGCATAAGAGAAAGCCATTCATTGGATTTCTTAAACCATTTGGATGTCAATGCACCATCTTGAATACTAAAGATCATTTAGCCAAGTTTGCTGAGAAATCAGCAGAGGGCTACTTTGTTGGGTACTCTTCACATGCTAAGGCTTATAGAGTATACATCAAAGCTTCTAGAATTATTGAGGAGTCTGCAAATGTTCAGTTCAATGAGCATACTCTCAACAAACCTGGAACAGGCCCTGATTGGTTATTTGATCTTGATAGCTTTACATCTGTATTTAATCTGGTGAAAGAGTATGTTCCAGTTTCACAGTCAGCTACCATAGACATCTCAAAAGGCACAAGAGAAGATGACTTTCGTGTTGAACTACCAATAGCTTCAAGACAAATCTTGGCAGAATCCACTTCAGCACAAGATGGTGTGTCACAGTCTGAGACAATAAACACATCTCAGGCAGGTCCATCAATTGCATCTTCTTCTGATTTAAGACATCAGGAAGAAGTAGGCAGTCCTTCAGCAGAAGCAATCAATCTGGAAACCACTTTTCCCAGAGAGAACCAACCCACCACAGTCCAAATTCAGAATCCAAAAGAACTGCCAGAAATCCAACTTGAGGTAGTATTGCCTAACCTTGAGTCACTCAACATGGATGAAGCTTCTCAACTGGATGTGATTCCAAGAACTCGAATCCACAACACTCATCCAGTTGAGAACATTATTGGCAATGTAGAAGAAGGTGTAAGAACTAGAAGCTCTATGCATGAAGCAAATGTGTGCTTGTTCTCCTGCTTTCTATCCCAAATAGAACCTAAGAAGGTTGCAGAGGCATTAAAAGATAACAGTTGGGTAGAAGCTATGCAAGAGGAGCTTCTTCAGTTTCAAACACAAGGAGTTTGGAAGACTTGCCCTTTGCCTAAGGGAAAGTATGCCATTGGAACCAAATGGGTGTTCAGAAACAAGAAAGATGACAAAGGTGTTGTCATCAAGAACAAAGCAAGATTGGTTGTTCAAGGATACACTCAAGAGGAAGGCATAGACTATGATGAAGTCTTTGCACCTGTTGCCAGAATTGAAGCTATTAGAATCTTTTTGGCATTTACAGCTACAAAGGACTTCAAAGTCTTTCAGATGGATGTTAAGAGTGCCTTCCTATATGGAAAAATAGATGAAGAAGTTTATGTGGGCCAGCCTCCAGGATTTGAGGACCCAAAGTTTCCAGATCATGTCTGTAAGCTTGATAAAGCTCTCTATGGACTGCATCAAGCTCCCAGAAAATGGTATGAAACCTTATCCTCTTTTCTACTGGACAACAACTTCAAGAGAGGAACAATTGACAAAACTCTCTTTTTCAAGAAGTCTAATCAACATATCATGCTAGTCCAAATCTATGTTGATGACATTATTTTTGGTTCTACTAATGAATCTCTCTGCAAGGATTTTGAATCACTAATGAAGTCCAAATTTGAGATGAGTTCAATGGGAGAACTTACCTTCTTTCTTGGACTACAAGTGAAACAAACTTCTATAGTTATATTTGTTAGTCAATCAAAATATGTCAAGGACATTCTTGAAAGATTCAAGCTCTCTGATTGCAAAACACTGGGAACTCCCATGTCCAAGACTACATCTCTTAGCCCTGACCTTGAGGGGGAGGATGTTGATCAACACCAGTACAGAGCTATGATAGGTTCTTTGATGTATCTCACAGCAAGCAGGCCAGATATCATATTTGCAACTTGTGTGTGTGCAAGATTTCAGGCTAATCCCAAAGTCTCACATATGCTGGCTGTGAAAAGAATCTTTAGATATCTTAAAAGAGCATCAAGTCTGGGATTATGGTATCCTAGAAATGAAGATTTCCAGTTTCTGGCCTACACTGACAGTGATTATGGGGGTTGCAACATCAGCAAGAAATCCACATCAGGAGGATGTCAATTTCTTGGATCCAGAATTGTGTCTTGGCAGTGCAAGAAACAGTCATGTGTTTCAACCTCTACTGCAGAAGCTGAATACATAGCTGCTTCAAGCTGCTGTGCACAAGTTATTTGGATTCAAAATCAGATGAAGGATTATGGAATAAATCTGTTCAATACTCCAATTCAAATAGACAATTCCAGTGCCATCTCCATCACCAATAATCCTGTCAAACATTCCAAGACCAAGAACATTGACATAAGATATCATTTCATCAGAGACTGTGCAGAGAAGAAGTTAATCCATCTAGTCAAAGTTGATTCAGAACACAATTTGGCTGATCTTTTCACCAAGGCATTTGATGAGGGAAGATTCAGGTATTTAATAATAGCAATTGGTATGATTAACTTTGAATAAATGAATACATAGGGAATAAATCATTCTTCAGAAGATAAACTCAACTTATCTTCTGATGAGTAATTACTTAGCAGAAGATAGGTTAAGTCTTCGGAAGCATTATTTCTTCCTAAGTCGGAAGTTCTCACACTTCAGAAGTTAAATTATCTTCTGAAGCAATACTCTTCCGATACATAAAACTTCGGAAGCATAGGCTTCTAAAGGTACTCTTCAGAAGAAGGTGTCTTCCGAAGAACATTTTGCCTGATTAACTTACATTACAGTCATTTGCTTCCGATGTATTAAGTGTATTCTTCTTAATCATTGCTTCTGGTCCTTCAGAAGCAGTGCTTCCTACTTAATACAATTTATACTTCGGAAGCAAATCTCTTCAGAAAACTTTGTTGTCTAATTCACTCCTTCCGAAAGCCACATCTTCGGAAGCACTTCAGAACTTAATGAAAATTCTTACATTTATTGTGAAACCAGCTGTTATCGGAAGTCCTTTATCTGACATCCGGATCTCAAATTTAATGTGTCTATATATTAAATGCTGAAATCCGAAGGTATATAAAGGTCTCCGCTCATTCGAATTCTCACAAACCGTTTCACTTTGAAATCTTCTTTTCTTCGATCTCCCAAATCGTGCCCTAAAAATCACAGACTTCCATGGATCTTCTTGCTTTCAAACCTGCTCACAATGTACCTGCGGAGTTATCGGCAGAGCATGATAACGATTTCGCACCAATCATCTCCTTTCTTCAAAGGAGCAGGTATTTCTTTGCACTAACCGTTCAGCCCTTGGTGTATGAATCTCATCACCAACAGTTTTGGGCATCTTGTTCTGTTTCCTCATCTTCCAATGGTCGCTTTCTTCTTGCCACCATTGATGCTCATCCCATTGTTATTACTGTGGAAACCGTCTGTCGGCATCTTAAACTCAATGATGCCGGTGGAAGGGTGTCTTTCACAAAGGATGAGGTAGCATCGACTTTTCAGTCGATGGGGTACGAAGGTCCTCTTCCTTCAACAACATATTTGAAGGGTAGAGTGTCTTATAATTACAAGTACCTCATACATTTGTTTTTACACTGTCTTTCCAATAAATCTGGTGGTTGGGACCAAGTTCCATCTGACTTAGCTTCGGCTATTCATGGCTTGGTCTCTAATCAACTATTTAATTTTTCTGCTTTCATCTTCAATAATTTGGTTGACAATATCTCGTCACCAAAGAAGTTTTGCATGTATCCCAGGTTTTTGCAACAAATTTTCAATGAAGAATTGGGATCTTCCCTCTCTCTAATTGGGAATACATACAAAATGCCCTTGGTTTCTTCCAAGGTTTTTGTGCAATTGAAGAAGACGAGTGCTCAATTCTCTGGGAAATTCACTCCTCTTCTTCCATCTATGGAGTCAACTACTCCTGAAGGTGACAGTTCTGTTAACCCCACAGATGCTGAACCCACACCTTCCATTTCTGTTCCTCATCCTATAAAGATAACCTACAAACGCAAACGAACCCCTGTCCAACTCTCTACAGTTGTGAAGGCCCCTTCCTCTGAACCCACAAAGAAAAAGGTGAAAAGGACTGCTAAGGGCACAGTCCCACCTAAGGTGTCAGCCACACCTCATGTTGATTCACAGGTTCTTCCTCTGGAACCTGTGGCTGCCCTAACCCAACCTGAAAACCCTCAGTTTATGTCACAAAACATAACTGAGAATATTCAAAAGGATGCACCCATAATCGAGTCTGCTTCTCATGAAGCAACTTCATTAGATCAGAGACTGTCTCCCAAGTCTCCAGGTTCTTACCATCCAGAAATGCCCCCCACTCATACTTTTACCCAGGCTCACGGAACTTCTGTCGTACTTGTGGAGGAACCACTCTCTCCCACTACCCAAACCTTAATGAGAGTGGTGACACAGTTACAGGCAAGGTTTCCTGACCCAAGGCCTATTCAATCAGAGGTTGGCCCCAGTAGTTCTGAAGGGGTCAATGCAGGTGAGGCTGCCACTACTGTCGATCTTAATAAAGATCCACAGGACAGTGGTACAGGTAATAGGACCTCACCTGCGGCAACCTATGTTGGGGAGGACTTCTTTGAAGCCCTTCTCAATGAAGGGAATCCAGGGAGCCAAGAAACCACTTCTGGTGGTGGAGGTGCAGGAGCTCGGCTCAGTACTCCATCGCCCAAGGATTCCACTCATGTGGATGAGGGCACACACACACAAGAATTGACGGCCACAATAACTTCTCTCCAAGCCAGGGTAGCTCATTTGGAAGCTGAGATGGCTACCCTGCGGCTTGAGATCCAGACCAAAGATGCAACCATTCTGGATCTCAGGAGGCGTCCACCTGTTGTTCTATATCCTTTTCATCCTGATCCTAATGTTACCACCTTCACTTCCCCTGATGCTACCAAAAAGGGGGAGAATGCATCAACTGCAAGGTCAGGATCAGAAGCAAGAGAAGAGGAGAGTGCACAAGAAGTTAACCCATTCATAGTCACCTTGACTGCTGAATGGGATGACTTCTTGGGTACTTACTTTCAAGTTTCCTCTATTTCCTCTTCTTCTGCTTCTGAGGATACAAGGGAGGTTACCAAAGAGACTGTACAGCAAACATCAAATGTCTCTTTGGAATCTCAGTCCCCTTTTGGGACTAAGTCTCCTACTGAGACTGCAGCTCAGGTTGCCATGAAAGAAACCACACAAGAAGAACCAATATCCATGGAACCTATGTCCCCTTCTGGGACAGAAGATGCTGAAGCTCTCTCTTCCTCTCCTGAGCCCATTGTGGAATCTAATAAGGAATCATCTAAGGTGATTGGTCAACTGGAGGAGACAGTGAATGCTGAGGTTAATTCCAAAGCTGCAGCTGCTTCCGAAGGCCCAGTCATTCTTGATGATTCCTCCACAGAGGAGCTACATGCCGATGAACCAATTGGTGAGGCTACAGGAGAAATCTCCTCTGGGGTAAAGGTAACAGTTGATGACAAAGGAAAAAGAAAGCTCACCCCAGAGGAGGAAGCACAACAGGAAGAGAGAAGACCAAAGAAAATAAAGGGCCGGCCAGATACCTCTCTAGATGAAGAACGAGTTAGACTCTCTGCTCTGCTCGAAGAGAGAGGCTATGACTTCGATGAAGTATGGCTCTGGTCGGTACCTCAGATGGCTGCCGAGCTGGACAAAGTGCAGCAGCAGGAACAGGAAGCTGCTGCATCCAAAGTCCAGAACAAAGACACAGAAGAACAAGGCCTACAGAGACAAGTGCAAAGCCTTTCTCCTGGAGTATGGCTTCCATGCTCGGCAGCTAGGCCCAATGAAGAACTCAACCATGGATACACATATCAGAGACATCAAGGCCAAAATTGCCAGAGATGAGTTACCTTCAATTGAACAAATAAGGGCTCAAAAAGCAAACCTAATGATAGGCTTAGGTTTAGGGGGAGGAGCTAGAATAGAGTTTTCCCTCTCTGGTGCAAGAATCAGAGATGGAGAAGAGGTTATGTGTGGGGAAGCAACCAAAGCCATGTTCCCTAAAATGTTCCCCCTAAATCCTAAAGAAGAACGATCATCTCCTCCATTAAGTCCTTCTATGGATACCATGCCAATCTCTTCAGTGATCAAGATCAAAAAGGGTAAGAAGACTACAAGAAAACAATCATCACAAAACCCTGATCCTGAGAGACAGACACTGGCTGGTGAGAGGAGAACAGAACCCTCGGTTGCTGAGGAGTCCCAACAGGCCAGAGTTCTGAGGAGTCAGGCCACTGCTCAAGACAGACCAAGACTCATAAGAAGAAAGAACATGGCTAGAAGGAAAAAGAGAACATCTGCCATCTCCTCTGACTCTGAGCCTGAAGCAATAATCTCAGTACCTGAAGTCACGCCAGAAGCAGCTCCAGAAACTACACAATCTCGAGAAAATATAAGGGATATCCGTAGACTAATGCATGAGCATTCATATATCCCCTTAGTAAATTGGAGCTTCAATGCACAAGAAAAGACATTCACCCTCACCGACTACAATGGAGAAATAAAACTGGTGGATCTTGTGCATCTGACGATGTTGGCCAAACCCTATATCTTTGATCTAGATAAGCTCCCTCTCAATAATCCTGACAATGGAGCAGATGGGAGGTCAGGCTTCAGATTGATAAGAAAAAGGGCACAGGTACTGAGGGGTACATGGAAGCCAAGGTTCCTTCCTTAGAAGTTTTGGTAGCATCAGCCTAGGGGGAGACTGTAAAGACTAATAAAGGCTGATGCTCACCAAACCTCCTATGTTGTCCAAGTAAATGCCGCAAAGAATAACACCCTTCGGAAGGAAGAAGTTACTCTTCGGAAGCAACATTGCTTCCGAAGGATAACTTATTCCTGCCAAAGGTTGTACAAGACAAATGCTTCGGAAGACCCACACTTAGAAGATTTAAGAGCTTCAAAGCTTCCGACCATCAAATGCTTCCGAAGACTCTACTCAGCAACTTCCTCAAAAAGACAAAGACTTCCGAAAAGATCCCTTAATCAAAGACTGTAGCTGAACACGTTCAAAGTACAAAAAGGTACTGACACAAGACATGCTGGTCTGAGTAAAGATAGAGACAACATGTAATGAGTCAGATAAGTTACCTTACTTCTCCCATGCTGCATTAAATACAAAAGATTATCTGAAGCCTTGAAGATCAGCAACATTAAATGTCTTTTGTATTTAGTAGTCTTTGATAAAGTCAATGTCTATTTGTATAATGATTATGACTGAGTGTCTTAGCCTGTTAAGACACTCAATATACTAGAATAAGCTTTACTTTATGTACTTGTCTAGTATACCCAACTTGTATTCCTAAGTGTATACGGTTGTAGCCTCGGTTATATAACCTCCCATTGTAAACTTACAATGTGTGCTTGTGTGCTTGTACACTTCTACTTTGAGAGAAATATATCCTTGAGCTTGAAATTACTCTTGTGTTATTATCTGTTATTGTTCAACGATTATTTCTTTGTCATCTTGAGTGTGATTGTGAGATAATTTTAACAGAATATTCCGCATCTGTTAGAATTAAGTAAGAAATACTTGTCTAAGTGTTGTTGAGATTTAACAACCCGATCCAACAGATAGTTATGTAGTTGTAGCAAAAGATGAGGGTTATATAGGGACGTATTTTATTGAGAACTAAAATTTTGGTAGAAACTTAAGAACTGCATAATACACTTGTACATTATGCATAAAAATTTTAAAGTAGCAAGAGGAAAAAGTGGAGCAGTTAAAAAACCAACTCATGTATAAAACTTAAAGTATAATGTACAAGTGTATTATGTGGTTTATTAAGTTCCTATGAAAATTTTAGTTTTCAATAGAATACGTCCATATATATATATATATGGGTTTGACATATATACATTTAACCCATATAAATTCTTGACCCAATTATTAATAGGGTGTTGCTCCTTGCACCCTACACTATTACACCCTACTCTATAATACTAATATTAAAACTAATCATTAATTATTATAGGTGTTGCTGCTAATTAATTACTTTCATTTCATTTATGTTTTTGCATTGTTTTTTTGTTTGTTATATATTTTATTAATATTTTAATTTTTTTTAACAGCCCATTAATTTTTTTCGTTTGTTTTTTTCTTTGAACGGCAAAATTTTTTTTCGTTAGTTATAAACATAGCTTTGTGTTGCTCATTAATTCATTTATATTTCAATACTTTTACATTATAATTAAGTCATATGAATTTATTATTTATTAACATTGGGGTTTTTATATTTTTAGATACATACCAAATTAAAAACACACACACACACATATATTTATAACACATTAATACAAGCTAAATGATTTTTTTGGTAAAAGATCATTGATAACATAATTAAAACCATAAGCTCAAAATAACTAATCATCAATGTGTATAAAAGTTTTATCAAGATTACAAGGATTGAGTTGTTTATAAGATTCTAAATGTTGCATATATGTTGTTTTGCACTTTCGCCATCCAATTGCAGATGGGGCTCTAAAATTATTAGATTGTAATAAATGTAAAAAAAGAAGTAAAAGGTGATTAAATCTTGCTATCTAAAATTTATTTTGAAAATATAACAAACACAAAGTAAATGATTATGACACAAAAAATTATGGCAGCTTGCTTCAAAAAGCATATAGTTGGAAATTACAATATCCTCAAATCAAGATAGTCAAATTCAGTCAAATTAATTTTAATGATATGTCTTTATGATTAATGAAGAAATATTATTGGGTGATAAAGTCAAAGTTAACAATTAATAAAATAGGTGGTATAGTTAGCAACTAGAGCTGGTGCATTTAGACTCACCCTTATTAATAAACACAAGTTTAAATAGATTAGAGACTAACAATATGGACGAGATGATTTTTAATAATTCTTAACATGAACTTGCCTCACATAGCTAGAAAGGAGAGTCGACAACCATAAAAATTATAGATGTCTGCTCGAGGTTTGAATTTGTCACATGGCTTGAAAGAAGGGGTGGCAACCACAGGTCCACAAGGCTAGACGTCTGCTTGATTCACGTGCATTTGTTAACAAAACAAAACAAAAAGAATGTCCTTGCAAACGCGGTATATGCATGTATGCATATATGTGTATAATTAGAAAAAATAAAATAAAATCTATTATTTATTACTTTATAACAATGATTCCTGACAGTATTTACATGACAAAATCCACCTAAATGGCCAATTCGATGATATGCATATCTTAGGTTACCCTACCACATGCAAAAAGAAAACATGCATCTTACACTTTAATGAGAAACAAATTCAATAAAAGGAAATTATGAAAAACAAAAAAAACAAAAAAAAACAAAAAAAATAAGTGCTTTTAAAAGTAGCCGGCTCACTTGATATGCTCTAATTTTAATCCAAGATTACCCCTTTTAATTTGTTTATCAGATACTTGATAATGAATTACACGCTTTCAACTTAATGAGTTTTTCACTACAAAATTTATATTCAAAACTAGATCTTACAAATAAATAATCACTTGCATAAATAATTGAACTTATAATATAGGGTAAGATTAAATTTCAACACAATTTGGCTAGAAACATAAAATCACTTAGTTTTTAACAAGATTTTTTTTTTATATTGAATTCTTTTTTTACTGCATTTTAGTTTTTTTATCCTAGACTTTTAGTTTTTTCTACTTTATTTTTTTACTATGTTTTGTTTTTTGGTATTAGATTTTTGTTTTTGTGTTTTTACACAAAATTATGCTTTTAGTTAAAAAATCCCACCTACACAAATTTGAACATTTTAACGAGGATCAGTTCCTTTTGGCAGTGATGCCGTTGGAAGATACATCACACGGAACAGGCATTTTAACAATGAGAGAGTAATCTTTGACAAACTTAAGTTTGTAAAAAAAAAAAAACTAAATTACAATTTGCTAAGCGTAATTTGCTAACTTTGTAGCTTGTGTTTGGTACTTTGGTTTGAGTTTATACATATGGAAATAATATTTTAAACATGAGTTCATGGTCAATCAATCATGCAATCGTACCAGAAAACTAAAATTTAATCATATATATTTATAGAGTTTGGGGAGGGTGAGATTTATGCATATCATACCTTTATCACTAGGAAAAAGAGGCTTCTTTCATAGTTACCACCAACTCAAATAAAAACAGACAAACAAACACAAACATATGAAGTTAGATACAATCATTCGAATACCAAGAGAGTGAACGATTAGAAAAAACATTTATAAAAATCGAATGGAGCTAAAAAATATCAAGAAAACAAGAGATGTTAAAAAATATTTAAGAAAAGGAAAGGTTTTATAATGAAAGTTTAAAAATAAATAGAAAATATATTAGATTAGTTAAAAAATAATAAGATAAAAGAAAACACTCATTTTAGTAAATAATTTTTCAACTACACCTATTTGGTAAATAAGTTTTCCATTACATTCTCGAAACACAAAATGTGTATAAATTGCTTTTGTTTTTTTAAAACTATACAATATTACTCTTACCTTAATGCTAATATACACATATAGGGAATTGATATTTTGGAAACTTGGTTGAGATAAAGAAACTTTGAAAACTCATTATTAGCCATTAATTCAAAAATTGGGTGGATGAGATTAATGTTGAAAAGTAAGATAAGATGGTTAAATATTAAAAAAATGAGATAAAGGACAAAAAGGTACAACAAGGTTAAATTGGTAAGTACTATTTGTATATTAAATTAATAGAACCCCTTTTTGAAGAATTCTACATATGTACTATTTGTAATATTAAATTAAAATACTCATTTATGTAACGACATTTGATCTTTTAATATATTTTGTATTATGTTATATCAAAGTTACATTATTTAAAACTATTTCAGCTACGTACTTTTTATTTGTATTATGTTACATCGAAATTACATGATGAAACGGTAGGAACTTCGGCGGGAGGTGTCGTGAGGGGGATAAATCGAGACCGGTGGTTGTGTGGAGAGGGGGATTCCAACTAATTAAGTAACGTGGTTCAATTTTATTAATTTTATATACGTAACCAATTGTTACATGTATGTTACATTGACATTACATAAAAATTACATATATGTAATTTTAACATCTATGTAACACATATATCTTCCAACAAAAAAAATAATCTGGTTATACTAACTTTACATATGTAATTTGCATGTAAACATAAGTTTAAAAATATTTGTGCAAAAAAAAGAAAACAAAAAAAAAATAATACAAATTATGAAATATTGAGCAAAATATAAAATTTGTAACATAATATTCTAGTTACACTAACTTTAAATATGTAACAGTAACGTAATAGAATGTAACATTAAAAAAATTAAAACAGTATAATAGTATGAAAAGTTTTGCATGAAAATTATAAAATAATTAATAATTAGTAAACTAGATGAAAAATACATTAGGTAACATGAACTTAATGGAAAATACACATAACCTACAGTGTTATGTGTAAAATTAGTGTAACAACTTAATTATATTTTAAATGTTAAATCTTAAAAAGAATAACTTAGAAAAACTGATATTATATATAGAAAAATAATTCTTGTATCTTTAAAATTGTGTACATACAAAATAAAATGAATTTATTTTTATGTTTTTTTAAGAAATCAAGTTATGAATACTTAATTGTAAAAGGTACAATAGTATACTTTTTGATTTGATGTAGAAGATATAATTATTGTAAAAGATACAAATAGGAAACAAACAATAATTTGCTTATGTAGTATGAAAAAATGATAAATTATGATATTATATAAAAAGGACAAACAATAAAATATAATAGTGTATATAAAAGACATGTTCAATTAGTCCGTCGAGATGTAACATAAACGTAACTTGAGTGTTAGTTTCTATAATATTGGATTATAAATATCTGATTGTATAAAATATTACTAACCATAAAAAAATTTTGATTGTACGTAATATTGTTATGAAATTATATATAATTTTTTTATTTAAATATAACGAGAATGCAAAATTCGGGAATTTATTATGAAATTATGCGTTAGAAAAAAGGAATATTGCTTGAAAAAAAAGGAATATAAAAAAAATTCAAAAATTTTGGGTATGACAATAAATATACACAATATTCTCGACCAACGTAACATAGATGTAACAACGACAACACTTATATACAACCAGCATACTATCAAATATTTTATTCAATTAAAAAATTCTGGTGTGGAAATAAAAGGGGGGAATATTTAAAAATTAATTTTATTTTTGATTTGAATTTGAAAAGAGAGAATGTAGTTAATTAATAAAATAGTGGGTGGTGGTACATGTGGAGAAAATGACATAATTGCCCTTCTATTATATTAGGTTATTAAAAAGAAAGAATGATGTGGCAAATTGTGGACCAAGTATTGGGTTTCCATAGTTTCCTCATCTTATGGGAGTTTCCAAAATATACATTGCCTACACACACACACATATATATATATATATATGGTATGTATATATTAGAAACCCACTTGAGATGTGAAAACATTGCAAACCCAATACTTGGTCCACAATTTGTCACCTCATTATTTCCTTTTTCTATCATTTATTATTAAATAGAAAGGTATTTTCGTCTTTTAATACATTTGTACTATTACACTCTATTTTATTAATTTATCACCTTCTCTCTAATTAAATTCAAATAATAAACAAAAGAAATTAATTTTTAAATTCCCCCCCTTTCATTTCCAACCAGAAAATTTGCCACCTGATAATTTTCGTCTTTTCCTTTTTGTATATAATTCCTGGCGTGTTACATCAAAATTACGTTTTTTGATTTCAGCTTAAAAACAAAAGATTTTAATTTTTAAATATTTCATACATTTTGTTTTTCTCACCTTTTTCCCGCCATTTGTTTTCTCCAACTTTTTAAATGTTCCTCCCCTTTGATTTTCTCACCATTTTTGTTCTTATTGAAATTAATTTTTAAATATTCTTCCTTTTACTTTCCCACCAAAAATTTTTGTTTAGTTTAAATTTTAATAGTTTCTTGGTTGTATATAATTGCTGTGGTGTTACCTTAACGTTACGGTGTTCAATTTCAGCTCAAAAACAAAAGAATTAACTTTTTAAATATTTCATACCTTTTATTTTTCCCATCATTTGTTTTCCCCAACTTTTTAAATATTCCCCCCCTATGATTTTCCCACCTTTTATTTTTCCCACTATTTTTTTGTATTAAGTTACGGTGTTGAAATTCACATTTAAAAACAAAAGAAATTAATTTTTAAATATTTCCCCCCTTTTATTTCCCCACCATTTTTGTGTTTTTGTGACATGTATGTAAAAGAAAATATTTATTTATGTCAAAGAAAATATTTCTATGACATTTAAAATTACATATATGTAACTTTTATGTAATATCTATGTAACAACTGGCTACGTAAATAAAATTAATAAAATGGAATCATGTTACATATATGTTATATACATTTACAACGAATGTTAAATAAATGTAACTTCGATGCAACATAATACAAATAAAAAATATGTAATTGAAATAATTTAAAATTACGTAACTTCGATGTAACATAAGACAAAATGTATTGAAGATCAATCCAAAAAATGATAGTGCTAAAAGTGCATGCTGAGAGCCTGTTTTCCACCAACATTTTCAAGATTCTTGAAAGCGTTCACATCATCTACATCAACTTTTTTTTTTTGCTCCTCACCTTTCTGAACAATTTAAAAAAAAAACATACAATGAAACATTTCAAAAATGTCTAATACAAATCAGCAGCATATTTCATGTAAATTTGAAGTAAACATATGTTCTACTAAATTTATAGCAAATCAATAGTGGATAACTAATAGTTTATTAACGATTCCCCAATACGAACGAAATAAAAGATAGCAATATCCTATAAAACATACCATTTTCATTTTGAAGATTTGAAAAAGAGTGTGATACATACTTAAAAAATTCATCACTGTACTTGCTTCTACTATGTCGTTTTCTAATTCCGGGGTTTTCATTCTAGTATGTACACTCATCGTCACATCCCTAAATGAAATATCAATGTTTTAGCCAAAAAAACCCAAATTTAATCGGAAGGTATCGATTAACAAAATGGTTTAATAGAACATAACAACTTACGTTTATAAATATCATCATTTCGTCTCGCTTCAACGTCTAGCTAGGTTTTTGCTTGAACGTACTGTGGGTTCGAATCTGCGTGGGTAGACTGAAATTCCGGGCGAAGCAGGTCTGATGTGTTTTCCCAACTGGTGGTGGTGGAAAACTCATTGTGGTAGAAAATTCCGGTGGTTGGTAGCCTCCCCGCTTCTTTCTTCCTTCCTTCTTCGTTTTCATGGTGGTGGAAAAATCAGAGAAATGAGATATATGAAAAAGTGAGATGAGATATGTGGAAAAGTGAGAAAGTGTAGATGAGTTGACTACATTCAAAAGTGGGAGAAAGGACGTTAGTGGTACCTTTACTAATATTTTTTATTAAACAAGTACAAAATAAAAAAAGATTACAATTATACCTTTCTGTCCTTTCTTGTACTATTATCAACATATTTTAATCAAATTTTAATCATTTCATTTTTTCAAACTTATCTCAACCATCCAAATAATTAATCAATGACTACAAAAGGGTTTGCAAAGTTTTCACATCTCAACCAGGTTTCCAAAATATCTTTCCCATATATCTTTACTATTATATAATGAGTATTGGTGTGATAAATATTCAATGTCTTAATTTTAAGAAAAATACAAGTTAACAAGCCTAGAGTACAAACAATTTTTGCTTCAATTTACACCCGTGTTTTCTTCTTTCTTACTTTTGATTGAAACTCTGAATTTCTGCTTTCCTTCTCCACCAAACATGCTATACCATTCTTGGCTTCATTCTCCAAATTAGGCAACATTTAGATCTATCGTCATTCCCCTTAATGGTTGATGAGAAGAGAAATGAAGGATTCAAAAACATGATTCAAAATTCAAAATACGTAATGCAGACACTTCAACAAAACCCTAGCCCCAATCACTCTCTCATTCTCTCCGGCGACCACAGCCACACCACCTCCAACAGGATTCCAGCGGCTTAGCCACACCACTGGAGGATTAGAAAATTCCTTCTCACACAGGTAAAAGACACGGTGGTGGCGGCTGGGTGGTATATTGCACGCGGTACGCCTCCCCACACGCGACGACTGTGGTTGCGGTGGTTCTAGGGTTATACCCTAAGACTTGGCGTGCTTTTGATAGAAGAACACCACCACCCACAATGGTGTTGTTGACTTGGTGTTTCTTTTTCTCTCCGACCAGGTAAGGGTCTTAGATTTCTGGTTCTGATTTTTCTATTCGGAATCATTTGTTGCTGCCTAGGTGGTCCTTTCTATGTTAATGTTTCATTTTCAATTTCAATTTGTTAGAGTTGTTGTTTTGTTTTCTGATATTTTAGGTTTCTGTTTCTTCATATGAATAGGATCCTTGTATACGGTGATGTTTGAACTTGTCAGGTTAGTGTTTCGTGAACTGTTAAAATTTTCATAAACTTGGTTGCTGTTTCGCCACTCTAACTACTAGAATATTCATGGAATTAGTGTGTGAACTGGGTGATTATGTTCATAACTGGGTGTTTGGATTTTCATAGGAACTTATTATTTGGTGTGGTCTATATTTACTGGGGTTGTATTTGTAGTCAATATTTGCTCTTCTGATCTTAGGGTAAAAGCAAGCTGCAAGCATAAAGAAAATTGAACAAAGAACACTTCTAATGCATGTCTTGACTTTATCGAAGTAGAAATCAAGGTTAGTTAACTTCAATTTTAATTATATTTTAAAGTTTGTTTTTTTAAATTATTTGAATTGTAATATTATAAATTTATTTTTTTTCTTTGCAGAACTATAACAGAATTTCGACAGATCTTCAAATTGAAAGTATTGCGAATTTGAGATATTAGCAGATTGATTTTTGTGTTATTTTCTATTTAAGGTTGTTAAATTTTCCACTTTTGCTTTTGAATTAGATGCATGGTTTGTATCATGCCTCTTTTTAAGTGTCCGACGTTTATGGCATTTTTAAGTTCAAGGTTGAATATCATACACTTGGAGACACTAGCTTTTGCAAAATAGGTAAAAATACTATAAATTTAAAAAACATATAATTGAAGAGCGTTTAGACCAATTTTGGATTATATTTTACAGTTAAACAAGAGAAATGGGTCAAAAGTAGCCCAAAATGTTTTATTAATAAATAAAAACTCCTCTTTGTGTGTTTCAAACTCAAATTATATAATTTTTAGGGTCATTTGATATTATTGGTTGTAAGATGCAGGAAATTCTTTAGTAACAGGTTGCTTAAGAAGCTGATGCGGCTGAAAGTGGTGGTGCAATGACATCATAATGATTATACTAGGTATATGTTGTTTGTTTGTTACTTTTTGAACTAGAAAACCAACTTAATGTTCCTTTCTACAATCTTTGTTTGTTTCTGGATCTTTATTTTGGTTTCTAAATCCTATTTTCTCTATGCTTGCTAATCTTAATTTAGTTTTGTTTTATCTTTTGCTTAGTTTGTTAGGGTTGTTGGTTCTACAATTTTGTTTTGTTTTTATCACGTTTTATTTCTTTAATTTAAGGCTTGATAATGACCTGCAATGGTGATGAAAATGCAGGTCAAAGACAAAGTTGTTGATCATTGACAACAATGACAGCACATTGGATTGTTTAGGGCAGGTACTTACTGATTGAGCCCAATAGATTTACTTCAATCTATGTATATTGTAGAAACTAATGGTTAGTAAACCTGTGTGACTATGTGCTGATTTTAGTGTAATTTTTAGCATTTTCATAGTATTTGACTGAATTTGTTCTTAGTTAGCAATGTTGGTTGCATCAAGACTGTTTGTTATTATTATTTTTTTATGGGCAGGGGCAATAATGATTTAATTAATTTAGTCTTGATTGCATTACCTAAGAGGCTCATACTTGATTAAATTGCCTATTTTCATGTTTTTAATTTTTACATTTTTAACCATAATTCTTACCCTGTTTATCATCTTTGGTTGTTGTATGTTGGAGATTTGTGTTCATCAACAACCATTTCGAGCTCTGTAAGTTATATTAAATTTGTTTATGGCACTCGGTTACATTATGGTTGGTGTTTTTACCAACTTATTTCATCATTTGCAAAAGAGGTTGCAAAATGGACTCAAAAGATTTTCTGCCCATTAATTATTCTATGAAAAAGTAATTAGTGTCTCATATGTGATCACAAAAGTCATAGTATTTCATTGTTTGTCTTGATTTTAAATAAAATTATCTATGACTAGGGGGTTTTATGCATTAAAGATACACAATGCAAAGATACACAATGCATGATCTTCGACCCGTTTGGTCTGTTTCCCTTCAAGTAGATAGTTTATTGTTGCTTCCCTGATAGATAACCCTTGAGAATTCAAGTGTCTCGAACAAGCCAAGAAAAAACCGTTGGAAGTGACTGTTTTCTTATGAAATGTCCTTACGTTTAATTTAATTTTTAATAAAATAAGCAACCACTGCATGAACTAACATTATAACGGATGCTCTTCATTCGTAAATTGGGAGCTTAGGTGGCCAAATTTCTCAATTATGGTTGCGAGGTTTATAATTGAAAACACAATTGAGGAGAAAATTCTAAAATTGCAAGAGATGATAAAATTGGGGTTTGAGGGGTAAAATTACAATTAGTTTTACTTCATTTTACATGCATAAAAATACTTGCATTTTATACAGTTTTAGTTTAATATGGTATTGATTTACAGGACCATTATAGGATGCAATGAAGCTCCAAGAAGGCTAAGCCATGGTGACTTGATTGATAAGGCACTATTTAAAAACGAAGATTGTGAGTTTAGTGCGTGTCTTATGTCTAAGATTGTATGATAGTTTGTCTATGTTATAAGTCATTGACCTGTATGCTAAGTAAGTGCATTACTTTTCTTTTCTAATATTTCTCTAAACAATTCATCGACAATGTACATCATTTTAAATCTTTGTTTGTTTTTGGTAATTTTGAAGTGAAGGTTAGGATACTCTCTGCTTATGAGACGATGGGACCTGCTACTACTATTTGCTTATGAGATGATGGGTTTGCTATTAGACGATGGGTTCTGCTACTAGAACCTTAAACATGGTATGTATTCACCTCCATAAAATTAATAATGTATGATTTGTTGCAGACTTAGCCTAATCCTTTGCAAGATAACCATGCATACTCTCTTGTTAATTTAATAATCATACTACTATAACTATTGAAATCATACTAAATATTATTTATTGAGTAAAGATACACATTGAAATCATACTAAATATAAAAAAATGCATGTTATTGTAAATGATAATATAATTTTTCCTTGGTCGCCTCTTCCATTCTCTTCCATTTCTAAATTCAAACCTGTGGATACTTAATCCATGGCTTCTGCTTCGTCTTCAAATCTCGACATCAGAAGTGTATAAGCTTCTGAATGAGTGTAAAGTTGCAGATTCTAAATGAGTGTAAGATTGGTTATTCAGCACGATTGATTATTGTTGCATTAAATAGTTACCTGTAAATTGATAATTAAAATAGATATAAATTATTTAGAAGATAACTATTGAAGGTGGGTTAGTTGTTCCACAGAGAACAAGACCGGATGCAGCTCAACATGGACATCCTGGTTTGATAGTCTTAGTACAAAGGCCAAGAAAGCAGCCTGGTTTGATTTGTTTAAGTATTTGATGTTTTTGTACCACGAATTGACCCGGTTTTGCTTTTTATATCATTTTTTAAAATTTTCATTGGCTGTGCTGGCTGCATTCACTTGATTAATTTTTTTCGCAGTTGAAATTTTTTATTTTACTACATTATAGCTCACCTAATAAGGTTTCAGTTTTGTTCTTCCTGACAAGACAATACGATCCAAGGGTTCAGTAGTTGGACCTTAGGATCATGCAAATGCTTAATCTTTGATGCGTTACACGGTTAAAATGAATCACACCATCTATGCTTAGGGACTTGGTAAGTTTATTCACCTCATAGGTTGTAAAACTAGATTAAATGTAATAATAAATAGTTTTAGCATAAAATGATTTTTATAGTTCCCTGCCACATGAGTTTAAATTTTAAACAGAATATCTAAATAGTTAGGTTTTGCGTTTGTCTTATTTTATTTGAAATGTAGATGGGTGTTTCTCACGACAACAATAATTTTAATTTCCAAATTTGCTAAATTGTTATTCAGAATGGCAACTTGTTGTACACAAGTGGTTCTGGATTGTTTATTAGATATGTTTTGATGCAGTAAATTAAATTATTTTGATGCCATTTACATGGAATTGTGTTGATAGAGCTATGATTTTATACGCTCTTATGATTTTGGTTATTAGTGAAGTTTGCTATTTGTTCATGCAGTCATACCAGAAGGCTTTGGGCACAGATCCATCATATAAATCAGCAGTAGAGTGCCTCACAATTGAGCTAACAGATATTGGAACCAGTTTAAAGCTTTTGGGTAATCCTACAAAGTTGTTGCTCTTGAAATTTCACTCTATTCGGTTGTTCTGAAACATGGTAGCTCAGCCTATAAGGAGCATACCCTGCCATTCGCCTTTCTATTCTTTATATTCAATTTGATTGGTTTCTAAATTGTAAAAATACCACACCAACATCCAGTTTGTGATTATTATGTTTATTTTTCAGTACATAGAAGAATTTTCAGTCTGCTCAATCAGTTGAACCAAACAATGCGAAGCTATAACTTAAGTTACAAGGGCTCAACAACAGAAACAATCAGGCCTTACAACTATCCCATTCGGTTTATGTGAGCTGATCTACCTTTAATTTCTTTAGTTTTAATAATATTGTTTTTTTCATGTTATGTATCTTTATTACATGTGATGAACTTGGAGAAAGATATGGCATGCTTGGTCAAGATGGAAATTGGAAGTGGCATTTATCAATTGATCAAGGCATTCTTGCTGCCAAAGTTGCTAAAAAGTACACCTTTTAAATATTTGTTCTTTTATATATATTTTTTAAAGAATTTTAATTGTTCAATAAGTTTTTGGATATGCATGACTTTAAACCTCCAGGTTCGAGGATATAAACGATGTAGTATTGGTGGTGCTACATCTGCACTAGCTTCAAGTTTAGCTTTCACATTTGGTTATAAGATTTTTAAAAAGCGTTCTTGGTCAACCTGATCCAAACATGAAAAATGCATGTTTTTATTCGTGGGCCACCTAACCTATTTTTCATTGTTAAGTCCGTGGTGAAAATTTGTTGAAATACATGTTGTTGAACATACAGGTGCTAAGTGGGATATATGATGGAAATATCTCAGTCATCATTACTCAACTTGAATTCTTCCAGTGGGAGTGTGATGCCAGTTAAATGGAATTTTGGCATTGAAAATTTGAATTATTTAGGGTGAAATTGATTTGATTGTGTGCAAGTCAAGTTGCAATTTAGCTTTTGTTTAGCTTGGTTAGAGTGCCTCCAATGACTGATTTGATCCATCAAAATTGAGACCAAAGGTTGAGGATCCTAATGTTGTACAAAGATGCCCACATGGTTGTTATATTTCCGTAACTTGTGTATTGTAGCTTGTAAATCAGTTAATTTATTTGTGCTAATTATTTTGCTGAGTGAATTGTAGATAATTGGAAATAATTAATCATCAAGACAAGGTATGCCTACATGTGAAACATCAACTAAGATGACAACAAGGTCAAACTCCCTCTTGAGAGGCTTTGAGTCCCAGCTCGAAACACGGTAGATGGTCTACTGTGGGAAGACTTTGAGACAATGTAGCATCCTTCGATTCTTTGGCTTTGCTTGACTATAGGTTCATCCTTTGTATAAAAATGGATTTGAATAGTCATGACTTTTGCTTTGTTTAGTATTAGTAGTTAAGATTTGATAATAGATCACTTATTGCATATTTATGAATTTGACCAAGTTTATATTTCGTTAAAAAAATTACATTTTTAAGGTGATTCTGGTTGTTTTAAAAAATACGCGACCATAATTCTGCATACTTCAAGCTAACTTTTTAAAAGTAGGGTGTTACGATCTGGAAATGCGTCGACGCCGCCGCATCGCGCGGGTTTCCGACTAGTATATATATATATATATATATATATAGGGTAAGGAGTGAATGAGAACCCATGGTAATTGAGATAACCCATAAACTCAATTTGATTGGTTGTCTAAATTAATAAATTTGAAATGTGTGGTCCATATTAAATCTGGGAAAAATGAGTGGTGGAGATTTCTTTAAGGGTATTTTAGAGATTTGTGTGGTGTACTTGATTTGATTTTTAAAATAAAAGTTTACCCCCCAATTTTTTAAACCTTCATAACTTTTATATACATTATTATTTTTTTAAAAAAATTACACCATTAAATTTGTCACATTTTTATCTTTAATTCAAGTATACTTTTGTCAAAAAATTTTAAAGTTTTCGAAATTACACTGATGTAACGAGCTGAATTTTTTCAAAGTGTTCGTAATTACACTGATGTAACGAGCTGAATTTTTTCAAAGTGTTCCTAATTACACTGATGTAATGAGCTGAATATTTTCAAAGTGTTCATAATTACACTGGTGTAACGAGTTGTTACACTGATGTAACGAGCTGTAACTTATTATTTTTTTTACGTTACAATTATCTAACTTTCTATCTTATTTGATATAAATTTATCTAATTAACTAAATTTTATAATAAAAAATAAGTTTGTAAAATATATTTAAGATGAGAGAAAAAAAAATTTGCTGGAAAATTTTTGAAAAAAGAGAAAAATTATTGTACTTATGTTTTTTACGTTAGTGTAATTACGAATACCCGAAAAAATTTTGGCATGACTATAATGAAATTAACGAGAAAAATATGACGAGTTTAATGATGTAATTTTTATAAAAAAATAACGTAGTATAAAAAAATTATAAGTGTATAAAAATCAAGGAGGGAATTTTAATTTAAAAAATAGGAAAATAGATGGTTTTTTAAGAGTGTGACACTTGTCACTCTTGTATTAAATCTGATTTTTGTAATTAACACAAAAGACCATAATGCCCTTTTGTATTAAAAGTTAATTAGTGACACATGTCACCATTAGATTAAATCTTGGAAATTTGAACCATTGGATGAGAGTTATTGAGTTCTCTCAATTATGGAGGGTTCTTATATGATCCATTCCCTATATATATATATAAACTCAACAGGTCATGCCCACCTTGCGTGGCATGAACAAAATGATTTTTAGTAATTCATTCCATGATTAACCCAAGTTTAACCATAAAGATAAAATAATCATGAGAAGCAATAATGTCACATCCTAATTCTCAACCGACGGCGGAATACGTAAAGGCGTGATTGTAATTGTTCAATAGCTCATGAAGCTATTTAAATAGACAATCAAACATTCAATCAAAATAGACAATCAAACATTCAATCAAAATATTCAACATTTCAATATTCAAAGGAAATCAAAACATTACAATAGAAATGTCATTACATTATTCAAATTATCACTAGGTCTACCAAATCCTATCCTAATGTTTTCATCATGTCTTCACCTTAGCCTCTTACATATGTAAAATATGTATGGGTCAACTATGTGCATAGTTGGTGAGTATAACATGAAGTTTATATTAAATACATAAAAAAGTGATGCAATTCAATTAGTCTACAACAAATAAGAATCTAACATGCACAAGCTACAAGTTTGCAACAAAGTTTAAGGATGTATCGTCTCCAAACATTTATCAATACTTAGATTAAAAGCTTTGTATATCTACAAGTTTACTAATTGTTTATATCGTCTCCAAATATGTATGAATACTTAGATTACAAGCTTAGTATATCTTCAAGTTTGCTAATTGTTTATATTGTAACATTCGAAATGACTTTGTTAGGAACTAAGAGCTATCGAAAGATCAAGGTTTCGAAGTATGCCTTTCAGAAGGATACACAAGGCCAAAAAAAACCCCAGAAGATATCAAATTCCGATAAGTATTTGAGATCTTACAAGAAAGTTCTGAAATTTTCATCGGAAGATACATCTTTAGAAGATATTTGATCGGGTTATGTAAATTACACAACTCTTACACAAGATATCTTCTACTTAGTTGATAGATGCGGAAATTCTATCAACTGGTTTTATCAAACAGTTTGAGAAAAAATGCACAAAGTAATTAAAATCAAGGTTTTTGTATATTTCATCCAACTATAAAGATATACAACTCTTAAGCTCAAGCACAAGCGCGATTTACTAATTTACACGTGAACGTATTTATATTAAAACCTACAGTTGTATCCTCGTAGGGATACAAGGCTGGAAAAAATAAATGCTAAAACTAGTGTCTGTTATGGTCTTGACATGACAAGCCATATAAATTACACTTTATACAAAAGACTCCATTGACTTTTACAATAAATGCCTACACTACAAAATGCAATAATTTCTTGGTATCTCTGTGGTTCTAACAAATCTTCTTTGCTGCTGACTATCATCGGAATGTCTTCTTTGTTGGTCTTGAAGATAGAAAGCAGTTCTGAATGTTTCTTTAAGTGTCTGGAATCTTTGTCAGATAAAGGTCCTCGGAAGTCCTTGTACTTAGAAGCTGTTGAGCATATCTTTAGAAGCTTTGTATTTGGAAGACTTTGGCTTTCGGAAGCTTTTGTGATCGGAATCTCTGACTGTCCTGATGCTTTAAGTGATGATGAGAGCTTCGGAAGCAATACTCTTCTGTATAGCTTTCGAAAGGAGAGAATTATCCTTCGGAAGCAATACTTCTTTCGAAGATTAATTCCTTCCTTCCGAAGGCTGTTTGTCTTTTGAGAGTTCAAGACTTAATCAAGAGAGTCTTTGGTGAGCATCAACCTTTATTGATCTTACAGAAGATTCTAAATTTCAATGAAGACCGAGACTTTTATGCTTCAAAGTAGATTTTCTTCTGATTAGTTTAGAATGATGATTTAAGCAGCAGTCTACAGTAGTTAGAAGATGAAGCTTCCCAAGGCAAGATATATCTCGGAAGGAAAATCCTCCTTAGAAGAATTTATTTCTTCCGTAGTATGATCACTTTCGAGTAAGTGTTTAAACAATACTTCCGAGACTTGTATTTCTTTCCAATGAGCAATGTTAAAAGAAGATAAGTGAAGTTTCTCTTATGAAGAATTGCTTAGAATTTATTATCAATTAAACATATTCAAAATTCATCATACGAATAGAAGTTGTTAAGTACTTGAATCTTCCTTCATCAAATGCTTATGTGAAGAGATCTGGAAGGTAGTTTTTGGTATCAACTTTGACTAAGTGAATAAGCTTCATTTCTGCTCAGTCTCTAATGAAATGGTATCTGATATCGATGTGCTTGGTCTTGGAGTGCTTGATAGTGTTTTTGGTGATGGAGATTCACTAGATTTGTCTACTTGTATAGGAGTGTTGAATAACCCTATTCCATAGTCTTTCATTTGATTATGAATCCAAATAACTTGAGCACAAAAACCAACTATGTCGGTTTCGATTTAGGTTTTTGCCAAAAACTGAACTGAACCGAACCGAACCAAGCACACCCATAGTTACAATGATGTAAATACATGGCATCTAAAAAAACTAGTCGAGACTATAACGAAATTAAAGAGAATAATGAAATGAGTATAATGGTGCAATTTTTTTTAAAATAATATAGAGTAAAAAAGTTATGAATGTTTAAAAAAAGAGAGGGTAAACTTTATATAAAAATTTAGATTTATTAAAATATATTAGATAGTGACACCTGTCACTACCGTATTAAATATAGCTTTTTAAGTGGTTACAAAATGCCCTAAATGCCCTCCTATATTAAAATAGAAAATGACACATGGCATTATCTTGTTCATTTACACTTTAAATTAACTATTGAATGATGGTTAATGGGTTAGTTTATTTTTAATGGATTATGTATACTTTCATCCCATATATATAAATGTATATGTACATATATACATATACATATATATATAGGGGAATGATCAATTGTTAACTATTTCTTATTACGATAACCGAATAATTACATCATATTACTTTAGGGCCCACATTAAAGTAAATATAAATGTATTGATTTTTTCTATTTTTTTAATTAATGTAATTAATATGGGCCTCATTTACATTAATTTGAAAAGAAGAAAAAACTACACCTTTTAATTTACTTTAATGTGGGCTCCAAAGTAATAAGATGTATTTATTCAATTATCGCAATAAGAAATGGTTAACAATTGTATCCTTCCCTATATATATATATATATATATGGGATGGAATTTTTAATAACCCTTATTTTTTGTTACAACCAAATAACTGTCATCCAATTGTTATCACTAAAAATGATAGAATTAATATAATGGTGTGTCACCATCTAATATATTTTAATAAATCTAATTTTTTATATAAAGTTTACCCCCTTTTTTAAACAATCGTAACTTTTTTATACTATATTATTTTTGAAAAAAAATTGCATCATTATACTCGTCTCATTTTTCTCTTTAATTTCGTTATAATCTTGACTAGTTTTTTTTTTTGATGTCACGTATTCACATTATTGTAACGAGATCAAAGATAACAAATTAATTAGAAATTTTTTCTAACAATAGTAAATTACAGTAATGTAATTAACGGTGACGTAACACATTATTTACGGTAAATTAAAGTAATGTAACACAAAATAAACTAATTTACACTGACATAATTAACGGTGACGTAACACATTATTTACAGTGATGTAATTTTCTCTTTAATTCCGTTATAATTACTAGTTTTTTTAATTTTTTTTCTCATTGTCCATTATTTACATCGATGTAACGAGCATAAATAAAACACATTAATTTTGAATTTTTTTTCTAACAATGATAAATTACAGTGATTTAATATAACACATTATTTTATTTTTTTCTCTAATAATGATAACTACAATGGTGTAATTTACCATTGTTACAAAAATTCAAATTAATTTGTTGTATTTATGCTCGTTACAATTAGGATGAGCAAACAACAAAAAAAAAAACGAACCGAAACCGAATTAACCGAAAAAACCGAACCAGAACCAAATTAACCGAAAAAACCACCGGAACCGAATTAACCAAAAAAAACCGAAACCGAAGTTTACGGTTCAGACATAATTAACGGTGACGTAACACATTATTTAAAGTGATGTAATTTTTTCTTTGATTCCGTTATAATCTTGACTAGTTTTTTTAATTTTTTTCCCATTGTCCATTATTTACATCAATGTAACGAGGATAAATATAACATATTATTTTGATTTTTTTTTTCTAACAATGATAAATTACAGTGATGTAATATAATACATTATTTTGATTTTTTTCTCTAACAATGATAATTACAGTGGTGTAATTTATCATTGTTAGAAAAAATTGAAATTAATTTGTTGTATTTAGGCTCGTTACAATTAGAGACGAGCAAAAAGCCAAAAAAAAAAAACAAACCGGAACCAAATTAACCGAAAAAACCGAATTAACTAAAAAAAATGGAAACCGAATTTTACGGTTCGGACATAATTAACGGTGACGTAACACATTATTTACAGTGATGTATTTTTTCTCTTTGTATTTGTTATAATCTTAACTAGTTTTTTTTTTTCCCATTTTCCATTATTTACATCGATATAACGAGCATATATATAGCACATTATTTTGAATTTTTTTTCTAACATTGATAAATTACAATGATGTAATATAACACATTATTTTGATTTTTTTCTCTAACAATGATAATTATAGTTGTTCGAAAAAATTCAAACTAATTTGTTGTATTCAGGCTCGTTACAAATTAGGGTGAGCAAAAAGCAAAAAAAAACGAACCGAAACCAAATTAACCGAAAAACCGAACCGGAACCAAATTAACCGAAAAAACCGAACCGGAACCGAATTAACCAAAAAAAACCGAAACCGAATTTTACGCCAATGTAAATTACATCACTCTAAATTACGTCAATGTAAATTACATCACTGTAATTTATCATTGTTAGAAAAAAATTTCCAATAAATTTGTTATCTTTAAGCTAGTTACAATGATGTAAATATAGGGCATCTAAAAAAAGTAAAAAAAAAATAGTCGAGACTATAACGGAATTAAAGAGAAAAATGAGACGAATATAATGATGCAATTTTTTTAAAAAAAATAATATATTATAAAAAAATTATTAATGTTTAAAAAAGAGGGGGAAAACTTATAAAAGTAAAATGACTATCATGCCTTTTTTAATATTTTAATAAAAAACTTATATGTAAATTTATTATTGGTTGAAATGGGTTATATAGTTGTAGCAAAAAGATAGGGTTATTATTTATACCTTTCTATATATATATATATATATACACACACACATATACATATACATATACAGGGCATGTATAAATTAGAAACTCACTTCAGTTGAGAAAACATCAAAAAACCCTATGTAACAAAAAGTTTTTTTTTTTTTGATTTTTTTTTACATTTTTGTAACATTATTAGGGTCATTTTTATCAAAAAATATAAAAAAAGAGCTAACACACTTTTTAAAAAAAAAATTAATAAAACGAAAATATAAAAACTACTCGGTGCTTTTTGTATTTTTTTTTTTATAAAAATGACCCCAATAATGTAACCTAA
Source organism: Mikania micrantha (assembly GCA_009363875.1). Lineage (NCBI taxonomy): Eukaryota > Viridiplantae > Streptophyta > Magnoliopsida > Asterales > Asteraceae > Mikania > Mikania micrantha. The sequence continues at coordinate 65,846,497 of CM018683.1, read as the reverse complement.
CTGTAAAAAAAATGAAAAAAAAAATTTTTGGATGGTTTTTTCCATTGTTTTCAAAGTTTTCTCAAGTAAAGTGGGTTTTCAAAATAACTCTCTCCTATATATATATATATATATCATAACTTGTATGAGTTTTATCTAATATGAAAATAGTTGACAAATTATATTTTACATGTGTGAGAGTTTAAGTGAAAAACAAAAAGACATAGGATAGGATTAGTGGACTTTGTTTATGAAGTAGAAAATTATTTTATGTTTAAATTTTGTTATGTAATGTTGGATTTAGAATGTTTATGGTTGCTTGCAATGGCAGATCCAGGAAAAATTTTCAGTAGGTTCACTAGTTATAAACACTTCAATTACATAGAACCGGACACAAAAAATTTCGGGTCGGTTTGACGGTTCGAGTCTTGTAATGTTTATCACGTAATAACAATGCGATATATTAAGTCAATAATTAAAAAAATATCGTCATTAATTAAAGAGTTCAAAGGTGCGAAGTGTACGCTCGTTTAAGATTTCTGAGCTCCGGACTAAACGAGAGTCAAAGGGGTCGCGCCCCTTGTGGGGTTCGGGGCAATGCCCCGAAACATAAACGAAATTTAGGAACATTAATATAAATTACATGGTTTTTAAGAAGTTGAGTGGGGTCCTTGCCTCCCACTAACCTCTTCAGCTCTTCTTGCATCCGCCCCTGAACTTACTCCTGAACAAGAGATTCTCCAAGCTGCCTCGTGGCATAAATTCATAAACCAGAAGCCTATGTTCATCTTCCAAACAATACCCAATCAAATTCACCAGATTTTGGTGCGAAAATTGCCCTAAATAATTCACTTCCGCCTGCAATAATCAAGATTTTCTCTAACAAATATCACTTGTATCAATCAAGTTGAAAAATTACTGTGAAAATTTCATTAATAATTCACTCTTAAAAATCTTAATGGTTCACTTCAGGATTCACCCCTAAAATATAAATGGGTTCACCCTATTGTTAAACTCCTTCGAATTTTTTTTTTCCTACTAACGAGCCGAAGCTCGGTGGGTTTCTGTGAACCCATTTTTTGTATGTACATCCGCCACTGGTACTTGCTTGTTTGGTTGATTAAATGACATGATTCATGTTGATGTTTAATTATTTAAATTTTAAAAGTAGCTATGGAACAATCACAATCGTGTCTCGATATATTCCACCATCGATTGCGGTGCGACACTCTTAAACCCTACATATGTTTAGTTAGTTTAGCCTTAGAATACAAAGGTTTATTATTGGTACCTCTTTGGCTCTTTGGACCTCTCTTTCCAAAATACACTCTTTTTGTAGACCTTTAAACGTCCTACAACATCTTTGAATATGGCGGTATTAAGATCCAAGACTTGTTTAAACGATACAACTATATGTTTTATTAGCTTTGTGGGAGGGTCTGAGCACTTCTTAAATAGTCTTGGCCCTTCTATAATTAATCCCAACACAACATATTTAGAGGATATCCCAGACAACTTTTTTACATGCTCATTAACCATTTTGTGAGGCCCCGAATCCCGGGAGTCCCCTCAGTTGGCAGATCATCAAACCCATAGTCATTAAACCAAATTTACATTACTATGGCAGCGGAATTTCAGGTGATTACATAAAACATGGCACACATATTATACATATCCAAACAAGCATTCATACATAACCCACGTCTTTAATATTCTATAATGTAGCCAATTTATGCCAGGGTAGTTCTCTGGGTATGCCTTGAGCCTTCCTGCTATTCTTTATCCATACCATTCAACCTGATATGCATGCTAAAACAAGTCAGCTTTCGCTGGTGAGTTCTAAGTTAACTTTTCACAAGAGTAAATTATTTAAAATACGTAAAACCTCAACATTTACTGTTGACCGAAGTCAACAGTCTCAAAAACTTATATAACATAACATAATTCACAGATATAACATACATGTCATCATAACATCTATCATACTGTACATAAAACATTAGCCTCAACTGTTGACCTGAAGTCAACAGGCTTGTGCAGTATAAGACACCTCAACTGACGACCCGAAGTCGACAGGCTTGTATAAATACAAGACACCTCAACTGCCAACCCGAAGTTGACAGGCTCACACATGTATAAGACTTCCTCAACTGGCGACACATAGTCGACAGGCCTGTTCTTTCACAGGACTTCTTAAACCATCAACCGAAATTGACGGCTCACACCAGTACAAGACTTCTCAACATACATCATAACATGGTTTAAATCATTTACACCATCATATACATAAACAGTCCTTCGCACCGCAGTGCTCAGGTTTTGCCCAACCGCAGCCGGGACTTCCTTATCACATTTACTGCTCGACCTCGGTCGATGTCTTTCACAAACCAATTCTTTCTAAACCGCAGTTGAGACTTAAAACATTCTTTACATCTCATCTGAGACTTTTAAAATCGTTTACTTCTCAACCGCAGTTGAGATTTAAACCGTTATTTACTTTAAAACTTTCTTTACTGGAAATCATTCTTCATCTGAAAACATTATTTACCTGATCATTATCAGGTTAAAATCATTCTTTCATACCATAACTTTATAACAGGCATAACACATTCTTTGCCGTCACATATTCTTTTAACCAACCGTAGTCAGTTAAAACAATCATTTTCATAAAATAACATTACAACATGCATATCAGCCCAAAATGGTAAAACATTTAAAACAGGGCTATAAGAACTCACTTGATGTCTTACTGTAGCAAGATCCCTCGTACACTGGTACTAACAGTATAACTCTGCATTGGTTGGCGTTTAATTAGCTATCTATACTTTAACTTACATATTAAATCTTTCTGAACGTTCAATGTCAAAGACATTGCCTTGATAGTCATCAAACCTATTTTAGGTTGATGACGCACTTGATTAGTCAGAATAAATCTTGAATTAATCAAATAGCTAATGTTGTTGATTGTAATGCTAAAACAGATTCCTAGACAGATTAATGGCCTGGCAATGATCAATCCTTGTTATTGATTACCCATATATCATGAAATATCACAACATAGCATTAAAATAGGTTTAACAGCCATATTTAACCATTGTTATGATTCCATGCAAACCGGGCATTACAACGGCTCAAAACAAGGATTTACCCATTAACATTTCAAGTTTGTCATTTATAATCAATCCTAGCCATCATCTAGGCAATAATCAACAACCCTAACTATATCATCACGTTCAGAAACACGATTTAATCAATCATAATCAGTCTAGAAGGTTAAAAGGAACCGTTACCTCTCCAAACGAAGTTCTGTGCGTAAAACAGCAATCAGGACTTGTTTTAACGATCCTTGGAGCGATCCTCTTGATCAAAAGCTTCAAACTTGAAGATTTTATGGTTTAAATGAAGATTTTTCGTGGGCGAAGTGGCTGATCATCGAATAGAAGGATAAGAATGGATGTGTGGATAAAATTTTGACTTTTGAAGCTCAAATCGCGATCAGATGCTCCGGGGCGCATCGCCCCAACTCGAAGCAACATCCCAGGCGTACCGCGCGGATGTAGGGAGTCCAGATCTGGTTTTGTGAGTCCCGGGCGTACCGCCCCGGCTAAACGCGTGGCCCGGGGCGTACCGCCCCACACCCTTTTTGTCCATTTTTCGATTTTATCTTCTTTTCGCGATTCCGGAAAATCCGTAACCTCGTTTCGCGCACGGTTTTCGCCCACTTTCACCATTTCTCACGTACTACCATCCTATAATAATTTCGTTTGTCAAATCAATGTGGATATCAAGCACGTTCAAATGTGCTAAATATTCGGCTGTTACAAATCTACCCTCCTTACAATAGGTTTCGTCCTCGAAACCTGTTACATTTCAAACAAATGTGGGTAGAGTCGTTTCATCTCGTCTTCAGCCTCCCATGTAGCCTCAGATCCTTTTCGGTGTTTCCATTGAACCTTAACTTGTCTAATCGTTTTGTTACGTAACTGTTTTACTTTTGTATCAACAATTGCAACTGGTTCTTCTATGTAATTCAGCTTTTCATCAACTTCAATGTCATCTAACGGCACATATGCTACATCATCTGCTAGACATTTTCTCAGATGTGAAACGTGAAATGTCGGATGAATTCCACTCAGTTCATCTGGCAGATCTAATCGGTTGGCTACCTTACCGACCCGTGCCATTATTCGAAAAGGTCCAATAAATCTCGGACTCAGCTTCCCTGTTTTTCTGAATCGAATAACTCCCTTCCATGGTGAAACTTTTAACAGTACTTCATCACCTACTTCAAACTCTATTGGTCTCCGTCTCTTATCGGCATAGGACTTTTGTCGATCCTGTGCAGCTTTCATTCGTGCTTTAACCAGTTGAAGCTTTTCTGTCAACTCTAATACTGCAGCTTTACTTCCCACTTCTTTCTGTCCTACACCTCTCCAACACACCGGTGTCCTACAGCGTCGCCCGTACAACGCTTCATACGGTGGCATTCCAATACTAGCATGGTAGCTGTTGTTGTACGAGAATTCCACTAGTGGTAAATGATCATCCCAACTACCACCAAAATCAATAATACAGGCTCTGAGCATATCCTCTAAAGTTTGGATAGTCCTTTCAGACTGTCCGTCGGTCTGAGGATGATACGCAGTGCTAATATTGAGTCTTGTGCCCATTGATTCATGAAACTGTTTCCAGAATCTTGAAACGAATCGCGTGTCCCGATCTGACACTATAGAAACTGGAACTCCATGTCTGGTAATTATTTCTTTCACAAATAATTCAGACAGTTTCTCTGATGTATAAGTCTCACGTATAGGCAAGAAATGAGCACTTTTCGTTAATCGGTCTACAATCACCCAAATAGTATCATGACGTTTCGCCGTGAGAGGCAACTTGGTAATAAAATCCATGGTGATGTGTTCCCACTTCCATTCTGGAACTTCTAGGGTTGCATATAACCATAAGGTTTCTGATGTTCAGCTTTGACTTGCGCACATGTCAAACATTTGTTTACGTACTGCATCACATTAAACTTCATACCTGGCCACCAGTAATCCTTTCGGAGGTCTTGATACATTTTCGTTGCACCAGGATGAATAGAGTAACGTGACTTATGTGCTTCGTCTAGAATCTTTGACCTAATTTCCCCATTTCGTGGAACCCACATTCGACCAAATTGAATCTTAACACCAAATTCATTTTCTTCTAAATTCTTAACTTGACCAAAGATTCTTTCGAACCCAACATTTTCTTCCTTTAATCCTTCCTTCTGTGCATCCTTGAGTTCATTCAGGAAATCTGGTGTTATCACCAAACTGTAAGACTTAATCCGTATAGCTGGGTGTTCCGTCTTGCGACTCAGAGCATCGGCCACCACATTTGCCTTTCCCGGGTGGTACAAGATCTCACAGTCATAATCCTTTAGCAGCTCCAGCCATCTTCTTTGTCTCATATTCAAGTCTTTCTGTTCAAAGAAGTATTTTAAACTTTTGTGATATGTGTAGATTGTACATTTCACTCCATAAAGATAATGCCTCCAAATTTTTAAAGCAAATACCACAGCAGCCAATTCCAAATCATGAGTTGGATAATTAGCCTCGTGGTTTTTCAATTGCCTTGAGGCATATGCTATTACCTTCCCCCTTTGCATAAGTACACAACCCAAGCCCAAATAAGACGCATCTGAGTATACAACCATGTCTTCATTACCATCTGGCAATGTTAAAATAGGAGCTTCGGTTAACCTCTTCTTTAGTTCTTCAAAAGCTTGGACCTGAGTTGGACCCAATCATATTTCACTTCTTTCCTCGTCAATTTTGTCAACGGTGTAGCAATCCTAGAGAAATCCTGAATAAATCTTCTGTAATAACCTGCTAAACCAAGAAAGCTACGTACTTCCGTTGGTGTTTTCGGAGGATTCCATTTCATTACTGCTTCTATTTTAGCTGGGTCCACCATTATGCCTTCTGGGCTAATAACATGACCTAGGAACTGCACTTCTCGTAACCAAAAGGCACATTTGGAGAACTTGGCATACAACTTTTCTCTTCTTAGCATTTCAAGTACTTCCTGAAGATGACACGCATGATCACCTTCACTCTTTGAGTATATTAAGATGTCGTCAATGAACACAATCACTGATCGGTCTAGCATGGGTCTGCACACCCGATTCATCAAATCCATAAACGCTGCAGGAGCGTTAGTTAACCCAAAAGACATTACAAGAAACTCATAATGTCCATAACGTGTGCGAAACGCTGTCTTCGGAATGTCTTGTTCTCTTACCTTTAGTTGATGATACCCTGATCTGAGATCAATTTTAGAAAACCAACTTGCCCCAAATTGGTCAAACAGATCATCAATTCTTGGTAACGGATACTTGTTCTTTATCGTGAGCTTGTTCAATTCCCTATAATCAATGCACATTCTCATGCTTCCGTCCTTTTTCTTGACAAACAACACTGGTGCACCCCAAGGTGACACACTTGGTCGTATAAAACCCTTGTCTAGAAGGTCTTGTAGTTGGGTCATTAATTCTTTCATCTCTGTTGGGGCCAGACGGCACGGTGCCTTGGCGACAGGTTGAGCTCCTGGCACAACATCAATTTGGAATTCGATTTCCCGATCAGGTGGAAGTCCTGACAAATCCTCAGGAAATACATCAGAAAAATTACACACCACGGGTACGTCTTCCAATTCTTTTACCTTAGATTCTTTATCGATAACATAGGCCAGATAAGCCCCACACCCTCGCCTCATCAATTCACTTGCCTTAATCATTGAAATGACTTTAGGCACGTTGAACACTTTATCCCCGTAAACCGTTACTGAACTCCCATTAAGAGCCGTTAATAAAATCATATTTCGTCGACAAACAATGTTAGCCTCATATTTGGCCAACCAATCCATGCCCAAAACTACATCAAAACCTCCTAACGTAATCAGAAACAACTTAACAGGGAATCTATGACCTTCTATATCGATGTAACAATCATCCTCAATGGCTTCCGTTACTCTAGTCGATTTACCAAGAGCAGTTTCTATATTAAAGACATGTTCTATCTTTTTAACATTTGCACACAGTTTATCACAAAAAGCAATAGCCACAAAGCTCATACTTGCACCAGAATCAAATAGCACTGAAGCAGGGATATCATTAATCAAGAATGTACCTGTCACCACATCAGGGTCTTTGGCTGCCTGATCCTTAGTCATAGTAAAGGCACGAGCTTTTGCCTTTTGCTTCTCCCCTCCCTTGCTACTTTCAGGTTTGGTAGATTCAGTAGTTATTGCCTTCGGTTTAACTCAATTCTTGCTTACGTGACCGAATTCACCACAATTGTAACACTTTGGCCTACTCGGGCAATCATAAGAGAGATGTCCCGTCTTTCCACAACGGTAGCACAAAGTAGTCCCCGTAAGACATTCTCCCCTATGTCTCTTTCCACACTTAGGACATGTTTCAAATTCTTCCGTTCTAAGCCTTTTCATAGAAGGTCCTGATTTGTCATTTCTGTGTCTTTTAAATTTAGATGACCACTTTTGCTTCGGTTCCTCCTTTGTTGGTTCAGCTTCAACAACATCATCCCAGACAATGCCGCTAATTTCTACGGCTGATTCAAAGGTTCTAGGAGCATGTGCCTTCACATGTGTTCGGACTTTAGGTGGTAGCCCTTCCACATACAACTTCAGTCTGCGTTCCTCCGTGCTTACCAAATGAGGAACCAATCTTGACATTTCATTAAATTTTGACGTATACTGCCGATGATTCATACGTACAGCTTTCAAAGTCAGAAATTCCCGCTCGATTTTATCAATTTCATTCTTCGGACAGAAGTGTTTTATAACTAATTCCTTCAAGTCCTCCCATTTCAAGCTTTCCACATCAGTAGTGGTCTTTGACTGCTTGACAGTGTTCCACCAATGTAGAGCTTCTTCAGTAAATGAATGAGCTGCAAATTTCACAGCTTGGTCTTCCCGGCATTCACTGATAGCAATCACCGCCTCCATTGCCGAAATCCAGTGGCAGGTGGCCACAACATCCTTCTTACCATCAAAGGAGGGTGGACTGCATCCTTTGAAGGCTTTGTAATCACAACCCTTCCGTTTATCTGACACGGAATCACCGTTCTTAGTCCCGGTGATCACAACTTCGTCTTCTTTGGTGCTCTCCTTAGTTCCTTCAGACTTGTCTTTCAGAGTATCCTTCAGTGCTTTTGTAACCAAGGCTGGTAGCTTTTCATCCAGGATTTTATAAACCTCATCAGAAATAGCCTTTACTACGATAGGCTCTAGAGTAAACTCGTCTTCATTCGCCGGTTGTTCGTTGTGATCGTGGTCATCTTCATAGACGGGTTCTTCATTCTCACTTCGTGGTTCTTCAGGTTCCTGTGGTTGCTTACGTGGTCTACCCCTTTTTCCAGCCATCTAACTACCTACAGGATGCAACAATTGATGAGTCAGTACAGGATCAGTTTAGCACGAAATAAGCTTTGTAAATCGTTAATGACGTTGATCAGGTGCTATTAACCATTTACCCAACTCATAGGCTCTAAACGTTTCCCATCCCGTCACCCCAACGTGCATGACTCTAACTACCTTTCTAACCTAACACCTACGTCTTAACTCATACATAACATTCAGCTCGTGGCATCAAACTACCCTTGACTGGCATTCTTATCATTCTGTCCCATTTTCAGTTTAAGTCCAGTCCTTAGGGATGACCGGATCTCTCAAACTATGGCTCTGATACCAACTTGTGAGGCCCCGAATCCCGGGAGTCCCCTCAGTTGGCAAATCATCAAACCCATAGTCATTAAACCAAATTTACATTACTATGGCAGCGGAATTTCAGGTGATTACATAAAACATGGCACACATATTATACATATCCAAACAAGCATTCATACATAACCCACGTCTTTAATATTCTATAACGTAGCCAATTTATGCCAGGGTAGTTCTCTGGGTATGCCTTGAGCCTTCCTGCTATTCTTTATCCATACCATTCAACCTGATATGCATGCTAAAACAAGTCAGCTTTCGCTGGTGAGTTCTAAGTTAACTTTTCACAAGAGTAAATTATTTAAAATACGTAAAACCTCAACATTTACTGTTGACCGAAGTCAAAAGTCTCAAAAACTTATATAACATAACATAATTCACAGATAAAACATACCTGTCATCATAACATCTATCATACTGTACATAAAACATTAGCCTCAACTATTGACCTGAAGTCAACAGGCTTGTGCAGCACAAGACACCTCAACTGACGACCCGAAGTCGACTGGCTTGTATAAATACAAGACACCTCAACTGCCAACCCGAAGTTGACAGGCTCACACATGTATAAGACATCCTCAACCGGCGACACATAGTCGACAGGCCTGTTCTTTCACAGGACTTCTTAAACCATCAACCAAATTGACGGCTCATACCGGTACAAGACTTCTCAACATACATCATAACATGGTTTAAATCATTTACACCATCATATACATAAACAGTCCTTCGCACCGCAGTGCTCAGGTTTTGCCCAACCGCAGCCGGGACTTCCTTATCACATTTACTGCTCGACCTCGGTCGATGTCTTTCAAAAACCAATTCTTTCTCAACCGTAGTTGAGACTTAAAACATTCTTTACATCTCATCTGAGACTTTTAAAATCGTTTACTTCTCAACCGCAGTTGAGATTTAAACCGTTATTTACTTTAAAACTTTCTTTACTGGAAATCATTCTTCATCTGAAAACATTATTTACCTGATCATTATCAGGTTAAAATCATTCTTTCATACCATAACTTTATAACAGGCATAACACATTCTTTGCCGTCACATATTCTTTTAACCAACCGTAGTCAGTTAAAACAATCATTTTCATAAAATAACATTACAACATGCATATCAGCCCAAAATGGTAAAACATTTAAAACAGGGCTATAAGAACTCACTTGATGTCTTACTGTAGCAAGATCCCTCGTACACTGGTACTAACAGTATAACTCTGCATTGGTTGGCGTTTAATTAGCTATCTATACTTTAACTTACATATTAAATCTTTCTGAACGTTCAATGTCAAAGACATTGCCTTGATAGTCATCAAACCGATTTTAGGTTGATGACGCACTTGATTAGTCAGAATAAATCTTGAATTAATCAAATAGCTAATGTTGTTGATTGTAATGCTAAAACAGATTCCTAGACAGATTAATGGCCTGGCAATGATCAATCCTTGTTATTGATTACCCATATATCATGAAATATCACAACATAGCATTAAAATAGGTTTAACAGCCATATTTAACCATTGTTATGATTCCATGCAAACCGGGCATTACAACGGCTCAAAACAAGGATTTACCCATTAACATTTCAAGTTTGTCATTTATAATCAATCCTAGCCATCATCTAGGCAATAATCAACAACCCTAACTATATCATCACGTTCAGAAACACGATTTAATCAATCATAATCAGTCTAGAAGGTTAAAAGGAACCGTTACCTCTCCAAACGAAGTTCTGTGCGTAAAACAGCAATCAGGACTTGTTTTAACGATCCTTGGAGCGATCCTCTTGATCAAAAGCTTCAAACTTGAAGATTTTATGGTTTAAATGAAGATTTTTCGTGGGCGAAGTGGCTGATCATCGAATAGAAGGATAAGAATGGATGTGTGGATAAAATTTTGACTTTTGAAGCTCAAATCGCGATCAGATGCTCCGGGGCGCATCGCCCCAACTCGAAGCAACATCCCAGGCGTACCGCGCGGATGTAGGGAGTCCAGATCTGGTTTTGTGAGTCCCGGGCGTACCGCCCCGGCTAAACGCGTGGCCCGGGGCGTACCGCCCCACACCCTTTTTGTCCATTTTTCGATTTTATCTTCTTTTCGCGATTCCGGAAAATTCGTAATCCCGTTTCGCGCACGGTTTTCGCCCACTTTCACCATTTCTCACGTACTACCATCCTATAATAATTTCGTTTGTCAAATCAATGTGGATCTCAAGCACGTTCCAATGTGCTAAATATTCGGCTGTTACACATTTCAAGTTCTTTCATCTTCAAATGGTCGAATTCTAACATTGAGGATTGCATTCATGCTTCCTTAACTTGATCAGAACCCAAGTGACGGGTCTTAATTGCGTCCCACCTTTTCTTAGTCTTGTCTTGATCTCCAATCTGCATGATTGAGGAATCTTATATCGATTGAAACATTAAACCGATGACTAAGTCGTTTTCTAAAAGATGATGGTGTGTGGGCCAATAACATTCCAAACCTTGTAGATCTTGAGAACAACTTTCATCCTTATTGCTCATATGTTGTAATTTGCAGATGTGAGCATCGAACATTGAATGGTGGTTGCATCTATCTCCTTTACCTTTGGTGGTGTTGTGTATCTACCATGGTTTTCTTACGTCATGAATACGTAAGGAATGATCCTAGATCCAATAATTTAGATCACTTGTTAATAAAATCAAATTTGTTTAATCAAAGTAGAAACAACAATAATGATCTTGTCTTGTATGGTGATTAATGGACAATAAAAGTAGCCTTAGATTTGACTGTGGTACATAGGTAACTAGAGCACCTTCTTCCATCAAACGTGGCTTTCTTTGGGGGCAGATGTATTACTTAGATGACGATGATGATCAATATTTTGAACGAGCTCTAATATCAATTTAAGTTCTTAAACCTAATTAATCAAAAATTAACACACACTAAGTAAACTAGCTTATAACTTTTTTTGAACGAAAAATCTACCCTACTTCTACTCATATACTATTCCAAATTAATTTACTCCCTTCCTTGAGTATGAACTCATCGCCTTAGAGTTTGTTACGAGTTGTCCTTTTTGGTAATGACAGGTCTTTGGAAAAGCTTAGATATAAGTCTTCCTTCCATACACTAGGAAGAGTGAAAAAATGGTATATCTGAGTGGGATAGTTGTAGCCCTTCAACGATCCATTCATGTTCTCAAGAAGATGATTACATTGACCAAACTCTACAAGCAGGCCATTGAAGACATGATCCTCATCATTGTACTTATTGAGTTGCTTTGAGACCTTGTTAAGTCCAAGAAGGAATATAAAGAAACCTTTAGGTCAGAAGAGGATTAGGACGTTTTGGTGCATCAACATAGGAGGTGATTGTTAAGTTAGATGTTGTCTACCTACCAAAAATACCTAACTCTGTATTCCCTAGGAACTAAGTTAGTACGGAATGTGTATATTCTTCACTTGTGCATGTTTCTACTAAAGAAGTAAATTTCTACTAATGACAGTTTCTACGAACTATGCAAGTTTCTGCTAACGATTATATATACTTAAGAGTTGAGTTTCTCCAAAAGACTCATTTTCTATTGATGAAGACTTTCTACGGATGATGATTTTTCTCCTGATCTATGTGGTTTTTCTTGATATAATTTTTAACTGCTAAAGCATATTATTGGTTCAAAGTTAGTGCGCACATATTGACCTACTAGAAGACACACTGCAAGGCAAAATATCAACAATGTCTAACAGAAGATTAAACAGTTTTGTACTAAACCGATAGTTATGTTATGGCTGCATTGAAGTGAAATAATAATGAATCAGTAGATTGTATTGATAACGCTAGAATTAGTTGTTAGGATTTATTCTAGAAACTCTATAAGTAGTGTAACATAAAACAAATTATACATACATGTAATGAGTGAACTATCTTGTAATTTTGTTAAGTGCAATATAGCTACTTGATCTTAAGTAAACTGGTTATTTGTTCTTAGTGTATCTTTATTATGTTTACTTTAGATTATTTAAGAGGGGGTTGGATCCACTAAGAAGAGATTTTTGTCTAAGAAGAGTAAGAACCAATAGAAATTTGACACATGTCATCAACAAACAATAATACAATACAAAAAACGAAATACAGTACAAAAAGAAACAAAATCCAGTACAAAAAATCAAAAATCCAGTACAAAAAAAATAAAATATAGTACAAAAAACAAAAATTTAATACAAAAAACCACAAAAGTCCAGCATAAAAAATATAGAACAAATCTAGTACAAAAAAAATAAAAATCTAGTATAAAAAATAAGATTTTATACCTAAATTATGTGACACGTGTCAAATTCTTATTAGTTCTCACTCTTTTTAGGCAAAAAACTATTCTTATTTGATCTTTCCCCTATTTAAGAGATTTTTTTTTAAAAGCAAGGATTCACTGTCTTGTCTGTTCTAAACCTGATCATACAATTAATCAAACAAATAGAGAAGATGAGTGTTTTTTTAAGGTTTTTAGATAAAAAAATTTGGCCACGTAAATCAAAAATCGGGTTAAATTAGTTTATATGATTATATCAAATTATGTCATAATAATTATAAACAACACGCTGAAACACTTGCAGACCTAGAACGCATGTTGTTGCATACATCTAGCCATCCTATTTAAAAAACCTAGACGAAAACTAAATACGTCAACAAAATAATAAAAATTAAGAATAATAAAAACAAAACCCAAATCAAAACCCACACAGAAACATCTTATATCAAGGGACCAGTAACCAAAAAAAATAATACTCGAAAAGACAGAGAAAAAACACGTCACGTGAAGCAATAGATGAAAAATACTATTCATAATTTGAACTTTCTGTACAAATAGTAAAGGATTGAATTGCAATGCATGCAATTTCTCTCATTCAGACTTTCATGGCTGATTTCCATGACTCTAAATTACAAATGTCTTTTACTTGCGTAAAAACATATGCATATAAATTGCTTTTGTTTAGAAAAATTATACAATATTTTACTCTTAATATATTCTAGTGTATAAACAAACCTAGCTGGTCATGCCAACCCTTCATGTGTGGACGAAGCGATTTTTAATAATTCTTAATATATTTGAACTTGCCTCAAGAAAATAAAGTTGGCAAACACAATGATTATGCCTGGCAACATGGGCGGGTTGGGTCGGGTTGGTTAACGGGTCAGAACGGGTTCGGGTCAGGATGGGTGCGTGTCAGAACGGGTTTTAAGCAAAATTTGTACAGGTCTAAATGGATTGTTCTTAAAAAAACATTAATTTAGTTTAACTTAAGATATATTATAAGTAAACAAATAGTCCATTTGGATAATTTTTAGTGATTTTCTCATCAAATATGTTATTAATCATTATTTAATTTTTGAATCCTTTGCATTTACATGGTTTTTTAGTTACCCATCTTGACCCGCATTGTGTTTAGATGCCACCCATCTCAACCCATTCAATATTATGATGTTACCCATTTCAATCCATTATATTATAATTGTTTACCCAAACCAACTCATTTCCTTTAATATGGGTAAAAATTGCCAACTCTAACGATGATTATAAACGTACGTCTGCTCAAGGCTTGAGTTTGTCACATGGTAAAAAAGAAGGGGTGGTACCCACAATGATTATAAATTCCATTCAAACAACCCATTTTTTAATTCCAGCTCATATCCACACGATTCCAGCTTGATATGTAGCAAATTAGTTTAGAATTCAAATACTTAAACTCTTTCAATCAACAATAATTTCGATTAACAACATTAACGCGTACAAATCATTGCCAAAATTATAAACATTAACCGAGAATACGAATTTTATCAAAAGATGTATAAAAAGCAAATTAACTCGAAACATAAGTCCCTTTGATCATTTCAAATGGATATGTACAGCCAAATCGCACTCAAAAGCTTCTAAAATCGAAAAGTTGGAACCTACATAGCGTTTTGTTTGTCGTTGAAGACTCTAAATCAAAACCCACGAATTCCTAATAACAAATAAGTGATTTGCACGTCAATCAACTCGTTTTAAGATAAAAAAAAAAAACAAAAGCCCTATGGGTTATGCAACGATCGGGTTCAGATTTCAATGAATTCGATGAGTATTGGATATATGGCTTTGGTTTAATAAGAAATGATTTGGGAGAAACTCAGATTTTATGTTAACATTAATTTGATTGGATCCCTATCGTGGACTAAGGTCCAGATTAACTGGTTAAAATGCTCAATTTCCACTTTGAGGTCATGGGTTCGAATCTCCAGCCGGGTTTAATAACTGGATTTTGATCATTTTTGCCATATCTTTTTATTTAAACATTATTATTAATTTTTAATTTCATAGAAATTAATTTAAATAAAAATACTATTATTTTTTATAAGAAAAATAATAATATTAACGATAAAATATTTCTAACATTAATTTTTATATGTAAAAAAATATTAACAAATTAATGGTACATACATACATACATACATACATACATACATATATACACACACACACACACTATTATGTGAAAATTAAATTAATTAGATGTCAAAACATTTTTATACATTTTATATAATATATTTTGCATTTCTATAACATCCAAGTGTATTTAAATACCTTATTTAAAGTTTTATAAATTATAAACTCAATTTCTTTTGAATAAAAATATTACGTTTCACTTAAAAATAATTTCTTTTTAGAAATTTTGATAAACTAAAAATGTAAAATCTTTATCAAAGCATTCTTACATTTTATAAAACATATTTGATATCTAAAGTTTCAAAACTTATTATTTTGTATGTTAAATAAATAAACTTTTTCAAATGGTTATTATTGCTGCTAAATATAAATTTGTTTATATTTTGATTTACTTATGTTAACATAAGAATTTAAACATTTTAAACATCATTCCTAAATCATAATGAATTTTAATTATTCAAAACAAATCAAACCCGGTGAACCATTTATAACTTTAAGAAAATTCAAAGAAGCCATGGTAATACAATATTATGTATATCGAACTATTTAGGTGAATATTAAATTTGTGTTAGACATTATTTGAGTTATACTTTGACAACAATTGCAAAGACTACATCATACTCTAAGGTGAGTCTTCATAACCATTTTTTTACTGTTTTTACTTTTGTGGTGAAACATGCAACTTATCTAATACCATTTTCATGTGAACTTAGTTTAATGGCCTTATAGTTAGTGAACTTTAGCTAATAACATGCATTGATCATCCATATAGTGACTATGATAGACCTATTGGACCGACCATGCCATCGATGTTTGATCGACCCTGCGGGGAAGGCCCACAGTAATAGTTTACTACTTCAGTATTGTTAGGAAAGCTAGAACATGGTCAGAACATCATTTGTTAACATCAGTTGATCTGCTTACTTGCTAGTTCATTTTGACTATGTTCATTGTGCTTTGAGTTCGATCACATAAGACATTATTTATAACACTTTTATAAACATTTTGATGTGAGTGTTCAAACATATGAAACACACCAACTATTTATAGTTGACACTTGATTTTAAACATGTTTCAGATGGGAATGCAAATTAGCATGATCATTGAACTTGGACTTAGTTTTAGTTTTGGTTTATGTTTTATGTTTTGAACTGGAATTGATGTAATAGTTAAAATTTGAACCTTTTGACTATGTATTGAATGTTTGAATTAAATGTTGAATATAATGAAATGTCTTTTAAGTAATTACAACTTTATACCCTGTGCTATGAACAATCTAAACTTCGTGCCGCCCCGATGTTTCCGCCATCGGTCGAGGTGTTACAGATTGGTATCAGAGTCTGGGTTAAAGAGAATTAGGTTATTAGAATTAGATAACCTAGACTATAACCATGTGATGCTTTAGTTTGAACTCTATAGTTGCCATGCTAGGCCATGCTAGGCCATGAATTATTATTTGAACTATATAATTGCCATGCTAGGCCAAGAATTTTTATTTAAAATCTATAGTAGCCATTATAGGTCAATTTGACTATGTGATCAATTTGATAGGCCAAATGTTTGAATGTAATATAGGATGACTTGGTATTCACACACTAGAGTTTAAGGTTCAAAACTTCTCAACCATATTCTTACGACTTGCACGAGGAACGTCACTATGAAGAAGGCTCGTAGACTTCCTATTCTAATTAGATTTTTGAATCCCCTCAATATTCTTTGAGTTAAGTTAATTGGTAGGAAACAAATACAATCTAGAAGGGTAAATACCTGTACTTCAGGGATTTCTGTCTAGGAAAGCATTTCGTATAAATCCAAACCTACCGTTGGACCTGTTATGCTTTCCTGGGAACCCTTAGAGTGAGTATAAACCTATAGGCTAAAGTATGTCTTTCTGAATATTAATTGAACTTAAACACTGTGATCTGTCAAAAGTATTCTTTTAAGAATACAATACAAGTATTGCGTGTTATTGAACTTTCATTTGAACTCTCAAATTCCTACGTGAACCCTTTATATATTATGTCATTGGGTTGAGTTTCCTAACCTTTTTTCCTTTGAACTCTTGGATAATGTGCTTAACATCTTCTTTTTATATCCATCACACTTGAACAACGAATTTAAAAACTCAAAGGCATTATACTTATGATTTATGATGTATACATAAATCATTCTAATCTAAAGTATTATAATGTCTCATAACATTTCTCTTTATACTAAGACCATACAATCATAGAATTCTAAGATATTTAAACTTATGACGGGTGATATTTATTATCGTCTTAATCTAAAGTTCTAAAAATGTCTTATTCGTACATACACAAGCATAAACAACATATCGATATCTTAAGATATTAGGTTTGAAGTTTGATATTTATTTATCATAATAATCAAACATTCATAATGTGAAAAAAAATTACAATAATCCATGATGATTATTTTACTACATATTACACTATAAGCTAGTCAAGTTTGAGCATTATGTGACAAACTTGCAGTAACCCCATAGGTAAGCGTGTTACACCAAACGTCATATGGATACGAATACTTTTATCATTGCAAAATGCAAACTCAGAAAACATGATGCACCTACAATATACAAACTAGTCAAGTTTGAGTATTATGTGATATTCTTGCAATAGCTCGATGGGTAAGCGTGTTACACCAAACGTCATATGGATACGAATACTTTTATAATTGCAAAATGCAAACTCAGAAAACATGATGCACCTACAGTATACAAACTAGTCAAGTTTGAGTATTATGTGATGGACTTGCAATAATCTAATAGGTTAAAGCTTGTTACACCAAACATCATATGGATATGAATACGTTTATCACTTTCTTACAAAAGTCAACTGCCAAAATTACAAATTTTACTAAATACAACTTTTCAACCAACTTAGTCAAGAATTGGATATACCACACATATTGTAAACAACAACAACCTGGATAATACAAGTTTGCATTCAATATAAACTCAATTGGTTGTCACGTTTATAAAGTAGGATAAACATGCAAGGCAAATTTTTGTTACGGTTGCACATGGAACGAGAATTGTAGTACATGTGAGTTCTACAAATACTAAACAAGGGACTCAATTGTAATAAACTTTGTATGTAAAACTCAAACCCAATCAAATTTTCTCTGGAATTTCAAAATAAACCTTTGTAGTCATTTAGACTACAAAGCATGTTTGAAAATATAAAAACATATTTATATTTAAATTTCTGTTATTATTGGTAGGCGATTGGTATGCATTTAATGTATTGTTGGTGTGGAGGGTTGGTTGCGGTATACCCTATATATAAGCACCAATTATACCTTAGGAGTAGGACCGAAAGCTTGAGCAAATGGCATAATTCTTAAAGGAAAGATTTATCATCAGATAAGTTTAGCGTTAGTTAAAGCTATTAGTTGAATCAATGGATTCTCATTTACTAAGACTAGGTATGTATTCTACACCAATTCAATCAAAAATCTTAGTTACTATTCTCATATCAAGACAACTAGAATGTTGTCATTCAATAGGGTTGCAATGAAAACACGAAAGACTGATATAACTTATTTATCCTTCGTCAGAAATCTTTCTAATATCAAATTTTAAATTTAATATCAACTTATGATGTAGAAATCTAATGTCATTCTAATACATAACCTAAGTTTTTGTAACAACCGAAAATTTAGTAATTTAATAATAAACGTACGAGATTTCGGTTACTATTGAAACTGTGATGATTGCGTACGAAAAATTCGGCAATTATGACGTAAGCACATTTGGTCGTGCTTGAAATCCACGAGGATTTAGCAACTTTTGTTATTGGGGATTGATAGTATGTGAAAAATGATGAACGTGGGCGAAAACCGTGCGCAAAACGGAGTTCGTATGCTCCCGGAATCGCGAAAACAAGTTAAAACTCAAATGATGACGCTGGGTGACGTGGGGCGCTACGCCTGGCGCCATGCGCCCAGTTGGGGCGATGCGCCCCGGAGCGTATGTCGGCAAAAATGAGTTTAAGTGATCCGAAGTCGTCCAGAACGTCATTTCTTCTCCTGCTTCGTCCATAAGCGACCTACAGACGTAAAAACTCAACTTTTAATCATTCTAACTCCATCATAAACCCATTAGAAGTCATAAATCTCACCAAGGATTGTATTTTCAAGTCCTGATCGATGTTTTAACCGCAGAAATTCGTCAGATCAGGTAACGGTTCGTTTTAACCTTCTAGTTTGATTTTGATTGATTAGATCTTGATTTTGAACGTAATAAGATAGTTAGGATTGTTGATTATTGCCTAGATGATGGCTAGGAATGATTATAAATGAAGAACACGATGTTCTAACGGTTAAATCCTTGTTTTGATCCGTTGTAATGCCCGGTTTGCATAAAATCACAACTATGATTATAATGGTTTAATCCATTTGATTATGACAATCTAGGTGATTAGCTTGGTTAATCTTTGAAATACAAAGATTAAATCTAAGTGTTTCAAACTAATCACAATCATTAACATACTTATTGGAACGATTATCTGATGTTTGTGATAACAGTCAGATTAGTATGTTAATCATGGTTATTAAACCTATTCTAAGACTATGTTGTGATATTTCATGATATCTGGGTAATCAATGATAAGGATTTATCATTTCTAAGCCATTAATCTGTTTAGGAACTGTTTTAGCATTATAATCAACAACATTAACTATTTGATGACTTTTAAGATAATGTTTTTGACATTGAACGTTCAGAAAGATCTAATCAGTAGGTTAAAACATAAATGACTTATTAAGTATAAACGAATGCAGAAATTCACCATTAGTACCAGTTTGTGAGTGATCTTGCTACAGCAAGACATCAGGTGAGTTCTATGAGCCCTCTTTTACTATTTTGACGTTTTAGGGCTGATGTGCATGTTATAAAGTTATTTTAGGTAAATGATTGCTTTATCTGGATACGGTCAGATAAGAGAAGGTGTTAAAGTAAATAATGTTTTAAGTCTCAACTACGGTTGAGAAGTAAATGATTTTAAGAACCTCCGCTGAAATGTCAAGAATGTTTTAAAGACTCAACAACAGTTGAGAAATGAATGATTTTAAAGTATTGGCCGAGGTTAATTAAGAAATGTGATTTTGAAGTCCCAGCTGCGGTTGGGCAAATGTTGAGCAATGCGGTGCGGATAATGATTTATGATTATGATGGTTTAAATGATTTAAACCATGTTATGTATGAATGATGTATGTCAAAAGTCCTGTGAAAGAACAGGCATAAGTCCTGTGAAAGAACAGGCATAAGTCCTGTGAAAGAACAGGCATAAGTCCTGTGAAAGAACAGGCCTGCCGACTGTGTGTCGCCAGTTAAGGAAATCTTATGCATGCATAACGTGTTGACTTCGGTCAACAGAACAGGCTACATTTGTGCACTGTATGATTGATGTTATGATGTTATGAATGATATGTATATGAAATGTTTTATGTTATGTTATATAAAGATATGAATGAGTAAAGATTTTTATGAAAAGTTAACTTAGAACTCACCAGCGAAAGCTGACTTGTTTAGCATGCATATCAGGTTGAATGGTTAGAGAAAGAAGACCAGGAAGGCTCATGGCATATATTAAAGACCACCCCTGGCATAGACTGGCTGTATTATATGACTGTTAGAAGAGTGGGTTATGTTTAATGTGTAAAATTTTGTTTAGATCTGTATGATATTTTATGTTTTTACCCTACATTCCGCTGCTATGATAATGTAATTATGGTTTAAGTATTATGGGTCATATGTTTTGCCAACTGAGGGGCTCGGGGCCTCTCAAGTTGGTATCAGAGCCATAGTTTGAGAGATCTGGTCATCCCTAATGACTAGACTTAAACTGAAAATGGGACATAATGATAAGAATGCCAGTCAAGGGTAGTTTGATGCCATGAGCTGAATGTTATGTATGAGTTAAGACATAGGTGTAAGGTTAGAAGGATAGTTAGAGTCATGCACTTTGGGGTGACGTGATGGGAAATGTTTAGAGCCTATGAGTTAGGTAAATGGTTAATAACACCTGATCAACGTCATTAACGATTTACAAAGCTTATTTTGTGCTAAACTAATCCTGTACTGACTCTCCAATTGTTGCATCGTATAGGTAGTTAAATGGCTGGAAAAAGGGGTAGACCACGTAAGCAACCACAAGAACCTGAAGAACCACATATTGAGAATGAAGAACCCGTCAATGAAGACGACTACGAGCACAACGAGCAACCGGAAGATGAAAATGAGTTTACTCTAGAGCCTATCGTAGTGAAGGCTATTTCTGATGAGGTCTGTAAAGTTTTGGATGATAAGCTACCAGCTTTGGTTACAAAAATACTGAAGGATACTTTGAAAGATAAGTCTGAAGGAATTAAGGAGAACACCGAAGAAGAGGAAGTTGTGATCACCAGAACTAAGAACGGTGATTCTACTTCAGAAAAACGGAAGGGTTGTGATTATAAGGCCTTTAAAGGATGCAATCCACCCTCATTTGATGGTAAGAAGGATGCCGTGGCTACTTGCCACTGGGTCTCAGCTATGGAAGCGGTTATCGCCATCAGTGAGTGCCGTGAAGACCAAGCTGTGAAATTTGCAGCTCACTCATTTACTGAAGAAGCTCTACATTGGTGGAACACTGTTAAGCAGTCAAAGACCACTACTGATGTGGAGGGTTTTAAATGGGAGAACTTGAAGGAATTAGTTATAAAACACTTCTGTCCAAAGAATGAAATTGATAAAATCGAGCGGGAATTTCTGACACTGAAAGCTGGACGTATGAATCATCGGCAATATACGTCAAAATTTAATGAAATGTCAAGATTGGTTCCTCATTTGGTAAGCACGGAGGAACGGAGAATGAAGTTATATGTGGAAGGACTACCGCCTAAAGTCCGAACACATGTGAAGGCGCATGCTCCTAGAACTTTTGAATCAGCCGTAGAAATTAGCGGTATTGTCTGGGATGATGTTGTTGAAGCTGAACCAACAAAGGAGGAACCGAAGCAAAAATGGTCACCTAAACTTAAAAGAAACAGAAATGACAAATCCGGACCGCCTATGAAAAGGTTTAGAACCGAAGAAATTGAAAAATGCCCTAAGTGTGGAAAGAGACATAGGGGAGAATGTCTTACGGGAACTACTTTGTGCTATCGTTGTGGAAAGACTGGACATCTCTCTTATGATTGCCCGAATATGCCAAAATGTTACAATTGTGGTGGAATCGGTCACGTGAGCAGGAATTGTTTTAAACCAAAGATAATGCCTACTGAAGCCATCAAACCTGAAAGTAGCAAAGGAGGTGAGAAGCAAAAGGCAAAAGCTCGTACCTTTACTATGACTAAGGATCAGGCAGATAAAGACCCAGATGTGGTGACAGGTACATTCTTGATTAACGATATCCCTGCGTCAGTTCTATTTGATTCTGGTGCAAGTATGAGCTTTGTGGCTATTGCTTTTTGTGATAAACTGTGTGCAAATGTTAAAAAGATAGAAAATGCCTTTAACATAGAAACTGCTCTTGGTAAATCTACTAGAGTAACAGAGGCTATTGATGATGATTGTTACATTGATATAGAAGGTCATAGATTCCCTGTTAAATTATTTGTGATTACGTTAGGAGGTTTCGATGTAGTGTTGGGTATGGATTGATTGGCCAAACATGAGGCTAACATTGTTTGTCGACGAAATATGATTTTCTTAACGGCTCTTAATGGGAGTTCAGTAACGGTTTACGGGGATAAAGTGTTTAATGCGCCTAAAGTCATTTCAATGATTAAGGCAAGTGAATTTATGAGGCGAGGGTGTGGGGCTTATCTGGCTTATGTTATTGATAAAGAAATTAAGGTAAAAGAATTGGAAGACGTACCCGTGGTGTGTAATTTTCCTGATGTATTTCCTGAGGATTTGCCAGGAATTCCACCTGATCGGGAAATCGAATTCAAAATTGATGTTGTGCCAGGAGCTCAACCTGTCGCCAAGGCACCGTACCGTCTGGCCCCAACAGAGATGAAAGAATTAATGACCCAACTACAAGACCTTCTAGACAAAGGTTTTATACGACCAAGTGTGTCACCTTGGGGTGCACCATTTTTGTTTGTAAAGAAAAAGGACGGAAGTATGAGGATGTGTATTGATTATAGGGAATTGAATAAGCTCACAATAAAGAATAAGTATCCGTTACCAAGGATTGATGATTTATTCGACCAATTGCAAGGGGCAAGTTGGTTTTCTAAAATAGATCTCAGATCAGGGTATCATCAATTATAGGTGAGAGAACAAGATATTCCGAAGACAGCGTTTCGCACACGTTATGGACACTATGAGTTTCTTGTGATGTCTTTCGGATTAACAAACGCACCTGCGGCGTTTATGGATTTGATGAATCGGGTGTGCAGACCTATGTTAGACCGATCAGTGATTGTGTTTATTGACGATATATTAATATACTCAAGGAGTGAAGGTGATCATGCGTGTCATATCCGGGAAGTTCTTGAAATACTAAGAAGAGAAAAGCTTTATGCTAAATTCTCTAAATGTGCCTTTTGGCTACGGGAAGTACAATTTTTAGGTCATGTTATTAGTCCAGAAGGCATAATGGTGGACCCAGCTAAAGTAGAAGCAGTTATGAAATGGAATTCTTCGAAAACACCAACGGAAGTTCGTAGCTTTCTCGGATTAGCAGGTTATTATAGAAGATTTATTCAGGATTTCTCCAGGATTGCTACACCATTGACAAAATTGACGAGGAAGGAAGTAAAATATGACTGGGGTCCAACTCAGGTCCAAGCTTTTGATGAATTGAAAAAGAGATTAACTGAAGCTCCTATTTTAACACTGCCGGATGGTAATGAAGACATGGTTGTGTACTCAGATGCGTCTTATCTGGGTTTGGGTTGTGTACTTATGCAAAGGGGAAAGGTAATAGCATATGCCTCAAGACAATTGAAAACCCATGAAGCTAATTATCCAACACATGATTTGGAATTGGCTGCTGTGGTATTTGCTTTAAAAATCTGGAGGCATTATTTATATGGAGTGAAATGTACAATCTACACAGATCATAAAAGTTTAAAATACTTCTTTGAACAGAAGGACTTGAATATGAGACAACGAAGATGGCTTGAACTGTTAAAGGATTATGACTGTGAGATCTTGTATCACCCGGGCAAGGCCAATGTGGTGGCTGATGCTCTAAGTCGCAAGACAGAACACTCTGCTATACAAGTTAAGTCTTACAGTTTGGTAATAACACCTGATTTTCTAAATGAACTCAAGGATGCACAGAAGGAAGGATTAAAGGAAGAAAATGTGGGATTCGAAAGAATCTTTGGTCAAGTCAAGAATCTAGAAGAAAATGAATTTGGTATTAAGATTCGATTTGGTCGAATGTGGGTTCCACGAAATGGGGACATCAGGTCAAGGATTCTAGACGAAGCACATAAGTCACGCTACTCTATTCATCCTGGGGCAACGAAAATGTATCAAGACCTTCGAAAGGATTATTGGTGGCCATGTATGAAGTTTAATGTAATGCAGTACGTAAACAAATGTTTGACATGTGCACAAGTGAAAGCTGAACATCAGAAACCTTATGGTTATGTGCAACCTTTAGAAGTCCCGGAATGGAAATGGGAACACATCACCATGGATTTTATAACTAAGTTGCCTCTTACGGCGAAACATCATGATGCTATTTGGGTGATTGTAGACCGGTTAACGAAAAGTGCTCATTTCTTGCCTATACGGGAGACTTATACGTCGGAGAAACTGTCTGAACTATTTGTGAAAGAAATAATTACGAGACATGGAGTTCCAGTTTCTAAGTGTCAGATCGTGACACGCGATTCGTTTCAAGATTCTGGAAACAGTTTCATGAATCAATGGGCACAAGACTCAATATTAGCACTGCGTATCATCCTCAGACCGATGGACAGTCTGAAAGGACTATCCAAACCTTAGAAGATATGCTTAGAGCTTGTATTATTGATTTTGATGGTAGTTGGGATGATCATTTATCATTGGTGGAATTCTCGTACAACAATAGCTACCATGCTAGTATTGGAATGCCACCATATGAGGCATTGTATGGACGGCGTTGTAGGACACCGGTATGTTGGCGAGGTGTAGGACAGAAAGAAGTGGGAAGTAAAGCTGCAGTGTTAGATTTGACAGAAAAGCTTCAACTAGTTAAAGCGCGAATGAAAGCTGCACAAGATCGACAAAAGTCCTATGCCGATAAAAGACGGAGACCAATAGAGTTTGAAGTAGGTGATCAAGTACTGTTAAAAGTTTCACCATGGAAGGGAGTTATTCGATTCAGGAAGAGAGGAAAGTTGAGTCCGAGATTTATTGGACCTTTTCGAATAATGGCACGGGTTGGTAAGGTAGCTTACCGATTAGATCTACCAGATGAACTGAGTGGAATTCATCCGACATTTCACGTTTCACATCTGAGAAAATGTCTAGCGGATGATGTAGCATATGTGCCTTTAAATGATATTGAAATTGATGAAAGGTTGAATTACATAGAAGAACCAGTTGCAATCGTTGATACGAAAGAGAAACAGTTACGTAACAAGGTGATTAGGCAAGTTAAGGTTCAGTGGAAACACCGAAAAGGATCTGAGGCGACATGGGAGACTGAAGACGAGATGAAACGACTCAACCCACATTTGTTTGAAATGTAACAGGTTTCGAGGACGAAACCTATTGTAAGGAGGGTAGATTTGTAACAACCGAAAATTTAGTAATTTAATAATAAACGTACGAGATTTCGGTTACTGTTGAAACTGTGATGATTGCGTACGAAAAATTCGGCAATTATGACGTAAGCACATTTGGTCGTGCTTGAAATCCACGAGGATTTAGCAACTTTTGTTATTGGGGATTGATAGTATGTGAAAAATGATGAACGTGGGCGAAAACCGTGCGCAAAACGGAGTTCGTATGCTCCCGGAATCGCGAAAACAAGTTAAAACTCAAATGATGACGCTGGGTGACGTGGGGCGCTACGCCTGGCGCCATGCGCCCAGTTGGGGCGATGCGCCCCGGAGCGTATGTCGGCAAAAATGAGTTTAAGTGATCCGAAGTCGTCCAGAACGTCATTTCTTCTCCTGCTTCGTCCATAAGCGACCTACAGACGTAAAAACTCAACTTTTAATCATTCTAACTCCATCATAAACCCATTAGAAGTCATAAATCTCACCAAGGATTGTATTTTCAAGTCCTGATCGATGTTTTAACCGCAGAAATTCGTCAGATCAGGTAACGGTTCGTTTTAACCTTCTAGTTTGATTTTGATTGATTAGATCTTGATTTTGAACGTAATAAGATAGTTAGGATTGTTGATTATTGCCTAGATGATGGCTAGGAATGATTATAAATGAAGAACACGATGTTCTAACGGTTAAATCCTTGTTTTGAGCCGTTGTAATGCCCGGTTTGCATAAAATCACAACTATGATTATAATGGTTTAATCCATTTGATTATGACAATCTAGGTGATTAGCTTGGTTAATCTTTGAAATACAAAGATTAAATCTAAGTGTTTCAAACTAATCACAATCATTAACATACTTATTGGAACGATTATCTGATGTTTGTGATAACAGTCAGATTAGTATGTTAATCATGGTTATTAAACCTATTCTAAGACTATGTTGTGATATTTCATGATATCTGGGTAATCAATGATAAGGATTTATCATTTCTAAGCCATTAATCTGTTTAGGAACTGTTTTAGCATTATAATCAACAACATTAACTATTTGA
Organism: Mikania micrantha; assembly: GCA_009363875.1. Taxonomy (NCBI): domain Eukaryota; kingdom Viridiplantae; phylum Streptophyta; class Magnoliopsida; order Asterales; family Asteraceae; genus Mikania; species Mikania micrantha. Next base: position 65,819,481 of record CM018683.1, on the reverse strand, counting down.
TGACTTTTAAGATAATGTTTTTGACATTGAACGTTCAGAAAGATCTAATCAGTAGGTTAAAACATAAATGACTTATTAAGTATAAACGAATGCAGAAATTCACCATTAGTACCAGTTTGTGAGTGATCTTGCTACAGCAAGACATCAGGTGAGTTCTATGAGCCCTCTTTTACTATTTTGACGTTTTAGGGCTGATGTGCATGTTATAAAGTTATTTTAGGTAAATGATTGCTTTATCTGGCTACGGTCAGATAAGAGAAGGTGTTAAAGTAAATAATGTTTTAAGTCTCAACTACGGTTGAGAAGTAAATGATTTTAAGAACCTCCGCTGAAATGTCAAGAATGTTTTAAAGACTCAACAACAGTTGAGAAATGAATGATTTTAAAGTATTGGCCGAGGTTAATTAAGAAATGTGATTTTGAAGTCCCAGCTGCGGTTGGGCAAATGTTGAGCACTGCGGTGCGGATAATGATTTATGATTATGATGGTTTAAATGATTTAAACCATGTTATGTATGAATGATGTATGTCAAAAGTCCTGTGAAAGAACAGGCATAAGTCCTGTGAAAGAACAGGCATAAGTCCTGTGAAAGAACAGGCCTGCCGACTGTGTGTCGCCAGTTAAGGAAATCTTATGCATGCATAACGTGTTGACTTCGGTCAACAGAACAGACTACATTTGTGCACTGTATGATTGATGTTATGATGTTATGAATGATATGTATATGAATTGTTTTATGTTATGTTATATAAAGATATGAATGAGTAAAGATTTTTATGAAAAGTTAACTTAGAACTCACCAGCGAAAGCTGACTTGTTTAGCATGCATATCAGGTTGAATGGTTAGAGAAAGAAGACCAGGAAGGCTCATGGCATATATTAAAGACTACCCCTGGCATAGACTGGCTGTATTATATGACTGTTAGAAGAGTGGGTTATGTTTAATGTGTAAAATTTTGTTTAGATCTGTATGATATTTTATGTTTTTACCCTACATTCCGCTGCTATGATAATGTAATTATGGTTTAAGTATTATGGGTCATATGTTTTGCCAACTGAGGGGCTCGGGGCCTCTCAGTTTTGAGTCTAGATTTGGCTACTTGTGAGTTGAATTCCCAAACCCATTTATATAGGTATAAGCGAATTGGTCGATTGTATCATCTGACCTTTTTAATTGATCGCACACAACGAAACAGTCACACTAAGAATCACAACCTATTCCTCACTCATCCTCACTCTTCTACATTAATTCGAGGCACCAAAATGAATACAAATCCTAATTGTTTGAAATATTGCTATTAGTGGAATAGAAATCAGCATACGATCTGACTTGGAAAAAAATATCGAATATTGATAAGCGGTGGGTTGGTGGTTGTAATATCCCACATCGGTTGGAAAGGGGAACAAAACCTTCTTTATAAGGAGGTGGATACCTTTCCTATCAAGACGCGTTTTGCCTGGGCGAACAACTCGTCGGGTGAAAACAAAACCGTGAGTTCCTGGATGGGCAACCCATCGGGATCAAAGCGGACAATATCTTGGTACGGTTGGCTTGGGCTGTTACAGATGGTATCAGAGCCAGGGGCCGGACCGATGTGCCAGCGAGAACGCTGGGCTCCGTAAGGGGGGTGGATTGTAATATCCCACATCGGTTGGAAAGGGGAACAAAACCTTCTTTATAAGGAGGTGGATACCTTTCCTATCAAGACGCGTTTTGCATGGGCGAACAACTCGTCGGGTGAAAACAAAACCGTGAGTTCCTGGATGGGCAACCCATCGAGAGGAAAGCGGATAATATCTTGGTACGGTTGGCTTGGGCTGTTACAGTGGTTGGGTTTTCCCTACATATACCATATATATAAACATTTTGAATAATTGGTAGAAGACTCTAGTTATAAGTCTGGGGAAACTGATAAGTAAATCAAGTAGGGGAGAGTGAGTTGTTCACATCTTTTTAAGATATATTAGACTCGACAAACGCAAGTCGTTATAAACCTTCAATTGATCAACAATGACAACACGCAAAATTCCCAACATTTACGAAACCATTTAAAATCTACCCGACTCTCATTTCTAGTTATCAAGGTATTATATTTGCATGAACAATATTTTTGAGAATATGTTGGTATGAAATATGAACAATTCAATCGTATGGTTATACCCTTTCGGAAATAAATTACATACTTATGAATTTTTTTCCATAATAAAATACTATTGCAAAGCATGAGTATATTCTTTGGAAATTTTTTCATCTATTCTAGATCCGAGAACATGTCAAATCATAGCATTTTCTAAAACTCAAACTCCTTGAAGCAATATTAGATCCCGTAGCAAAACGTGTTTTCAACAACTGTGTGACGGAATATCGCGTGGTAAAGCCTCGTCAAAAATTCGAGCACACAACTTAGTACATCGTTCTAAATCTTATTAATTTAAAATCCGACAAACAACATTTGTTAATCACAATGAAATTTACTTTTTTTTATGTTTTCCATTTCTCGATATGAAAACTATTATGAAAAAGAACACTAGCCTCTATATGGTAAAGTGTCTTACCTTTGTAACAAATAAATTACTATTGTCTACCGATTTCGTGACTGAACTATGCTCATTGTTAGGAGGTGAGAAGACAAAATTATGGATTCATTTACCAAACTTATACGAACTGTTAATGGTCATGACAACACGTGGGTGATTATTGACTAATTTATCAACTCAACACACTTCTATCTATACGAAAGAAATTATCCATTTAGCTTGCATCTATGTTGATGAAATTGTAAGTCCACGTAGTGTACCTTTTAGCATCATATATGATCCTGCTGCTCGTTTTTTTTGAAATCTCTTTGTGAATCGTTTGTTACTCATTTGGATCTTAGCACGGCTTATCATCCTCAAACGGATGGCAAAACCAAGCGCACAATTCAACTCTTGAAGACATACTTAGAGCCTGTGCCATTGACTTTGGTGGCAATTGGGATAATCATCTACCGCGAGTTGCTTTCTTGTATAAAAATAGTTATCATGCGAGTATCAACATGGCACCATTAGAAGCTCTATACGGTTGTAAGTATCGATCACCTATTTCTTGGACTAATATTGGTGAAGTTGAAATCACCGGTCCTGAATTGATTCAAGAAACGACCGACAAGATTCATCTGATTCATGAAAACATATTAGCTGCTCGAAGCCGACAAAAGAGCTATGCTGATAAAAGTCGTAAGCCTTTAGAATTCCAAGTCAGTGACATGGTGCTTATGACAACTGAACCTTGCGAGGTAATTCGCGAATATATTTAATGCCTTAATATAACCTTTGCACAACTAGAAACAAAATTATAACAAACAACAATGATTGAGAAACGAACAAGGTATAATTAAGTTCCCGCTATGGTGCTTAGGATGTAGGTTGGAGGTTTAGGGTAGTGGACTTAGCGAAGTGCCACATTATAAGACCATGTGGCTTAAAGGACCTAGTTTTGATGAACACTTTTTTGTATTAAGATAGCAATGTTGTAACAAACTATTTGTGTTGTAAAACTTGTTATGATGGAAGGGTATGTAGAATTTTCTTTTATATCATGTGCTGTGTATACAATCTGGACATCCAGGTATCGCCCCTGGGACTATTCCACCCGGCGGGATGCCGATCCATCCCATCGGCCTGGGGTATGACAATACTCCTTAAGGTTTTGCCTTGGAAAGGAGTGGTTCGATATGGGAAAAAGGGTAAACTTGCTCCATGCTATGTTGGTCCTTTTAAGATTCTTGAAAGAATGGGAAAATGGCCTACAAGATTGATCTACCTCTTGAACTTAGCAACATTTATCCACCGATGTTTGATCGACCCTGTGGGGAAGGCCCACGGTGATAGTTTACTACTTCAGCATTGTTACGAATGCTAGAATGCGGTTTGAACATCATTTGTTAACATCAGTTGATCTGCTTACTTGCTAGTTCATTTTGACTATTTTCATTGTGCTTTGAATTCACATAAGACATTATTTATTAACATTTTTATAAACATTTTGGTGTGAGTGTTCAAATCTATGAAACTCACCAACTATTCATAGTTGACACTTGATTTTAAACATGTTTTAGGTGGGAATGCAAATTATCATGATCAATGAGCTTGGACTTAGTTTAAGTTTTGGTTTGTGATTAATGTTTTGAACCGGAATTGATGTAATAGTTAGGATTTGAACCTTTTGACTATGTATTGAATGTTGAATTTAGTGAAATGTCTTCTAAGGAATTACAAATTTATACCCTGTGCTATGAACAATCTACACTTCGTGGTGCCCAGATGTTTTCACCATCGGTCAGGGTGTTACATTACCCGCTGCCTCGCATCGATGACTAGTTCGATCAGTTACAAGGATCGAGCTACTACTCCAAGATGAACGCCTTAAACATCTACGGTTGGCTCTAGGACTCTTGCAAAAAGAAAGACTTTATGCCAAACTCTCCAAATGTGATTTCTAGATCCGAGAAGTTCAATTTTTGGGACATGTGATTAACAAACTAGGGATACATGTGGATAAATCCAAGATTGCGGCCATCAAGATCTGGGAAGCACCAAAGACCCTAACTAAAATGAGACAATTCTAAGGCTTGGCTGGATATTATGGTCGTTTCATTGAGGGATTTTCCAGGATCGCTCAACCACTCACAACTCTAACCCATAAAGGCAAGAAATACCACTGTAGTGATAAATAGGAAGCCACATTTCAACAACTCAAGAAAAAACTTTGCAGTACCCCTATTATATCCCTGCCGGAGGGAACAGATGACTTTGTGGTATATTTCAATGCCTCGATACAGGGACTTGGTTGCGTGTTTTGATGCAATGAGAGAAGGTTATTACTTATGCCTCCAGACAATTGAAGGTACAAGAAAAGAATAACACAACCCACGACTTTGAACTGGGAGTTGTGGTATTTGCACCCAAGACTAAATTCCATTATCTTCGACCGAGACGCTCGATTCACCTCAAACTTCTTGAAGCTCTAAAGAAGTCACTTGGTACACGATTGGATATGAGTACGAAATACGACACACAAACCGATGGCCAAAGCGAATGCACAATCCAAACTCTCGAAGACATGATACGAGCTTGTGTAGTGGATTTTGGCAACAATTGGGAAACTCATTTGCCATTGGTAGAATTCTCTTACAATAATAGCTACCATACAAGCATTAAAGCTGCACCTTTTGAGGCACTATATGGGAGAAAGTGTCGGTCACCTATTTGTTGCGCGGAAGTGGGTGACAGTTAGCCCACTGGCCCGGAATTTGTGCACAAAACTATGGAGAAAATTGTGCAAATCAGGAACCACATGGCAGCTTCTCAAGATCGACAAAAGAGCAATGCAGAAAAACACCGAAAACCTTTGAAATTTCAAATAGGTGATAAAGTCCTTCTGAAAGTTTCACCTAGGAAATGTGTGATTTGTTTTGGGAAATGAGGCAAATTGAACCCACGGATACATTGGACCATTCAAAATGCTAAAGAGGATTGATCCATTAGCATATCAACTCAACTTACCCGATGAACTCGACGGAGTTCACAACGTATTTCATGTTTCAAACTTGAAGAAGTTCTTGTCCGATGAGACACTTATAATCCAATTAGAAGAAATACATGTGGATGAAAACCTTCGATTCGTGGAAAACATGTAGATAATCATGGATTGTGAAGTCAAGTAAATCAAATAGAGTCAGATTCCTATTGTTAAAGTCTGATGGAAATCAAAGCGTGGACCGAAATTCACATGGGAAATTGAGGAACAAATGATGCGCTCATACCCTCATCTATTCAAACAGAGAGTATCAAACACAGAGAACGAAGAACAGATTTTGGGGCGAAAGTCCTTTCAATAATGGGATGATGTGACAACCTAAAAATTTTCGTTGAGAAACGTTACTAAAACAAACCAAATTTTGGGACGAAATTTCTTTGAACAAGAGAATGATGTGACACTTGGCAATTTCAGGTAAATTGCAATTCTTACAAACTTGTTGAACACATTCATGTTTCATACCTACACTTGGTTAGGATTAATTAAGTGTGTCAAACATCTCACAAGTGGAATACAAACACTTATGAATCAACAATTCGAATTACTAGATCATACACTACACTTGGTTAGGATTAATTTACTATGCCTCATACATTTCACAAAGTCAAGCGCAAACATTTACGAATTGGTAATTCGAGGAATTACTGGATCACACACGATTCTTGTTCCACAAACGTTGGTGAACTAACAACTGTATGTCCATTCGCAATTATACTAAGTATAGTGTGCTCATTCGCAACTTTCAGTGAATGCCCATTCGCAATTATACTAAGTATAGTTTGCTCATTCGTAATTGTCTGTGTATGCTCATTCACAAATATACCCTAGTATGGTTTGCTCATTCGAAATTGTTTGTGTATGCCCATTTGCAACTCGTACTTATTTACTGTCATATAAGTAAGGTAACCTCCTTAACTTTAACAATGTACTGATACAATTACCCTTGAACTGATTATACCTCTTTTCTCCTATAATTTTGTTTCCCCTAATTATTTTCCCTTGTTGTCATTTACAAAATTACCAAATTTCCCAATTTTCATAGTATCTGCAAATCTTTTAAATTTATTATTTATAATAAATTAACACGAATTTCTAAATTTCTTCCCCTGTTTTAGTACAAATACTTTTCCTAATCATAAAAAATATTATAATTTAAATACTTTGTATACAATACACTTTTTCGTTACCACTTTCCCCACATGATACATATATGTTCTTTTTGGTTTTCCCTTCATGTCTTTACCCTTCTTTGAACTAAACCTTATTCCTACTTGCAAATATTATGTTCATCCCCCTTTTTCCATCAGTCACGCCAACATTTAGTTTCAACTCCCTTAGTTGCTCCTTCATACCTACGTCTTGAGTGATGGACCTATAAACAGTTTTGGTAGAACATTATCTTCCGACTCCCATTTCCAGGTTCTTCCAAGATTGGGCGATCTTCCCATCTTTTAAAAATCTCAACTCCGCACTATTATTTTTTTAATGGTGGAGTTAGATCCAGAGGAAAAAGGTGACATGCAATAACAAACCCTCAACCCTACATGTCTAATCTGGATATACAGGTAGGGAAATGGCATGATCCCACAACCTCTTGTGTTCTCACTGTTGCCAGGGTGTTGGAATCCTTGACATGCAACAACAAACCCTCTAACATCCCCCAAAATCGGAGAATATTGAGAATCCTGAATAAAATTAAAATTCTACCTGCCTAGGGAAAGAATCCTAGGAGTATAGGCAGAAACTTTGGCATGCAACAGCAAACCCTCTTGGTCGGGTAAGCTTCGAGCTCCGTAGCAGCTCCTGTGATAGAAGAAAACAGGGTTTTCTCTGCTTTTGAAATTTTCCGAAGAAGAAAGAGAGAAATGTGAAATCCTACTGTAAATTGGTTGATATGAATGAACGGTTAAAGAGGTGGCTCCCCTTTTTTATTCTAATTTTGGTAACTGGGCGAATCTTTGCAAGGGTCCGTGTGTTTGTCCTTTTTACCTGAAATAGTAGTGTTTTTATTTACCATTTTACCCCAAAATCTTATCTCATAAATTGTTTACCCAGATTTCTCTATTTGTTAATAGTGCACCTACCCATTTTTACCTCTTCTTTACATTAAATGTTTCACATGCATTAGAATCTTACTATTTATAGTTTTACAATTCAGATGACCTATCTCTATTACTTACTTTATTTAATATTCGTTATTATTATCTTTCACCTATATGGACAATACGACTATATATCCAGTTAATTATACATTACATATACATACACACATATATATTAATTTAAAACCCGTAAAATTTTCTGATGTTACACAAGTTGTCAAGCTTTATGGCTCAGGAGTGTCTTAAGATAACTGTATTTGGCACAGAAGTCTGCTAAAAAAATTTATTGTGATAATAAATCCGCAAGTACTATGGTTAGAAATCATGTGTTTCATGGAAAGAGTAAACACAACAAAGTCAAATTTCACTTCATCGGAAAGTTGGTTAATAATGGTGATGTTGTTGTTGATTTTTGTTTGTCAAAGGATCAAATTGCATATATACTTACCAAGGCTTTACAAGTGGGAACGCTCAACCACTTGAAGGCTAGATTGGGATTTCATGCATTGTAGCTAAAAGGGGGAGTATTAAAATATATGAGGTAGATATTATTGAAATTATTATATTAATTAAGTGTAGTTAGTTAATCACAGTTAGTTATATAACTATCATATGGTTTGCGTCTGTATATAATAGGGGTGTTCAGTTTTCGAATATGACTCGAAAAAAACGAAATTCGATTCGATTTCAATTCGAAAAACACCAAGTCGAAATTCGATTTGAATTTTCATATTTGAATTCGATTCTATTTGTAGTTGTGACACCCCGTAATTTCCAGTTCAGCTTTTCTTTTAATTAAATGTTTACTTAATTAACATTTGCATACGTGGTACTAGAATTAGTTTAATTTAGTGTGACACCAGGCACGATAGTACAAACACAGTCGCAAACACGATAATTCGGTGAATTATCGAAACACTCACACACATGTCGAATCGTTTACGAACGTTGGTGAATGTCGAACAAAACGAATAACTGAATGATAAAATGTCATAATTAATCAAATATTGATTTAATGTAACCCGAAGAATGATAAACGATGAACTATAATCGAGAAAACGACGAAAAACGAATCAAATGATCGAAAATAGGCAATTTGGGTTCAACCGAGATCCTTCGCGGTACGTGAAGAGTGGGCGGGAAATTTGAATCCCAAAACACGCCGCGGTACGCCAAGATCCCCGGGGGTAGTCTTGGCGGTACGCGAAGCTGTCTAGACGCCAAAATCATTATAAAACCAAGACAAATCATTGCTAGCCTACTCACACTCATTATACTCGACTCCAGACGCAAACCTCCGGCCTCATCTTCTCCAAAACCCTCTGTTAAGCCTTTTGGAAGCCATTGTTGAGTTCTTGGAAGCCACCTTGAAGTTCTTGAAGGATCAGAAGCCAAGGAAGAGCGATTGTGAAGACTCACCACCATCACCATCACCTTCTAGACACCAGAACCTCATTATCAGCTGATTCTAGGAGCAACCCAGACCTGTTCAAGCAACATCTCATCTTGTTTGGGGCTTTAGAAGGTAGTTCTATGTCCATTGTAGCATAAAATCACCCATACACCCACATGCAAGTCATAAAGCTCACATGCACACACTTAATCTCAACATGCACGAATATTTGCTTATACAAACTTGTGTTTTATCATCTAGATGATCTAAATAAGTTTTGACAATGATCTATTGGGAATATTGGAGCCATTATGGTATTACTTGTGATTTTTGTTAGAAATGATGACTATTTGTTACATGCATGTATGATCCAAGAGATCTTAGATGATTTTGAGATACAAATTTATGATTAATGATAATACTTGAGTAATAGATGATGAATGATGTAGCTATTATGGTCAAGTAATGATTATTTGTGACTATTGCTATTTTTAGTAACTTTAAAGTTGCAAGATTATGCTAGATGATGAGATTGATGATAGAAGCATGCTTAAATGATGATTTGTGGTATATGATGATAATACTTGTAAAAGAGATGTACTAAAATTGTTAAAATCATGATTTATGGGAAAGTTACCATAAATAGTAACTTTATTTATGCAAAACTTACTAAATGATGTAATATGAACATGCGTGTACTTTGGAATGATGATATATGTTTAAAATGATGAATTTTGATATATTGATTAAGTGTTTTGTTACATGTTTTTATAAATAGAAACTTTTGTAATGAACAATATGCGTGTATGATGATTTTAGGTTATATTGAGATTGATTAAGGACAATAGTGATATTATCAACAAACTTGTATGGTTTGATTTTAGTAAAATGAGTTTATTTACAACTTACTAATAATAGTAACTTCAATTGGGAATTTTTATTAAATAAGCTACTAGGTAGGTATTAACAATGATAATCGACTTGAAATGCATTATAAGGATGATAGGTGAAGTTGTTGTATGATCTTTTTTGTTAAACATGTTAAATATATAAAATTTCTATTTTAGGAAACTTTAATTTCTAAAAATGGACTTACGTGTTTATTTGATCATATGTACAACGTGCTAAGTGTTAACATGATCACTTAGGACTAACGAGCATGCTAGAGCTATTAAAATGTAATTTGTTGTAAACTTACTAAAAATGGAAACTTAATATAAATAGTAAGTTTACCATTAATGAGACTTACGAGTTTTAATGCACTATGTGAATGATAACGAACAATTACACGAACTATAACTAACGCATGGTTCACCAACGGGTCGTTGAATTTGACACGGTCAAATACGGTCAAACACAAACAAGCATGGCCAAACATGAACAAACATAACAACCAGAAGTTGTTGAGCACAGACACGAACACAAACACAATCAAGAACACAAATTTTCGTAAGTTATACGATATAGGTAACCGGTGACCGATTCACCTGAAGATCCGGAACTTACACATTATATCCTATCACTAAGGTGAGTCTATGGCCCCTCTTTCAAACTTTTTACAAACTTTCAAACTAGGGGGAGAATACATGTGTTGAGTCAAACTTATTACTTGCACGAACATATTGTGTATGCTGGTTTATTGGACAAACATTAAGTGTTGTATCGTAACTAAGTCCTCACACAGTCTTACCGTTTATGTATTCACAACGAGGTGAGTTTAGATAGTACTATTGGGCGTGAAGAACCCCATGTGACGCCAACTCTGACTGGATGTTAGGACCCGTGTAATCTTAACCCATCGTCCATGTCCCTATGATAGGCATGGCGGAGGCTAGAGCAAACAAGTTTAGTTCGGTAGAGACGAAACTGGCACTTGGAGCTGGAGGCTCGAAACAAACATATGATAAACAACATGACACGTGACAAACATTTTTATATACTTATGTATTGATATCAAAACCTATGAACTTACCAACCTATGTGTTGACACTTTTTCTTAACATGTATTCTCATGTAACTAGTTCGAGCACCAGCAGGAACGCACTTTAGGGGACGAGCATAAGAGTCCTGCATTGCATTGCATATCATATTTTAATCAGACAATTTTTTTATTATTATGTATTGTTAGCAGTAGTGTCTGTCACTTTTACTTTTCGCTGCATTTCAAAGAGTTTATTATTCCGCTGCTATGGACATATAATATTCTCGCTGCATGTTTAATTAATCAATTGGATTAATGTTGTTACTTCAAACATACTTTTCAAACATATATAGAGTCGTTCTATATGACTGAGAGCTGTGATTCTTGCCATGTCACACCCAACGGTCTAACACCGTACGTGGGAATTTGGGGGTGTGACAGATTGGTATCAGAGCCTTGGTTATAGAGAACTAGGTTTGCATGTAGTAAACTTAGACTATATCCATTGCTCAACACTAGACACCACACCTACATGTTGCACAATGATATTCTATTATTGTTACATGTTACTTATTAAACCAAGATTACAGGATGGACAACAACCAGAGGTGAGACTTAGGCAAGCGACCAGCTGATGATGACATGACGGAAGAGGATCGACCCAAGATGCATCGTATGCTTCCATATGCAGCCCCGGGGGAGTTCATGCATGCTCGTTCGATGAGCAACACCCGGGAATGGGATTGGTATCCCAGCATGATTCGCTACCGGATAGATAGGAGAGGGTGCCACCTCCGATGTCACTCGAGGATACACCCCGTGACCACCGACTACCGGCGTTGGACTTTCCCTTGGAGCAGGCCTTCGCGGCCCATGCAACCATGTCGGATCGGGCGATCCGACACATGTATGACCTATTCGGAGAGTTCGCAACTATCCTCGCGGATCGAGAGCATCTTTGATAGCAGGTCGTGTACTTAAGGGAAGAGTTGGCCTATATCGACCGGATGCACGATAGCATGGTCGGGATAACCCAACACGCCATCCAACGACAGGAGGAAATGGCCGCCGAGATGGAGCATATGCGCACTAGGATGGGGCATTCAGAGGAGCACCGGGATGCCATTACTACAGTAGTGCAAGAGTAAGGAGCGCGACTCGGGGCAGTAGAGATCCTAGCAGAGGAGAACACCGCCTAGATCGGGGCGAATGACGCGATGATGAACGCGTGGGCAACACAGTTTATTGAGTAGCCTAAGCTAGAGGAGGAACAACTCTTCGATGAAGAGGGTGAGGATCCAGAGGAGGAGCCTTTTGAGGAACAGGACGATGGACCTACTGCAAGCGGAGACTCACACTCCACTATAGTATCAGAGTAGTTAGTTTTACTTTATTTATGTTCAGTAGCAGTTGTAAACCAAGATGAGCGGGTTGTGCTCATATGAACTATCTTTATTATTAGAGTAAATTTTGAACTTATGCTTGTACCTCAAAGATTATTAATGAAAATGATCTTTTGGATTTATTTCCTTGGGTATTGAACTTGTGATTCATGCTAACATAACATCTAACATAACCCGTAACTAACACACTATTTATGACATATAGAAGCTAACAATGACCGGAAAGCACGTACGGGCACCGAAACGCACAATCGGCTCGGAAACCATCAAGGCGATGGTCGAGCGACGAGTTAACCAAGCAATTGCTCTATACGAAGCAAACAGGGTCAATAGTGAGACTAGCGGAATAAACAGTGGTAAACTAACTATAACTCGACTTTACTAACCAACGCAACACAAATGCTAACACACAAAACTTGACAAACACAACGCAGGATCCTGGAACAACCCCAAGGGGTGCACATTCAAGACTTTTCTGAGCTGTCACCCATATACGTTCAACGGGACAGAGGGGCAGTTGGGACGCTCTGCTGGATTGAGAAGGCGGAATCTGTCTTCTAAATGTGTGACTGCGCTGACGAGAACAGGGTCAAATTTGTCACCGGAACTCTCGAGTGCCCGGCTCTCACATGGTGGAATACTCATGTCCAGACACTAGGGCTGGAAGCTAAAAACTCCATTACTTGGGAGGAGTTCACCAGAATGCTCCAAGAGGAGTACTGCTCGAGAAAGGAAATCAAAAGGCTGGAAGAGGAGTTCTGGGTACACAAAATGGTGGCCTTAGAGATCGAGCAGTACGTGACTCGATTTCATGAACTATGCAGACTGTGTCCAGGGATGGTGACCCCTGAATACAAAAAGATTGAGCAGTTTATCAGCGGACTGCCCGAGCAAATCTAGAGTATGGTCACGACATCTGACCCAATTTTAATTCAACCCACCATCAGATTAGCCCACAAGCTTACAGATCAGGCGGTAGCACATGGGAAGCAACCTAAGAGGGGTGAACACTCGAAACCCCAAGACAACAACAAGCGTAAGTGGGAACCCAGTCAACATCAATCTCATTCCTCACACCAAACTCATCACAGACCAGCACGTGCTCGAGCCTTTACCGCAACCCAACCCGACAACAAAGGGAAGGGCGCTTATATAGGAAAATATCCATTGTGCAACAAATGCTCGTATCATCACTATGGCCAGTGTGAACAGTACCATTGCCTCAAATGTGGGAGACATGGTCATATGGCGAAGGATTGCCAGAGCAAACCCATCCACAACAACAACAAGATCATCATCATCAAAAACAAAAACAACCTGAACACCATCAAGGGATGTTTTGAATGTGGCACACCTGAACACATGCAGAGGGATTGTCCGCAGTTGAAGAAGACCGGTGGAGGCGCGACAAAGGGCCGGGCATTCGTGATTGGCTCGGGGAAAGCGAAAGATAATCCAAACATCGTTACTGGTACGTTTATTTTAAATAATGTATATGCAAGTATATTATTTGATACCAGTGCCGATAGGAGCTTCATATCTAGTGAATTTAACGACCTGCTTGATATTACCCCAACACCACTAGACTATATGTATACCGTAGTGTTAGCTGACGGGCAAACTGATAAAGACATAACACATCTTTCAAGGATGCTTCATGGTTTTGGCGGATCATGAACTCGAAATAGATATGATGCCGGTGACTCTCAGGAGCTTCGATGTGGTCGTTGGAATGGACTAGCTATCCGCAAACCAAGCTGAGATCGTGTGCAACAAGAAGATCGTTCGAATCACGTTGCCAAGCAGAGAAAAGATCTCGATTTAGGGAGAACGCTGGGGAATACCGCTGAACATTATGACCTGCATGAAGGCAAACAAGTACCTGCAGAAAGAATACACTGCGATACTAGCACTCATCACAGAGCAACCGAAGAATGAGAGGAAAATCGAGGACATCGTTTTAGTCTGCGACTTTCCTGATGATTTTCCTGGACTACCACCGAAATGACAAATCGAGTTCCAGATAGACCTCACACCAGGATCTGCACCGATTGCTAAGCCTCCATACCGACTTGCACCGACGGAAATGCAAGAATTGTTTAATTAGTTGCAGGAGTTGTTAGACAAAGGGTTCATCAGGACTAACCAATGCACCGGCAGTATTCACGGATCTCATGAATCGCGTGTGCAAACCTTATCTTGATAAATTCGTAATAGTATTCATTGGTGACATCCTGATTTACTCCAAGAATCAGGAGGAACATGTAAACACCTAAGGCTTGTCTTGGAACTACTAAAGAACGCGCAACTGTACGCGAAGTTTTCCAAATATGATTTTTGGATTTGTGAAGTCCAGTTTCTTGGACATGTGATTAATGAGAAAGGAATGCACATAGACCCAGTCAAGATCGAAGCCATCAAAAACTGGGAAGCAGCAAAGACTCCGACCGAGGTGCGACAGTTCCTAGGATTGGCAGGGTACTACCGACGGTTTATCGAGGGATTCTCAAAGATCGCTCAGTCACTGACTTCCCTAACACTCAAAGACAAGAAGTTTGATTGGGGAGAAAAATATGAATCTGCTTTCAACTTGTTGAAGCAGAAGTTATGCAGTGCACCGATCCTATCCCTACCGAAGGGATGTGACGAGTTTGTGGTATACTATGACGCTCCTAAACAAGGGCTTGGTTGTGTGTTGATGCAACGTGAGAAGGTCATAGCATACGCGTCACGACAATTAAAGGTGCACGAGAAGAACTATACAACTCATGACTTGGAGTTGGGAGCCGTGGTGTTTGCCTTGAAGATTTGGTGACACTCCCTATACGGCACGAAGTGTACGATCTTTACCGATCATAAGAGCCTGCAACACATCTTAGACCAGAAGGAGCTGAACATGAGGCAACGAAGACGGGTCAAACTCATTGGCGATTATGATTGTGCCATCAAGTATCATCCGGGCAAAGCTAACGTAGTAGCCGACGCGTTGAGCCGAAAAGAACCCACCAAACGCGTGCATGCACTACAACTCACGATCCACTCTAAACTGCCACAACAAATTCAGAACGCACAACAAGAAGCTCTGAAGGTCGAGAAGCTCACTCCAGAATCCTTGCGAGGCATGGATAAACAATTGGAGGTGAAGGCTAACGGAGCATACTACTTCATGGATCGGATCTGGATTCCACACTACGGAGGGTTGAGAAGCATAGTGATGGATGAAGCTCACAAGAGCTGGTATTCAGTACATCCGGGCTCTGACAAAATGTACCGCGATCTGAAGACGGCCTATTGGTGGCCGAACACGAAATCAGAGATCGCGACTTATGGGAGTAAGTGTTTTACTTGCCCAAAAGTCAAGGTTGAGTACCAGAAACCATTAGGTCTACTTCAACAGATAGAAATACCTGTATGGAAATGGGAGCGATTTCCATGGATTTCATCACCAAGCTGCCTAAAATGGCAAGTGGTTGCAATACCTTCTAGATAATCGCAGATCGACTAACGAAGTCTGCGCACTTCCTACCCATCAAGGAGACTGACAAGCTAGATAAACTGACTCGGATTTGTCTAAAGGAAGTGGTTACACGGCATGGAGTGCCAAACTCGAACATCTCAGACCACGACAGTCGATTCATGTCGCATTTTTGGAAGTCTTTACATAAGGCATTAGGCATGAGATTGGACATGAGCACCGCTTATCACCCGCAGACTGATGGGCAGAGTGAGCGGACGATACAGACATTTGAAGACATGCTTCGGGCATGTGTCATTGACTTTAGCAGCAGCTGGGAGACTCATCTATCGTTAGTTGAGTTCTCGTACAACAACAGCTATCGTACAAGCATTCAAGCTGTATCATCCAATGCACTTTACGGACGCAAGTGCCAAACGCCCATCTGTTGGGCAGAAGTTGGTGAAAGCCAGCTAAACGGACCCGAATTTGAGCCCGAGACGATTGAAAAGATCATGTAGATATGCAACAGAATGGCAGCAGCTCAGGATAGATAGAAAAGTTATGCTGACAAAAGGCGCAAGCCTTTGGAATTCCAGGTGGGAGAGAAAGTGTTACTCAAGATGTCGCCCTGGAAGGGAGTTATTCGGTTTGGGAAACGAGGGAAGCTAAATCCTCGTTACATCGGACCATTTGAGATCGTCAAGCGAATAGGCCCTGTAGCCTATGAACAGAACCTACCAAACGAGCTGAGTAGTGTGCACAACGTGTTTCATGTGTCGAACCTCAAGAAGTGCCTATCTAATGAGACGTTAGCAATTCCTCTTGAGGAAATACAAGTCGACAAACAATTGCACTTCGACAAACGAGCTGAGTAGTGTGCACAACGTGTTTCATGTGTCGAACCTCAAGAAGTGCCTATCTAATGAGACGTTAGCAATTCCTCTTGAGGAAATACAAGTCGGCAAACAATTGCACTTCGTTGAGGAACCGGTTGAGATTATGGACTGGGAAATCAAGAAACTCAAGCTTAGCCGAATACCGATTGTGAAAGTGCGATGGAATTCGCGACGCGGACCGGAATTCACGTGGGAACGTGAAGACCAGATGAAAAAGAAATGCCCTCACCTGTTCGCCAAATCGACAAACACTGACAACGCAAGCTGAATTTCGGGACGAACTTTCTAGCGGGGGGATGATGTGACACCCCGTATTTGAAACACTTGGATTTAACCTTGTATTTCAAAGATTAATCAAGATGATCACAAACATTGTCACAATCAAATGGTTTAAACCATTATCAAGTTCTTCATTTATGATCATTCCTAGCCATCATCTAGGCAATAATCAACAATCATAACTATAGCATTACGTTCAAAAACAAGATCTAATCAACCATTATCAAACTAGTAGATTAAAATGAATCATTACCCGATCTGACGGATTTTTGGTTGCAAAACAGCGATCAGACGTTGTAGATACGTTCCGTGGCTTCAAATCTATGATCAGATGGCTTCAATATGAAGTTTAGAGGCTGAAATGGTCGGAACATTCCTCTGGAAGGTGCCGGAGCTCGAGAAAATGAGAATAGAATTCCTTTGCATGCAATCTGATGAAGAAAACCAATTTTTCAAAACGCCTCATGCCTCGCATACCGCCTAGCGGGGCGCTTGGCGCTAGGCGTACCGCGAAGGAATCTGCAGCACTCATATATTTTGGTCCCCCGCGCGCGGATAGCGGGATTCAGATATTTCTTTATTCCTCGCGTACCGCCTAGCATGGCAAGCTGGGGCTAGGCGTACCACGTGGACTTCCTGATTTTGATATTTTTGTATTTTTTTTCATTTTTCGATTTCGTAGAATCCGGAACTACGTTTCGCACATAGTTTTCTCCCACGTTCACCATTTCTCCCATACTTTCAACCTATAATAATCACAATCGCTAAATCAACGTGGATTTCAAGCACGACGATATGTGCGTTTGAACTGATTTTTCGGATTTTTTTAAAAAAAATCTTTTTTAGCATTTTTAAGCAAAATAAACTTTTTGTTTGATCTTTCCACTGTATATGTGTGTGTGTGTGTATGTATGTATATGTTAATAAAAAAAATCATATTTAAAAGTTTACAAATTATCAGTAACAGCACACGTATTAAGGAATTTAGCGACGACAAAATCATCGATATAGATGCCAAAATTGTCACTATAAGTTATAGCGACGTCATGTGATCGCTACTAAGTCGTCTCCACAGATATATCGATATACCAAAGACTTGTCGTCGCTAATACCGTCGTTGCAATAAGGGGCACTATAGCGGACTATTTGTCGTCCCCATAAGTTGATTTTTTTATTTCAATTTTTTTTGATAAAAAATAAGATTATATTAATTAAAAAATTAAAAAAATATTTAAAGTTGTAATAAAATAATATTTAAAATGATTGGCATGACCTTTAGGAAGTCGTCGTTATAGCTCCTTCCAGGTTCTAAATGTTTATTAAATTTATATTAAACTTGCTAATTTAACCAGTTTTAAACTTTGATCTTCAAAATATATGTGTGTTGACATGCACATACACAGGTCTATACGCATATACAGATACATATATACATACACATATATAAATCCATGCAAACATACCATATACAAATACATACGAACCTACATACACAAATACACATACGCGTACAATTAATGCAAAAAAAATTTCAAAATAAGACAAAAAATATAAACATTATAGAAAATAACATACCAAAGTGATGCGAAGTTCTCAATAATTAATATCATAAAAGTTACTTAGAAATACGAGAAAGTCTCCCAAAATCGCCCCTAATCACCTCCAAAGGCGAGAGTTATGGTCACTCTACAACAAAGGGAGAAGCCGACCAGTTTTGCCCTATACATGCCCTATAGCAACAACATGGGGTTGACAATACGATGTCGTTTCATTTAGTGTAAAGAAAAAAATTTAAAAAATAATTAACTTATAGCGACGACATGTGGTCGCTATAGGTTTTTGTTTTTTTTTTTTTAATTTATTGTTATTATTTAATGAATATTAAAGAAAATCAATACAAAAAAATATATTTACCTACAGCAACGTCATGTGTTCGCTATAGGTTTCTCATGAGCGCAAAAAAATGGCTCTTTCCCGCTCTCTCTATTGCGCTGACATATCGTCGCTATACCCCGAATAAAATTTGACATATTTCCATCTATTGCGATCATTTGTCCTCGTTATAAAGCTTTAGCCAGCGACGACCCGGTTGTCGCTATATACATGTAAAATTGTTTTATTTTCACAAGATTGGAGTAAAAATTAAAAGTTAAAAAAAAGGTTAGAATAACTGTACTAAAGAAACCTAGTTATTATTTTATGATTTTTTTCATGTTAGTTTTATTAAATTCTCATTCAAGTAAAATAAAGTAAATACCTTTAAACTTTCTATTTTTTGGTTTTTAAACTTTATTAATCATATATTATTAGTTAATATTTTTTTATTTAAAACTAAAAGACAACTCGGTCGTTGTTTCCAAACTCATAAAGAGTTCAAAAAAAAGAAAAAAAAATCCTAATCTGAAGTCTTAATCATTAAAACCATTTTAATCTAATCTGTTTTTTTCTGTCTCCCTCTGATGTTCCTCCAAGGCTTCAATTCCTGTCTTGGTAAATTTACATGTGAGGAGAGAGCAAGGCCGCAAGGCATCAACACTTATTAATTATGATGCTAGCAAATTAATTAAACAAATGTATTTCTCCAAAACATAAGATCAAATTTTCGAATTTTAACAAACAATAAGACGGGATGCAGCGCGCCCTTTGGGGCTCGAACACGTTCACGTGGACGGCTGCTTCTTCAACGGATGCAATAGAGCGCCCCACACATCCCCTACCTTGTCCTTTTGGAAGTGCAACTAGGGGTGTTAATCGGTCAGATAACGGTTTAGTCGGGTTATTTGGATTTGTAAATTTTAATACCCTATCTGAAACCCGGCCCGATCCAAGCTCGAAAATTTTCAATCCGATCCGAATCTATTCGAATAACCCAAAAAACCCAAAATAAACTTATTTTTTCATCCGAATAATCCGAATAATTCAGATATCCGATCCGCACAAACAAGTTTTTGTATATCCGATATCCGACCTGATCCGAATTCGAAAAATGGATATTCGATCCGAATATTTAATTCGGATCGGTTTTTTCGGGTTTCGTATACGATTCGGATTTTTTGAACACCCCTAACTGCAACCAAGTGGAGAGAGAGAGGGTGTGAAGTATGTGGAAGTGGAAGAGGAAGAGGAAGGATATATGTGAAAAATATGGGTTAGTTAAAAAGATGAGATAGAATAAATGTAAAAAGGATAGGTAAAAAGTTGATGTGAGAGTGATGATTAGGATACATGTATTAAATGAGGTATTTAGTATTACGGGCAGCCTAATTGTTGCAGCAAATGCTCTTTTCATAACCCAACTACCTGTCATTGAATGTGTACCATCAACTAAATTGTACCATCACAATTTTTTTTTGAACGACATTTGATCTCAACGTGTGAACCACTGATTTCCAGGCCACGTCACCAAGGTCTAGTTACCATGACCTCCGTTGAGACCCCACCACCACCCTAGGAGGAAACCGCACCGGAAAACCCCCGACCTCCCAACGACCCCTATTTCGCCTTGGGAGGGATTTGAACCCATGACCACCCACAGGGAAGCTAAAGGGATAACCATTAGGCTAGAAGCCCTTGGTTACATCACAATTTATTTTCCCATACCTTTGTCGTAAAATAAATTTTAACAATAAATTTTCATGTCGCACAACACACACACATATATAGGGTAAGGATTGGTTATTAACCCACCTTAATTGAATAAACTTAATAACCCAATTTTATTGGATGCATAATATAATGAATTTGAAATGATTGGTCCGTATTAATTCTGTCACATCCCAACCAATAAAGTTCAAGCATCTTATGTGTTCATCCATACTTCAATAAGTTGTACCCGAAACATGATAAAGTTGAAAAGGTTAACTACAAAAGTAGTTGATGAGAATCATAAAGTTGACTCGATAAATAATTTACTAATTCAAAGTCTAAATCATGTATCATAAATATATCAATAGATAAGGCTTAATGTGGAAACATACATTGCACTATTGCAAATCAAACCTTAGTTAACCAAGTTAGGCATAATAATGCATACTATCCTTATAGTTCCAATAGTTCAAATAGTGCACAATAGTTCAAACATACAAAGTTCAACAGTTCAATAGTTGGTAACTAAGTGATCACGGGCCGGGTGGAGTGGTCAGTTCAATAGCTATCGTCACAATAGTCAGGCTAATATAGTTAATGACCAATGCAAGTTTCGAGGATAGTTCACATGTAGTTTGGGACACAAGCTAAAATCACAAGATAAATTAATAGATACAGATTGGTCAAATAGTTATAGTTCATGTTTCATCCCCGATGTCTTGAAAACAGAATCAAAATAAAGAAAACGGGAATATGAAACTCACTTGGATATGCTGAATAGCTAAGTTGTATGCTTACGTAGTTGTAGATCCAAGTTTGCGAGAAATAATTCCTTAAAAATAAACCTATAGTTTCATGTTCATAATTTTCTAAGTTTAACAAGTTCTAAATAAAGTTCTAAGGTATTCTAGGTTCTAGATCTTGGTTCTAAATGAATTTAGGGAATCAAAGCTAAGTTAAGTTGCTAGATTAAGAAAAACGCCAAACTTGTATTTTTATTGATTAAAAATAAATATTATAAGTTAAAGAAATAATGATCTAAAACTCATAAGTTAATTACTTTAGTAATAACTTAAAATTTAATGTGATACAAAATATATAAATAATTATATAAATTTCCAATTAAATTACTAAATAAAAGTCTTACGTTTATATGTTTTAATATAAAGTTTTTAAGTTAAGTTAATTACTATTTGATTTAAATAAAATAAAAATCTCTTTCTCGTTCTAAATAATTTTTCTGAGAAAATATTTGTATTTTTCTGGATTTTTTATATAATTAAAAATATAGATTAAAAATAGTTATAATTCAATATAAATACCATTTTTAATCAAATAAAATATTTATATTCAAACAAAAATATTTGTAAGTTACTTATATTTCAAATAAATTATATAAAAGTTTTCAAAATTTTTAAATGTAGTTTAGTATTTTTAATAAATTATTTACTCAGTGTTATAATGCTTTTAAATCCTGATAAATAGTTTTCAAGCATAAAAATTAAAAATAAAAACTATAACAGTTTTATAAATGTTCTAAGAAGATTATATAATTTTTCCAGAATTATTATAATAATTTAAGTATTTTTAAAAGATTATTTATGCATAAATTTAACACCTTTAAATTAAAAATTCTGAGAAAAATAAGTGGCTAGTATTTTTTGAATGGTATTTTGGACATTTACCAAGTGACTTCATTTCATTTAAAAAAAAAAAAAGAAGTTTCCTCCCCCCCTATATTTTACGCATTCCTAACTTTTATATATTTATTATTTTTTTTATAAAATTACATCATTAAACTTGTCACATTTTTATCTTTAATTCAAGTATAATATTGTCAACATTTTTAAAATATTCTTAATTACACTGATATAACAAGCTGTAACTTATTATTTTTTTATGATAAGTTTTCATATATATAATTATCTACTAAGAGTTGAACAGTTTGTTCCTCTTGGTTTGTCCGGTCACTAACCAAATACCTTAGACAAAAAGTGTGACAATTACGTTTGAAGAATTACGTAATCGAATTCCTATTTAACTCATTCAAATGTTTTTCGATCCGTATAGTCCAACTTTACAATATTAGCTTTTTACTTTTAACTTTAACGTTTAATTATAAAATTTAGGTTTTAGGCCTTGGTTTTTGACTTTTAGTTAAAAGTTGTGCGTTATGTATGTATGTATGTATGTATGTATGTATGTATGTATGTATGTATGTATGCACGTACACGTGCGCACGTATGTATATTGTATGATTACATGTATGTACCTTTTTTTTAAGTTACAGATATTCATTATATTAATAACCAATAATTTGTAAATAGGGTAAATTACATATGTCCTCTTACTAAAACCATTTATTACATATTTACCAATTATAAAACTAATTTACAAATTTTCCCTTCCTAAACCAAATATATTACATATTTATCCATTTCATTAAAAAACAAACTATGTATTTCTTATTTTACCCTAAATGAACAAACTAAAAATAATTCACATATTTCTCCTTACTATGGGGCAATCTTGGAACATAGGATATTAGTAATTTTAATTTTACATTGGGGATATATGTAATTTTGATGTTTAATAAGGAGATATATAATATTATCTTTTGTAAATAACTAAAAGAACCACATTTATAATCACATGATTTAAGGGGTATAAAAGTAATTTTACTTGAAAATAAGAGAAGTAATTATTCTTATGCCCTTCAAACTTGTGGCTAAAATTGTTTTTTTAGTTTTCATGTAACAATGGTTCTCATTTGGACATACCTCTTAAGTTACAAGTGAAACTTTGTAAGTTACATATATAGAAGTTCGTAATTTGTATATATCTTTATTTAATTTTTTTTTCTTGTTATGCTTGTAATCTTATAATTAAAAGTTATAAAATAAATTATAAATTAATTGATTGTTAAGAGTTCTCTAAGTTTTATTATATATATTTATTTGATGGTACACATTCAATGAAAGGTGGTTGGGTTATGACGGTACACGTTCAATGAAGGGTAGTTGGGTTATGATAGTAGAATTTGCTGCCACAATTAATGTTGTTAAAATTCGAAAATATTATGTTATGTTTTGGAAGAATACGTACATTTGTTTAATTAATTAATTGTTGATCCCTTGCTCTCTCCTCTTCTTTTTCTTTTAACGTCCAACAAAACTTTTATATTAACTTATGAAAATTAGGACTAACAAATAGTTAGTCCCGCATTACACACCATAATACATAGAAACATCATACACCCAATCTAGAGAGATCAAAATTACACCACAGGTACCAAGACAAAGATTCGAACTTAGTATGGGTGTTTTAATCGTATATAAATAACCTTAATAGCTGGGTATTGCTAATTTTCTACATATTTAAGTTATTTAATATGTTATGTAGTGATATAATCATTTTGTAAAGTAAATATTAAATTAAAAATTATTTAAAATCATCCACATTTACGTATGATATTTGATAAAAATTAAGTTTCGAAAGTTAAATGTTGGCACATTGTTTGAAAAACTTACTTTTTTTCAAATATGTTGCGTAAATATGGATGATTTTAAATAATTTTTAATATATTATTTGCTTTATAAAATGATTATATCACCACTTAACATATTAAATAAGTTAAATATATTAAAAATTAGCAATAACCTACTATTCAGGTTATTTTTATAGGATTAGAACACCTATAATAAGTTGAATGACATAATTGAGAAAAAAAAATCCAATGACATAATTAGAACAGTTAGAAAAATTGTTTACATTTATGTAGAGTTATTTTATAAAAATATGTTCGACTATTTCATCATGCTCATCACAAAAAACCCACTAATAAAATAATAAAATAATAACCATGTTTGCTCAGTTAAGTTATTCTATTTTTTTTTTACTTCAAAACTCCTAACATTTTTATATCATAGTGGTAATTTGTTAACTTTTAATTATGTTTTTTTTAATATACACATATAAATATACATGTATATGTAAATGCCAAAGTTAATAAGAAAACCTTAATTTTAAATAAAATTCAGAACTAATCACAAACATATATGTAGCTGAGGCGTATATGAAGAGTATAGACCTATGCGCGGGGCTATACGCCACGTATAAACCTATACGAGGAGTATGGGGTCGGTGGGGGTGTTGAATTAAGAAATGTGGGTGTGTGAATAACCATTCCCTTGTTATATAGTACAAGAATTTCTTATTTTATGTATATGTGCAAGTTCACAAATGTTAGTAATTTTGCACATGCGCAAGTTTTTATCAATTTTCAGTGACAAGTGAAAAATACTAAAACCTTACACCTATACTAAATCACTTACGCATGTGAATCACTTACAACTCGTTAAATGAATCCAACCTTAACTTATATTGATCTAAAAAATAACATAGTATAAAAATCAAAGAGGAATTTTTGATTTAAAAATAGGAAAATGAAATAAATTTTAAGATTTTAGGTTTAGGGTTTACTTTTAAGGTGTATGATTTAGTTTATTGGCTTTCTAGTATAGGTTCTACGAATTGGTTCCTACCCTCATGTATGTATGTATGTATGTATGTATGTATGTATGTATGTATGTATGTATGTAGGATTCACATCAAATAATAACACACCCTTATTGTATTAACCCGAAATAACCTGCCAAGATCAACCCGAATCTTTTGATTTTTTTTTTCAAAATCTTTATTTTACAAGTATAAGAGTATGTTCTTATATGTGTTTGTGCAAATTCTTTTTCGTTTGAGATCCTAAATCACTGTAAGTTTCCTTACGACAATGTAGTATTTATAGTGCTGTAAGGCAACTTACAGTGATGTAGGATCTTAAACGAAATAGAATTTGCACAAACACATAAAAGAACATACTCTTATACATGCAAAACAAAGATTTTGAAAAAAAAACAAAAGATTTAGGTTGTCTTGGCGGGTTATTTCGGGTTAATACAATAAGTAAAGTTAACAAAGGATCCTTACACTACATATATATATATAGGACCCGCATCAAATAATAACCCACCCTTATTGTATTCACCCGAAATAACCCGCCAAAATCAACCCGAATCTTTTTTTTTTAATCTTTATTTTACATGTACAAGAGTATGTTCTTTTATGTGTTTGTGCAAATTCTTTTTCGTTTGAGATGCTACATCACTGTAAGTTGCCTTACAGCACTGTAAATATTACATTGTTCTTCAACTGTTCTTCACAAACCAATAATTTTCAACCCAAAAATGAATCTAAACTACAAAATTCTTACCATGATCTCGTTGAAATTTTTCGCTAAGAGCATCAAGCTCTCATATCACTTGTAGGTTATGATTTCACCACGTCGGATCTTTAAATCAAAACTTCAACATACGTACCACTTTGGGATGGGCGGAATTAAAACCGAAGATTAAGGGTCTGTTTGGTATGAAGGAATGAAATGAATGGGGGAATGGAATGGACGTGGGAAAGAAATGAATCATTACCATTACATTGTCATGTTTGGTTACCTCTGGTAACGAAATGATTCGTTACTTCTTGTTATTTGATAGACACGAGAAAATGAAGGATTGTAATACAACTTATGGGTCGAGTCGTGGTTATAATCATTGTTCGAATCATGGGTCGGGTCATGTGTCATGGGTCGAGTCATGGTTTGACTCATCGTTCGGTTCGTTGGTCGGTTGTTGTTTAGATCATGGTTCGATCATGGGGAATTTCATGGATCGGGTCATGGTTTCATTTGTGGATGGGGTCATGGTCTTGTCATGGTTCAGGTCATGAGTCGAGTCATGGTTTGGTTCATGGGTGGGGTCATTGTTTGAGTCAAGGGTTGGGTAATTTTTTGAGTCATGGATTGGATCATGGTTTAGGTCATGGTTCAGGACATGGTTTAGGTCATGGTTCGAGTTATGGTTTGGGTCATGATTCGGATCATGGTTTGGGTCATTGTTCGCGTCATGGTTCACATCATGGGTCTGGTCATAGTTCGAATCATGGTTCGCGTTATGGTTCAGGTCACAGGTCGAGTCATGGCTTGAATCATGGTTCGCGTCATGGTTCAAGTCATGGTTTGGGTTGTGGGTCAGGTGAAGGGTGATGTTATGGTTTTGGACATGGGTAAGGTCATGGTTTGGACATGGGTCGGGTCATTGGTTGGATCATTCCTTCAAGAGAAGGAATGAAGAAAAATCACCCTTACTCCAAGTAATGAGAATAATCAAAAGTGAAGGAATCATATTCCTTATGGAATGATGCATTCCATTCCTGTGTGGTAACCAAACACATTTCTTTTTATTCCAACATAATGACTCATTTCATTCCATCATTCATTCATGCATACCAAACGCTACCTAAATGAATAAGAATTTGTAGAAAATATAAGATAATTATTGTGACAATTGCATACGACAATTACGGGAACAATGACGTGAGCACATTTGGTCATGCTTGAAATCCACGTTGTTTTAGCTATTGTAATTATTACAGGTTTATAGTATGCGAAAAATGGTGAACGTGGGCGAAAACCGTGTGCGAAACGGAGTTACGGCTTGTCCGGAATCGCGAAACGAAGATAAGATCAAAAATCTGGATTTCCCATCCTGCGCGGTACGCCCCGGGCCAACCTCCGAGGTGGGGCGACGCGCCTGGGGTGTTATGTCGGCAAAAATTGGATAAAACGATCAGTTTGCATCTGGAAACTCATTTTTTTCTTCTATCTCGACTTTTCTTGCTTCCAGGCGAAGAACCAGCCTTTGTAACCATAAAATCTCCATTTTGAAGCCATCAGAAGCCATAGATCGCACCAAGGAACAAATCTACAAGCCCTGATCGTTGTTCTACGCGCAGAAATCTGTCAGATTAGGTAACGGTTTGTTTTAACCTTCTAGCTTGATTTTGATTGATTAGATCTTATTTTTGAATGTAATGATATACTTAGGGTTGTTGATTATTGCCTAGATGATGGCTAGGATTGATTATAAACGAAGAACACGATGTTTTAACGGGTAAATCCTTGTTTTGATCCGTTGTAATGCCCGGTTTACATGAAATCATACCCATGATTATAATGGTTTAAACCATTTGATTATGACAACGTAGGTGATTAGTTTGATTAATCTTTGAAATGCAAGGTTAAATCCAAGTGTTTCAAACTAATCACGATCATTAACATACTCATTGGAATGATTATCTGATGTTTATGATAACAGTCAGATTAGTATGTTAAACATGGTTGTTAAACCTATTCTAATGCTACATTGTGATATTTCATGATATTTGGGTAATCAATAACAAGGATTGATCATTCCTAAGCCATTAATCTGCCTAGAAACTGTTTTAGCATTATAATCAACAACATTAACTATTTGGTTAATCCGAGACTATTCTGGTTAATCAAGAGTGTCGTCAACTCTGTATTAGGAATCTAATTCAAGGTAGGTTCCTACATTATCATACATTGTATGATATGACATCAAAATAACTAATTAAATACTCAATATCGGTTTGATGACTTTCAAAGCAATGTCTTTGACATTGAACGTTCAGAAAGATCTAATTAGTAAGTTAAAACCTAAATAACTCATTAAACATAAATAAATGCAGAATCACCTCTTTATTATCAGTTTCGAGATATTCTGCTACTTCTGTGTTATCAGGTGAGTTTCGTACAACCCCTTTTCTTTTTAATCTTTTATAAACATCGGGGTAGCACTGTAAAACTTTTCAGAACTATATGATATGTATCAATGTTATCTATATGATTTATGTGATCTGTTGAGAACTTGTGAATTTCATGGGATTGTGTTTGTAAACCAGAACTCTATCACGAGACCTAAAAGTCCTCATTCTTGACTTGTATCTAGTGAACCCGTGTGGGGCCGAACAGGGAACAACGATAGTACTATCGGCTGACAACCCATTTGCTAGGAGTTTGCAACTCCCCTTGCTGTGAATGTTTGTTACCTGTTTTACTATATGTCACACCCCCAAATTTCCACTCGTGGTGTCAGTCCACGTGGGTGTGACGTGGCCAGAATCGCAGCTCATGGTCATATAGAACAACTCTATATACATTAACAATCACAATGTTTGACATACACTTAGTAAAATAGTTTGCAGCGGAAAAAATAGTCATAAATTGCAACGGAAATATCATAAGTTAAATACATGCAGCGGAAATACGAATTGTCAGACACTACATTGTATCTATACATATCATAAATAAAATTGTTTTCAAATGATAAGACAGAAATGCATGCGGTTCCTATTGTCCCTTAACGTGTGCATTCCTGATATCCATAGCCTGTTAGTTACCTGAGAATACCATTTTGAAAAGTGTCAACACAAAGGTTGGTGAGTTCACAGGTTTTGATATACATATAGTAATAAAAGTGAGTCATGTTGTTTATCATATGTTAGTGCCGAGCCCTAGGCTCCAAGTGTCAGTGCGTCACTACCGAACTAGACTTGTTTGTCCTTGCCTCCGCTGTGTCTCGTATACACAGCAAGTTAGGTCAAAGTTTCACGTGTTATGAAATCCAGTCAATATTGTGCCACGCGGGGTTAGTCATACCCAAACGGATCCATTCAAACCTACCATGTTGTTCGTACATTAACGGTAAGACTTTGTGAGGACTTGTTACGAGTTCAACACTTAATGTTTGTCTAATAAACCAGCATACACAAAATGTTTGTACAGTAATAGATGTTTGACTCGATGTAACGAGTATTCTCCCCCTATTTAAAAGCGTTTGAAAGAGAGTAAAGAGGGCCGTAAACTCACCTTAGTGTGCACATAATAGAATGCGTAAGCTCCTCGTGTGATAAGCGCGTCGGTCACCGGCAACCTATATCGTATACCGTTCGTGAGTTTGTGTAAGTGACCATGCTAGTGTTTGTGTTAGTGCCCGTGTTTGTGCTCAACAACTCTCGGTTGTTCATGTTTGTCAGAGTCGGTCCACAATGACCGTGTTTGCTTGTGTTGGTCCACATTGACCGTGTTTGACCGTGTCAAGTCAACGACCCGTTGGTGAACCATGTGACGGTTTGTGAATCGTGTAGCAATCGTGCAAGTGTTCGTCGTGTGCAAAACACGCAAGTCGCGTCTATGGATCACTTACTAATTATAGTAAGTTTCCATTTATGGAAAGTTCATGAAGCATATTGATTTAAGAGTTCTAGCATGCTTATTAGTCCTACGTGATCATGTTAACACATAGCACATCATCATACGGAGTCACATAAGTCATTTTCATCATGTTAGCACACAAAAGTTTCCTAAAATGGAAAATTTCCATTTATAGCATACGTGATATCGAAAACCGTCTAACTTAGCATCTAATCATCATATTACAACACAATACATCACTTAGCATGCTCGAATCAAACAAAATATTCATATGTCGATTTTTGTAAAAATAAAGTTACTATAAATAGTAACTTTGTAATTTTTGTATAAAAATGATTATATAAGCATTCCTAAACCATCCTTATGGCACAAATCATCATAATAACCAATCTAACCTCATTTAAACATGTCCACATAACCCAAATCATCATGTATCAATATTTTGACAACAAAAGTTACTAAAAATAGTAACTATGTTAAATATGACCAAAATCATCATCAAATTCCCATTTCAAGCATCCTAATCATCATAATATCATTCAAGTAGCAATTTCATATACATGCATTTTCATCATTTCATCCATAACAACATTTTGACCATAAAAAGTTTCTAATAATAGAAGGTTTATCAAAACTCATCATTTTAATCATTTTAATCAAGTCTAACCATGAGTAATCCTTCTAATATCATCAACAAATTCTTACAATCATCAAAAATCATCCCAATGCTCATGGATCATACATGCATGTATTTATAACATCATAAATCCTCATTTTAAGCATAGAAACTTATATGCAACATCTTGGATTGTCATAAATCATCATAATAACACCATAGATCATCATCAACAGTAGCAAAAGCATCAAACCCACAAACAAATCTCGTGCATGTGGACCATGAGTGCTTGCATGTGGATTTTAACACATGCATGTGTGTGTAGAAGTGAGAAATGGGCATTTTAGCCATAAGAGATGTAGGGACTACCTTCTAAGCCTCTTGAATCCCCTGAGATGATGCTTCTACAGCTCCTGGAACTCTTGAATCGTTGGTCTCGACAAGGAAAAGAAGGTGGTGATGAGAGGTGGTGGTTTAGAAGGCTTGTTTCAATGTCCTTGAGCTTCAATCCCACCTCCAATGGCTTCCAAGCAAGAAGATAGAGTGTAACAGAGGTTCTGGAATCGAATATGGCGAGTTATGATGGGTAGGCTCCGGAGAAAGAGTGTAGAGGTGGTTTGAAATGATTTCATCTTGGTTTTATAAAGATATTGTCGACTGGACGGCGTCGTGTACCGCGATGGAGGTTCAAAATGTGCTTCGCGTAGCGCGAAGAAATCCGGGAGTCAACTCCCCACGACGCCTGTCGCGCACCACGACGATTCCTCCTGTTGGGCCATCGCGTACCGCGATGGGCCACTGGAGAGCCCAATAAACCTGTTTCAATGGGTTTGATCCGTTCGTCGTCGTTTTCACGTTTACGAACTATCGTTTGGCTTCGTTTGAGCTTCCAAGCTCAATGTGTAAGTGTTTTGTGAGGTTTCAAGTGTTGTGTTACACAATGTGCTAGACGTTCACCAACGTTCGCGTGTTTTAACATGTGTGTGATGTTTGTCGATAATTCTTCGAATTATCTAGTCATGTGTCAGTGTTCGTATTGTCGTGCCACGTGTCACACTAAATTAAACTAATTCTAGTGCCACGTGTACATAAAGCATTTAAATAAATATTTAAATAAATAATAAACTGACCTGGAAATTACGGGGTGTCACATCCTCCCCTTGTTAGAAAGAATTTCGTCCCGAAATTCAACTTTCGTTGCTAGTGTTTGTCTGTTCCGCGAACATGTGTGGGTACTTTTGTTTCATCTGGTCTTCACGTTCCCATGTGAATTCCGGTCCTCGTCGCGAATTCCATCGCACCTTCACTATCGGTATTTTGCTGAGTTTGAGTTTCTTGGTTTCCCGGTCCATAATTTCCACCGGTTCATCAACGAAGTTCAGTTGTTCGTCGATCGGTATCTCCTCAAGAGGAATAACTAGTGTCTCATCAGATAGGCACTTTTTGAGATTCGAGATGTGAAACACGTTGTGCATGCAGCTCAGTTCGTCTGGCAGGTTTAGTTCGTAGGCCACAGGGCCTATTCGTTTAGTAATCTCGAAAGGTCCAATGTAACGAGGGTTCAACTTGCCTCGTCTGCCAAACCGTATGACTCCCTTCCAGGGCGAGACCTTGAGTAACACTCTGTCTCCCACCTGGAACTCTAACGTTTTGCGTCGCTTGTCGGCATAGCTTTTCTGTCTGTCCCTAGCTGCTGCCATCTGTTTGCGTATTTGCACGATCTTCTTAGTCGTTTCGTGCACGAGTTCTGGATCGGTCAGTTGGCTGTCTCCAACTTCTGCCCAGCAGATAGGTGATCGACACTTACGCTCGTAAAGTGCCTCGAATGGTGCAGCTTGGATGCTAGTGTGGTAGCTGTTGTTGTATGAAAACTCAACTAATGGTAGATGAGTTTCCCAGCTACTCCCAAAATCAATAACACATGCCCGGAGCATGTCCTCCAGTGTCTGTATGGTTCGCTCACTCTGTCCATCCGTCTGCGGGTGGTAAGCGGTACTCGTGTCCAATCTCGTGCCCAAAGCCTTATGTAAAGACTTCCAGAAGTGCGACGTGAATCGACTGTCGCGGTCAGATATGATCGAGATTGGCACTCCATGGCGAGTGATCGCTTCCTTCAAATAAATCCGAGTTAATTTGTCTAATTTGTCGGTCTCTTTGATTGGTAGAAAATGGGCAGACTTGGTCAGTCGGTCTACGATAACCGAGATGGTATCGCAACCACTTGTCGTGTCACACCCCAACCGATGGCGGAAACATCGGGATGAGACGAACAAATTGCTCAAAACTTCATAACACTATGTGACAACATAACTTAAGATTCGAATTTCATTTCAAACTAAAATGTCATACAAATATTCCAAATAAAGTATAACCTTGTTCATAACATACATTTAAAATAACAAAATTTATCTAGGTGTGTATCTATGTCCACCTAAATAGCATTCCTGCTCAACATCAACTCATCAATCATCCTGCAACATGTATTAAAATATATCAGCAAAAGGTTGGCGAGTATACAAGTTTTCATACATAGCTTAATATAGAATAAAAGTGATTAAAGTCTCATATCCAACATGAATCATAATTTTGCAAGTTAACTAGCATGCCGAAACGGTGTACAATATGTTCAAACCCAAGAATCCAACGCGTTAAAGTAGCCTATCCCAAAAGAGTGACGGGAGGTTAACATGTTTAACTTAACAATACCCCAAGTTTCGTGGGCGGTGCGTTAATCCTATAGCGCTATAATTGTTAAGGTAGGCTAGCAAAGTTAATGAAGCATATATCGACACAAATAGTTTACATTAGCATTCAAGTCCAACAAGCATCATAAAGTTTCATGTTAATGCATGGATAGAGTGTGATAAAAATAGTTTCATGTGAAGTGTAATTTATATAGCATACATGCTGCACCCAAAGTGATAAAAAAGGCAAAATGTGATCAAGTATACTCACGGCTTTGCAAGCTTCCTACTTGATATCCCGTGAGTGTTGTTAATTAGTTAGGATGAAGCACCTTGTCCTCCTACACGAAGAAACATAGGTGTGTGGGTCTGGAGGAGTTTTAACAGAAGATTATAGATTCGGAATTTAACAATCATGAAAATAAGCATATGAAAATAATCACCTTGTACACATAACACGTGTTCTTGACACTGTCAAAACTCAAAGGAGTTTATGTGTTTTCATGGATTCAAAGATCCATTAGAGTCGTGACAAGCATTAAGATCTCTAGATGATACAACTCAACATTTGACAAGAGATCACTAGACTATCATCAAGGTTTAGTTGTGTAGATAATATATATTTTATATATATAGAGTAAGTATAATATAGTCAAGCATGAGGTGGGAGGATTACCCATCCACTTAAGACCTCTTTAAGTGGATGGGTAATCCTCCCACCTCATGCTTGACTATATTATACTTACTCTATATATATAAAATATATATTATCTACACAACTAAACCTTGATGATAGTCTAGTGATCTCTTGTCAAATGTTGAGTTGTATCATCTAGAGATCTTAATGCTTGTCACGACTCTAATGGATCTTTGAATCCATGAAAACACATAAACTCCTTTGAGTTTTGACAGTGTCAAGAACACGTGTTATGTGTACAAGGTGATTATTTTCGTATGCTTATTTTCATACATAGCTTAATATAGAATAAAAGTGATTAAAGTCTCATATCCAACATGAATCATAATTTTGCAAGTTAACTAGCATGCCGAAACGGTGTACAATATGTTCAAACCCAAGAATCCAACGCGTTAAAGTAGCCTATCCCAAAAGAGTGACGGGAGGTTAACATGTTTAACTTAACAATACCCCAAGTTTCGTGGGCGGTGCGTTAATCCTATAGCGCTATAATTGTTAAGGTAGGCTAGCAAAGTTAATGAAGCATATATCGACACAAATAGTTTACATTAGCATTCAAGTCCAACAAGCATCATAAAGTTTCATGTTAATGCATGGATAGAGTGTGATAAAAATAGTTTCATGTGAAGTGTAATTTATATAGCATACAAAATATTTGTATGACATTTTAGTTTGAAATGAAATTCGAATCTTAAGTTATGTTGTCACATAGTGTTATGAAGTTTTGAGCAATTTGTTCGTCTCAACCAGATGTTTCCGCCATCGGTTGGGGTGTGACATGTCGTCTTTGGCAGTTTAGTGATGAAGTCCATGGAAATCTGCTCCCATTTCCACCTTGGTAATTCCGGTTGTTGAAGTAACCCTGATGGCTTTTGGTACTCAATTTTGACCTTTGAGCACGTTAGACATTTACCGACATAAGTTGCTATCTCAGCTTTCATGTTCGGCCACAAGTAAGTTGTCTTTAGGTCATGATACATCTTGTCAGAGCCCGGATGTACGGAATACCGGCTCTTGTGTGCTTCGTCCATCACTACTTCTCTCAATACCCCGTAGCGTGGAATCCAAATTCGATCGATTAGATAATAAGCTCCGTCACCCTTTTCTTTCATTTGCTTATCCATGCCGTGCATGGCTTCAAGAGTGAGGTTTTCAGTTTTTAAGGCTTCTTGTTGTGCGATCCTGATCTGATTTAGTAATTCAGAATGAATCGTGAGTTGTAGGGCACGCATGCGTTTTGTTGTTTCCTTCCGGCTTAGTGCTTCAGCCACTACGTTCGCTTTTCCAGGATGATATTTGATAGCGCAATCATAATCGCCGATGAGTTCGACCCATCTTCGTTGCCTCATGTTTAGCTCCTTCTAGTCGAAGATGTGCTGCAGGCTCTTATGATCGGTATAAATAGTGCATTTCGTGCTATATAAGTATTGTCGCCAGATCTTCAAGGCAAATACTACGGCTCCCAACTCAAGGTCATGAGTCGTGTAGTTTTTCTCATGCACCTTTAGTTGTCGTGAAGCGTATGCTATCACCTTCTCGCGTTGCATCAGCACGCAACCAAGTCCTTGTTTCGAGGCATCCTAGTACACCACGAAATCGTCGCATCCTTCTGGCAGGGATAGGATGGGTGCAGTACATAGTTTCTGCTTCAATAGGTTGAAAGCAGCTTCCTGTTTGTCTCCCCAGTCAAATTTCTTGTCTTTATGAGTCAGGGATGTCAGTGATTGGGCGATTTTTGAGAATCCCTCAATGAATCTTCGGTAGTACCCGGCCAGACCTAGAAACTGTCGCACTTTGGTTGGAGTCTTGGGTGCTTCCCAGTTCTTGATGGCTTCGATCTTAGCTGGA
Organism: Mikania micrantha; assembly: GCA_009363875.1. NCBI lineage: Eukaryota > Viridiplantae > Streptophyta > Magnoliopsida > Asterales > Asteraceae > Mikania > Mikania micrantha. Next base: position 65,783,891 of record CM018683.1, on the reverse strand, counting down.
TCTATGTGTATTCCCTGCTCATTAACTACGTGTCCAAGGAATTGGACTTCGCGGATCCAAAAGTCGCACTTTAAAAATTTTGCGTACAGCTGTTCCTTCTTCAATAACTCCAAGACCAGCCTCAGATGTTCAGCATGTTCTTTCTGATTCTTTGAATAAATCAGAATATCGTCAATGAACACTATTACGAATTTGTCAAGATAAGGTTTGCACACTCTATTCATAAGGTCCATGAATACTGCGGGTGCGTTGGTTAGTCCAAAGGGCATAACCAGAAATTCGTAGTGTCCGTATCGGGTTCTGAAGGCTGTCTTAGGAATATCATTTTCCTGTATCCTCAATTGACGGTAGCCCGATCTCAAATCGATCTTTGAATAGTAGCTTGACCCTTGCAACTTGCCAAACAAATCGTCTATTCGCGGCAGTGGGTATCGATTCTTGATCGTCACCTTGTTCAGCTCTCTGTAGTCAATGCACATACGGAATGATCTGTCTTTCTTCTTCACGAATAAGACCGGTGCTCCCCAAGGTGAGAAGCTCGGTCTGATAAATCCCTTGTCTAACAGTTCCTGCAACCGGTTAGACAGTTCTTGCATCTCAGTCGGTGCTAATCGATATGGAGCTTTAGCAATCGGTGCTGCTCCGGGTGTGAGGTCTATCTGAAACTCGACTTGTCGTTTCGGAGCTAGTCCAGGCAGATCCTCGGGAAACACTTCGGGAAATTCGCGGACTACGGCGATGTCCTCAACCTTCCTTTCTTTCTTTGGTTGTTCCGTGATGAGGGCTAGTATTGCAGTGTATCCCTTCTGAATGTACTTGTTGGCCTTCATGCATGACATGATGTTCAGAGGTATTCCCCGTCATTCCCCTTGAATCGAGATCTGTTCTCCGTTCTGCAACGTCACTCATACGACCTTCTCTTTGCATACGATCTAAGCTTGGTTAGCGGATAACCAATCCATTCCAACGACCACGTCGAAGCTTCTGAGAGTCACCGGCATCAAATCGATTTCGAGTTCATGATCCGCCAAAACCATGACGCACCCTCGAAAGACGTGTTGTGTTTCCATTAGTTTTCCGTCGGCTAACTCTACGGTATACTTATAGTCTGGTGGTGTTGGGGTAATATCTAGCAATTTACTAAACTCACTAGATATAAAGCTCCTATCGGCACCGGTATCAAATAATATGCTAGCGTAGACATTATTTAAAAGAAACTTACCGGTTACGATGTTGGGATCGTCTTTGGCTTCCCCCGAGCCAATCACAAACGCCCGACCCTTGGCCGCTCCTCCTTCGGCCTTCTTCATCTGAGGGCAATCCCTCCTCATATGCCCCGGTTTTCCACATTCATAACACCCTCTGAGGGTGTTTGGGTTGTTGTTGTTCTGGTTCTGGTTGGGGTTGTTGTTGTTGATAGGAAACTTGGATCTGCAGTCTTTGGCCATGTGGCCATGTCTTCCGCACTTCAGGCACCGGTATCGCTCGCATTGCCCAAAGTGGTGATAAGAACACCGGTTGCATAGAGGGTATTTTCCTTGATACACACCCTTCCCCTTATCATCGGGTTGGGTGGCAGTGAAAGCTCTGGCTGGTGCAGATCGTTGCTGTTGGGATTGATGAGTTTAATGGTGGCTGGGTTCCCATTTCCGTTTCTGGCTCTCTTGAGGCTTCAGATGTTCGCCTCGCTTGGGTAACTTGCCCTGGGCTACCGCTTGGTCAGTTAACTTGTGAGCCAGTCTGATCAGTGGTTGGATGGTGGTGAGGTCAGACGCAGTCACCATGCTCTGAATTTGTTCGGGCAGCCCACTGATGAACTGCTCGATCTTCTTGTATTCCGGCGTCACCATTGCCGGGCATAGCTTACACAGCTCGTGAAATCGAGTACAGTATTGCTCGATCTCAGATCCAACCATCTTATGGACCCAGAATTCAGCTTCCAGCTTCCTAATCTCATCACGAGGACAATACTCCTCTTGCAGCAATCGGGTGAAGTCAGCCCACGACATAGAGTTGGCACCGTCCAACCCCAGTGTTTGAACATGAGTGTTCCACCAAGTGAGGGCGGGTCCCTCGAGTGTACCGATCGTGTATTTGACCCGATTTTCTTCCGCACATTCGCACATGGCGAACACAGATTCCACCTTTTCCACCCAGCGGAGCATCCCGACCGCTCCCTCGGTTCCCTTGAACTTGTGTGGGTGGCAGTTCAGAAAGGATTTGAAAGAACATCCTTTGCTATTGTTGCCTTGCGATCCTGTTAGTCAGAAACCAATGTCGTGTGTTAGTGTCGTGGTAGCTACACTATGTTAGTCATGTTAGGCGAGTGTTAGTACCGTTGTTGTTTCCACTAGTTTCGTTGTGTATGCGGTTTGCTTCGTACTCAGCGAGTACTTTGTTGACCTGTTGGTCAACCAGCATTTTGATCCTTGCTGCTTCAGCTCTGCGATTGGGATTACGCACATAGGGTCCCCCTCCAGACATGGTTCTATATGGAAAGGACAGGATGCTAGTTAGGACATGTTAGTGTGTTAGCCAAATGTCATGTCAGAAGTCAAGTCAGATGTCATGTCAGAGGTTATGTTAGCAACAACCATAATGATACAATGAGTAAGACAAATAGAATTCTCATTAATAATAAGCTTGAAGTACAATGATTTTCAAAAGGTAATAACAATACGAGTTTGTACGAGTACATCCAGCTCGTTTAGGCAAATACAAAAAGAAACATAAGTAAAATAACACAACTAGTCGGAGTCCATGTTGACATGTGAAATGTCACTTTCCGCTCCGTCATCATCCTCTGCCGGCTAGGGATCCTCATCCGGATCCTCGTCGAAGTCTCCCTCCTCGAGGTCGTTGACCTCAAACTGAGGGCCGTCGTCAACTGGTGGTTCCTCGATGAACTGCTCGGCCCACGCATTAAGCATGGCCTCACTGGCTAGGACCATCGCATGAGTCACCTCATTGGCGACTCGATTCTCCGTAATGCGTCCGTCATGCTCCTGCATGACATCCATCATCTGTCCGTGCTGACTCATCAGCTGGGACACCTGGAGATGTAAGGTCTCCACCTGCTCCTCTAACCTATGATTACGCCTCTCAAGGCGGTCGTTCTTCTCTCGAAGAACTCGGACCTCGTCCGACAGCTCGCCGCTCCTCATGGCCTCACGTCGGGAGAAGGCCACATGAGCCGCGAATGCCTGCTCCATCGGCACTCCAAGTGATGGCAGTCGTTGCCCTGCCGAGGTGTCACCAGGATACCGGGGCGAAGGTACCCTCTCTCCGATGATCCACTCCTGTATCACCATAGGTAGCCATCTCCAATACCGAGCTCGTGCCGCGTGTCGAGCCCGTCTGTCCATTTCAGCGTCGACCTGTGCTACAATATCATCGACTCGTCGTCGACTCTCTGCAGTCAAGTCATCGGCTACCGAGCGTCTGCCCGGGTTCCTGCTGGTGTCGTCATTGTTGGCCATTCCTGTAATTCTCAAGTTAGTAAACAACAATTTAACATAAGTAATAACTTCATCAATGTGCAAGTTCTATGTGTAGTGTCTAAAGTTAAGCAATGGCTATAGTCTAAGTTTACTACATGCAAACCTAGTTCTCTATAACCAAGGCTCTGATACCAGTCTGTCACACCCCCAAATTCCCACTCGTGGTGTCAGTCCACGTGGGTGTGACGTGGCCAGAATCACAGCTCATGGTCATATAGAACAACTCTATATAAGTTAACAATCACAATGTTTGACATACACTTAGTAAAATAGTTTGCAGCGGAATAAATAGTCATAAATTTCAGCGGAAATATCATAAGTTAAATACACGCAGCGGAAATACGAATTGTCAGACACTACATTGTATCAATACATATCATAAATAAAATTGTTTTCAAATGATAAGATAGAAATGCATGCGGTTCCTATTGCTCATCCCTTAGCGTGTGCATTCCTGATATCCATAGCCTGTTAGTTACCTGAGAATACCAGTTTGAAAAGTGTCAACACAAAGGTTGGTGAGTTCACAGGTTTTGATATACATATAGTAATAAAAGTGTGTCATGCTGTTTATCATATGTTAGTAGGCCCTAGGCTCCAAGTGTCAGTGCGTCACTACCGAACTAGACTTGTTTGTCCTTGCCTCCGCTGTGTCTCGTATACACAGCAAGTTAGTTCAAAGTTTCACGTGTTATGACATCCAGTCAATATTGTGCCACGTGGGGTTAGTCATACCCAAACGGATCCATTCAAACCTACCACGTTGTTCGTACATTAACAGTAAGACTTTGTGAGGACTTGTTACGAGTTCAACACTTAATGTTTGTCTAATAAACCAGCATACACAAAATGTTTGTACAGTAATAGATGTTTGACTCGATGTAACTAGTATTCTCCCCCTATTTAAAAGCATTTGAAAGAGAGTAAAGAGGGGCCGTAAACTCACCTTAGTGTGCACGTAATAGAATGCGTAAGCTCCTCGTGTGATAAGCGCGTCGGTCACCGGCAACCTATATCGTATACCGTTCGTGAGTTTGTGTTAGTGACCGTGCTAGTGTTTGTGTTAGTGCCCGTGTTTGTGCTCAAAAACTCTCGGTTGTTCATGTTTGTCAGTGTCGGTCCACAATGACCGTGTTTTCTCGTGTTGGTCCACGTTGACCGTGTTTGACCGTGTCAAGTCAACGACTTGTTGGTGAACCGTGTGACGGTTTGTTAATCATGTAGCAATCGTGCAAGTGTTCGTCGTGTGCAAAACACGCAAGTCGCATATATGGATCACTTACTAATTATAGTAAGTTTCCATTTATGGAAAGTTCATGATGCAGATTGATTTAAGAGTTCTAGCATGCTCATTAGTCCTACGTGATCATGTTAACACATAGCACATCATCATACGGAGTCACATAAGTCATTTTCGTCATGTTAGCACACAAAAGTTTCCTAAAATGGAAAGTTTCCATTTATAGCATACGTGATATCGGAAACCATCTAACTTAGCATCTAATCATCATATTAGAACATAATACATCACTTAGCATGCTCGAATCAAACAAAATATTCATATGTCTGTTTTTGTAAAAATAAAGTTACTATAAATAGTAACTTTGTAGTTTTTGTATAAAAATGATTATCTAAGCATTCCTAAACCATCCTTATGTCACAAATCATCATAATAACAATCTAACCTCATTTAAACATGTCAACATAACCCAAATCATCATGTATCAATATTTTGACTACAAAAGTTACTAAAAATAGTAACTATGTTAAATATGACCAAAATCATCATCAAATTCCCATTTCAAGCATCCTAATCATCATAATATCATTCAAGTATCAATTTCATATACATGCATGTTCATCATTTCATCCATAACAACATTTTGACCATAAAAAGTTTCTAATAATAGAAGGTTTATCAAAACTCATCATTTTAATCATTTTAATCAAGTCTAACCATGAGTAATCCTTCTAATATCATCAACAAATGCTTACAATCATCCAAAATCATCCCAATGCTCATGGATCATACATGCATGTATTTATAACATCATAAATCCTCATTTTAAGCATAGAAACTTATATGCAACATCTTGGATTGTCATAAATCATCATAATAACACCATAGATCATCATCAACAGTAGCAAAAGCATCAAACCCACAAACAAATCTCGTGCATGTGGACCTTCGTGCTTGCATGTGGATTTTAACACATGCATGTGTGTGTAGAAGTGAGAAATGGGCATTTTAGCCATGAGAGATGTAGGGACTACCTTCTAAGCCTCTTGAATCCCCTGAGATGATGCTTCTACAGCTCCTGGAACTCTTGAATCGTTGGTCTCGACAAGGACAAGAAGGTGGTGATGAGAGGTGGTGGTTTTGAAGGCTTGTTTCAATGTCCTTGAGCTTCAATCCCACCTCCAATGGCTTCCAAGCAAGAAGAAAGAGTGTAACAGAGGTTCTGGAATCGAAAATGGCGAGTTATGATGGGTAGGCTCCGGAGAAAGAGTGTAGAGGTGGTTTGAAATGATTTCATCTTGGTTTTATAAAGATATTGTCGACTGGGCGGCGTCGCGTACCGCGATGGAGGTTCAAAAAGTGCTTCGCGTAGTGCGAAGAAATCCGGGAGTCAACTCCTCGCGACGCCTGTCGCGCACCTCGACGATTCCTCCTGTTGGGCCATCGCATACCGCGATGGGCCACTGTAGAGCCCAATAAACCTGTTTCAATGGGTTTGATCCGTTCGTCGTCGTTTTCACGTTTACGAACTATCGTTTGAGCTTCCAAGCTCAATGTGTGAGTGTTTTGTGAGGTTTCAAGTGTTGTGTTACACAATGTGCTAGACGTTCACCAACGTTCGCATGTTTTGACATGTGTGTGATGTTTGTCGATAATTCTTCGAATTATCTAGTCATGTGTCAGTGTTCGTATTGTCGTGCCACGTGTCACACTAAATTAAACTAGTTTTAGGTGGACTTAGAGACCTAGACTATAACCATAGGCTCGTATAGTGACACAGAGAGCACCGAACATAACTAATGAACAAAACTTGTTTTGAATGAAGCCAGAATAATCAGGTGGTACGAATTCCAGTTATGAGTGGCCAGCATAACTGAAATTTGCAATACGCATGCGTTCTAGTTTAATTTAATTCAAGCAGAACAATAACAATCTTAAGGATGAGTAGTTGCTCTGAGATAGGAAGAGATATCATATCATGTTTGTGTTGAATATTATTATTCAATATTTATCTCATGATACTAATCTAGAAATTTTGTATGTACAGCGATGGCGAATCCAGGAGAGCATTATATTTATCAGAGATTTCCCTACGTTATTTTGGACGACACTCCTAGCGATAGTTCCGGTTCGAGTTCGGATGCTGCGCCATCACAGGCATCATCAGCGGCATCCCAGGCTGGTCTGCAAGTGCCAGCCACACCACCACCACCATCACCATTACCACCACTACCAGCATCCCCCATTGTACCTAGTCCTCCCCACTCACCCCTGGTTGATGCCTCTGCTGAGAGGAGGCAGAGCTTCTCTCCACAAAGAGTTCCCATCTGGGACGGGATGCGACAGATGCGGGGACAGGCCCGCAAGACCACTGGGCTACCCCCACGAGACCAGATGGCTCCGCGGGATGAGCCTCAGGTTGTTCATGAGGTGGGAGAATCCTCCACCAAGCCAAGCTACGGGCCCAGATGCAGCAGGTCTCCCAACACCAGCACCATACTACCCTTGAGGATACTCGTACCACCGTACTGGAGATCCTCACCTCACACTTGACTCTTATGGAGTAGGTGAATGTTATGGGTATTGACACCCAGGCCTGGAGGACGACCGTGGAGGAGCGGCTTAGGAGGACTTGGAGGCAGGTGCTGGTTGCTGCATTCTGGCAACAAGTTGCAGTTTTGAGAGAGAGACTGCATGGATGGATCTGGATGCTCGGTATGATGAGCATCGAGGCTAGACTTCTGTGTTTAGCTATAGTGTTAGCTACTATAGCTATTGTGCTAGCCTGCTTACCATATTTCTTATGGTAAGTCTGATCGTGCATTTTACATTTTGGGACTCTTCATTGTATATACCGCTGACGAATAGGTTGTTATCAGTATGGGTGTTATTGTAACACTCTTTTGTATCGAAAATCTATGATTGTATAAAACGATAATGTAATAATAGTGACGTTTTTACTTTTGTGTACTCTGTTGTGTTTTGTATGTGATATCGCATCGTAAAATACCTGGTGAGGTATTCTGTCATCGAGAAATACCTAGTGAGGTATTCTGTCATCGTAAAATACCTTGTGTGGTATCTCGTAAAATAGCTTGATGCGATCTCGTAAAATAGCTTGGTGCTATCTCGTAAAATAGCTTGTGTGCTATTTCATAAAATAGCTTGTGTGCTATCTCGTAAAATACCTTGTGTGGTATATCGTAAATACCTTGTGTGGTAACTTACCTATTGATTGTGTAACACATTTCAAAGTCCTGTGTGGCAACGTTTCAAAGTCCTAAGTGATCATATATCAAAAACATGTAAATAATAACATATCAGTATTGATGTCACAATGCTGTGAGCTGAGTGATATTATGACATGTTTTTGGAAATAGTAGAACTAAGTATAACTACAAACATTAGTATAATCACTGTGTATTGAGAACGTATCTGGATTATGGCAAGTAGTTATACTGTATTTTATATAATCATATTTTCAACATTAGGAATTTTCAGTATAACTGAATATGATTGAATTTATGTGATCGAACGGGTTATATCTTTATATTCTTGAACTGACCTGAGTTTGTCTGCATGTGAGCAGAACAATTGCTCCTAAAAGAGGTCGACCAGCTAGGAAAGCTACCAAGAACGTTATAAACCCTAAACCGAATCAAGTCCCACCTGAGAATGTGGAACAAAATCCGGACCCACAGATCAATCCGGAAACAAATGTGGTTCCGCCTGGAAATCTGGAAACAAATACTGTTCCACCTGCTGGTGCAAGTGGATCTGAATCAAATGAAGCTATGATAGCACGAATTGTACGGGAACATCTATCAGCTTGTGGTGTTTTAACACAACACCATCCACATGTCACAACGGGTTCTGATGGGGATCATGATCATGTGGAACATAACGCTACTGGTGGGCACGTAGAAACTCATAATACCACCGGTGCAACAACTAAAACAACTGCTCCTGATCCACCACAGCAAGGATGTACTTACAAGTACTTTGCTTCCTGCAACCCTCCTACTTTCACGGGCAAAAAAGGAGCGGCTGGACTTATAAGGTGGATTGAGGAGATGGAAACAAAACTCAAAATCAGCCAATGTTTGGCAGAGCATAAGGTGTCTTATGCTGCTTGTTCTTTGGAAAAATCAGCTTTAACCTGGTGGAATACCCAGGCTAAAACTTTGGGCTCAGCTACAGTTGATTCAATGGGCTGGAATGATTTTAAAACTCTGATTAGATCAGAGTACTGTCCAATCACTGAAATTCAAAAGCTCCAGGAGGAATTCTGGAATCATTCTATGATCGGTGTTGATTGTTTAGCTTATACCGATCGGTTTCCCGAACTTACTTGCTTACTTCCTGATATGTTTCCTACGGAAGCAGCGTTGATTAAGAAGTATATAAAAGGATTGGTTCCCCAGATTCGGGGAATGGTGACGGCAGCTGAACCCACAACTTTGAAACGTACAATTCTTTTGACCACTAAGCATTCCGATGAGGCGGTAAGGAGTAGTACTTTGTCCACAAAAACTCAGACGGCGGTGGGCCGTCGTGATGTTAGTACCTCTAGTGCTGTGAGAGGTACCAAACGAAAGTGGTTTGGCAAAACTAAAACCAAAGCTCCGGTTGAGACTAGCCAGAGCAAACCAAATGTGAAAAACTACGGTGCGGTTCCTCCTGAAAGGAAACCTTATACTGGGCAGGCGCCCAAATGCAATAAGTGTCCTTATCATCACACAGGACCATGTCCTGAATGTACGAACTGTAATCGAGTTGGGCACTATACCAGATACTGTAACTTTCCTCCTCGTCAACCAAATCAAGCACCACGACAAACCGCTCAAACCAACCGGTCATGCTTCAAGTGTGGAAGTCCTGACCACTTCATAAGAAACTGTCCGAACAATAACAACACCAATCTGGGAAATGAAGCTAGGGGAGAGCTTTTCAGATTGGTGCAACCGAGGCAAGTCATGATGCTAACATTGTTACCGGTACGCTTCTTCTTAATAATCTATACGCATCAATTCTGTTTGACACAGGAGCAGATAAGAGTTTTATCTCTCCTGAATTTGCATCATTACTTTCATTGCGTACAATAGATCTAGATACTCCTTATGTAATATAACTTGCTAATGCAAGTTAATCAAAATTAACAGTGTCATTCAAGGGTGTTCCTTGAATTTGAATGATCACCTTTTAAATATCAATTTACTTCCTATTGAGCTTGGGAGCTTTGATGTTGTTGTCGATATGGACTGGCTTTCTGATAACCAAGTGGAAGTTGTGTGTCAAAACAAGGTGATCCGAATTCCATTACCTAATGGTAATACACTGATAGTTCAAGGAGAACAAGCCGGTAGAAAACTTGGTATCATTTCTTGTATGCAAACTCAGAAATTCTTACGGAAAGGTTGTCAGGCCTTTGTGGCATATATGATCGAAAACTATTCTGTACAATAACGTATCGAAGATATTCCAGTAGTCAAGGATTTTCCTGAAGTTTTTCCTGAGGATATATTAGGATTACCCCCAATGAGACAAGTCGAATTTCGTATTGACTTGATTCCAGGTGCAGCACCTGTAGCTAAAGCTCCTTATCGATTAGCACCCTTAGAGATGCAAGAGCTTTCAGGTCAACTGCAAGAACTGTTAGACAAAGGTTTTATCAGACCTAGTTTCTCACCTTGGGGAGCACCGATTCTTTTTGTGAAAAAGAAGGATGGTTCATTCAGGATGTGCATTGACTACAGGGAACTCAATAAACTGACAATCAAAAATCATTATCCTTTACCACGAATCGATGATCTATTTGATCAGTTACAAGGTGCTACTTATTTTTTCAAAAATTCGGATAAATTTGTGATTGTGTTTATTGATGATATTCTCATTTATTCTCGGAACCAACAAGAACATGCTCAACACTTAAAATTAATTTTAGAACTTTTGGCACATGAGAAATTATATGCCAAATTCTCCAAGTGTGAGTTTTGGTTATGAGAAGTTCAATTTCTTGGGCACGTAGAAAACGAAAACGGTATTCAAGTAGATCCCAGTAAGATCGAAGCTGTGAAACAACGGGAAACACCACGAACCCCAACTAAAAGACGTCAATTCTTAGGGCTGGCAGGTTATTATCGTCGATTCATTAAGAACTTTTCAAAGATAGCCTTGCCACTGACTACATTGACACAGAAAAACAACCGTTTATATGGGGTTCCCAACAGGAGGAGGTATTCCAACTGTTAAAACACAAACTCTGCAACGCACCTATCTTGGCACTACCGAAAGGTATTGATAATTTCACTGTGTACTCTATGCTTCTCGTCAAGGTCTTGGGTGTGTTTTAATGTAGAACGACAAGGTAATTGCTTATGCTTCTCGACAACTGAAAATACATGAGAAGAACTATACCACTCATGATCTAGAACTTGGTGCAGTGGTATTTGCACTCAAGATTTAAAGACACTATCTATACGGAACCAAGTGTATTATATACACTGATCATAAAAGTCTTCAACACATTCTAGATCAGAAAATGTTAAACATGCGACAGAGGCGGTGGGTAGAACTCTTAAATGACTATGATTGTGAAATTCGTTATCACCCAGGTAAAGCGAATGTCGTAGCCGATGCCTTGAGTCGGAAGGAACGAGTCAAACCTTTACATGTGAAAGCGTTAGGGATGACTATTCAAACTAGTCTAATTCCTCAGATTAAAGAAGCTCAGCAAGAAGCTTTCCAAGCAACGAACTATTCTGCTGAGGGACTGAGGGGATTAGACAAGAAACTCGAAACGAAAGCTGACGAAGTGTTGTATTTCAAAAGCCGAATTTGGGTTCCTTTTTTCGGTAACTCTAGAACAATCATCTTGGATGAGGCGCACAAATCCAGGTATTGTATTCATCCAGGTGCTGATAAAATGTATAAAGATCTTAGAGATTTTTACTGGTGGCCTGGAATGAAGAAACACATAGCTGAATACGTGGATCGATGCTTAACATGTCTCAAAGTTAAGGCTGAACATCAACGACCTTCTGGGTTATTGCAACAACCTGAGATTCCCATGTGGAAATGGGATCAGATCTCTATGGATTTTATTACTAAACTACCCTGAACATCACGTAATCATGACTCTATATGGGTTATCATTGATCGCCTTACGAAATCTGCGCATTTCTTACCCATCCGAGATGATTATTCTATGGATCGACTCGCTAAACTCTATGTTAATGAGATTGTATCTCGACATGGAGTACCAATCTCTATCATTTCTGACAAAGATAGTCGATTTATGTCACGATTTTGGCAAACTCTTCAAAATGCACTGGGCACACAAATCAATATGAGCACAGCTTATCATCCATAAACAGACGGGCAGACTGAACGAACAAATCAAAATCTTGAAGACATGCTCAGAAGCTGTGTGATTGATTTTGGAGGTAGCTGGGATATTCATCTTCCGCTTGTTGAATTTTCATACAATAACAGCTACCATACCAGTATTCAATGCGCTCCATTCGAAGCACTTTATAGACGCAAGTGTAGATCACCTATCTGTTGGTCAGAGATAGGTGAAAGTCAGATCATAGGCCCATAATTCATTCAAGAAACAACTGATAAGATCGCACTTATTCAAGAACGAATTAAAGCTGCTCGCGATTGTCAAAAGAGTTATGCTGATAATAGTCGTAAACCGTTAGAATTCTAAATAGGTGGTCGAGTAATGTTGAAAGTTTCACCTTGGAAGGTCATTTTCAGATTTGGAAAGAGAGGTAAACTTTCACCAAGATTTGTAGGTCCATTTAAAATTCTTGAACGAATTGGATAAGTAGCCTACAGACTTGAACTACCTCTTGAACTCTGTAATATCCATGATGTCTTTCACGTATCAAATCTGAAAAAGTGCCTAGTTGACGAATCATTGATTGTACCTCACGAAGAGATTCAAATTGATGAAAAACTTCAGTTCAGTGAAGAACCAGTAGAGATAATGGATCGAGAAGTGAAAGTATTGAAGCGTAGTCGCATACCAATCGTTAAAGTGCGATTGAACTCATAACGTGGGCCAGAGTATACGTGGGAACGTGAAGATCAAATGAAAGCAAAGTACCCACATCTATTCTCATAAACGATTGTCATCAAGTAAGTCTTCACTAAATTTCGGGACGAAATTTCTCTAACAGGAGGAGACTGTGACAATTGCATACAAGAATTACGGCAACAATGACGTGAGCACATTTGGTCGTGCTTGAAATCCACGTTGTTTTAGCTATTGTAATTATTACAGGTTGATAGTATGCGAAAAATGGTGAACGTGGGCGAAAACCGTGTGCGAAAAAGAGTTACGGATTGTCCGGAATCGCGAAACGAAGATAAGATCAAAAATCTGGATTTCCTATCCCGCAACCTCCGAGGTGGGGCGATGCGCCTGGGGTGTTATGTCGGCAAAAATTGGATAAAACGATCAGTTTGCATCTGGAAACTCATTTTTTTCCTTCTATCTCGACTTTTCTTGCTTCCAGACGAAGAACCAGCCTCTGTAACCATAAAATCTCCATTTTGAAGCCATCAGAAGCCATAGATGGCACCAAGGAACGAATCTACAAGCCCTGATCGTTGTTCTACGCGCAGAAATCCGTCAGATTAGGTAACGGTTCGTTTTAACCTTCTAGATTGATTTTGATTGATTAGATCTTGTTTTTGAATGTAATGATATACTTAGGGTTGTTGATTATTGCCTAGATGATGGCTAGGATTGATTATAAACGAAGAACACGATGTTTTAACAGGTAAATCCTTGTTTTGATCCGTTATAATGCCCGGTTTGCATGAAATCATACCCATGATTATAATGGTTTAAACCATTTGATTATGGCAATGTAGGTGATTAGTTTGATTAATCTTTAAAATGCAAGGTAAAATCCAAGTGTTTCAAACTAATCACGATCATTAACATACTCATTGGAACGATTATCTGATGTTTATGATAACAGTCAGATTAGTATGTTAAACATGGTTGTTAAACCTATTCTAATGTTAAATTGTGATATTTCATGATATTTGGGTAATCAATAACAAGGATTGATCATTCCTATGCCATTAATCTGCCTAGAAACTGTTTTAGCACTATAATCAACAACATTAACTATTTGGTTAATCCAAGACTATTCTGATTAATCAAGAGTGTCATCAACTCTGTATTAGGAATCTAATTCAAGGTAGGTTCCTACATTATCATACATTGTATGATAAGACATCAAAATAACTAATTAAATACTCAATATCGGTTTGATGACTTTCAAAGCAATGTCTTTGACATTGAACGTTCAGAAAGATCTAATCAGTAAGTTAAAACCTAAATAACTCATTAAACATAAATAAATGCAGAATCACCTCTTTATTATCAGTTTCGAGATATTCTGCTACTTCTGTATTTTCAGGTGAGTTTCGTATAACCCCTTTTCTTTTTAATCTTTTATAAACATCGGGGTAGCACTGTGAAACTTTTCAGAACTATATGATATGTATCACTGTTATCTATATGATTTATGTGATCTGTTGAGAACTTGTGAATTTCATGGGATTGTGTACCTAAAAGTCCTCATTCCTGAACTGTATCTAGTGAACACGTGTGGAGCCGAACAGGGAACAATGATAGTACTATCGGCTGACAACCCATTTGCTAGGAGTTTGCAACTCCCCTTGCTATGAATGTTTGTATCCTATTTTACTATAACTTCTTAATGTTGTGATAGGCATTAAGACAATGAGGCATAAGAGATTACCAGTAGGTAATGTTTCGAAGTACGTAGAATCACGTCCGAAAGGAACTAGATACGGGTCCCATGGTTATCTCGCACTGAATATTTTGAGAAATTGTATTACATATCATATCATATCATATCATATCATATCATATCATATCATTGAACTTGAACTGTATGAACTCACCAGCTTTGTGCTGACGTTTTCAACTTAAAACTTTTGCAGGAAGACAGTGACCACCGGGTGAGGACGCACTTCATAAGTTTGTAATTAAATAAATCAGATAATTTAATGTTGGTTGTGATTACGACACCCTTGTAATATGCTTACTTTCAGTTAATCTGTGTGCTATGATATCGGATCAAGTAAGTCACGCCTCATCTCTGAGATATCACCACTATGCTTCCGCAATCTTATTAGTGACCTCATCAACAGGTGACGAGAGGTGGGGTGTGACAATTATCAATCAATTCACACGATTATCATTAAGCGAAATGAAATCGTCTCGTACAATGATGTTCAAAGAAAATAAAAACAATATGAACTATCTCTCTTTCTCTGTCTAGTTCTCATCTTCAGGTTTCTAAAAAAAAATATATTTATAGTTAAATATTAATACACAATCTTAAGGTCTGAGCCCTTTTAACCAACCGAGAATTCTTTGAAAGCTCCTTCGTAAATTCACCCAAGAACCATATACCGAAAACCTAATCGACTTCCGAAAACCAACATAAGCTTCCGAAAATGCCCACTAACTTCCAGAACACTTCAATGATTGCGTAAGACTCAAATCTACGTCCTTACAATATTTTTGGTCATTGTGTTTTATGTTTAGCCATTATGAATTATATGCTCAATATTGTGTTTTACATTCAAGTTATTGTGTAGTATGTATTCATTCTGTTTTTCATTTTTTTATTATGTTAAAAAATTGGTTGTTATTTAATTTTTATAATTTATATATTAGAAGAACACAATTGCATTATTTCATCATTTTGTTTTCCAAAAATAATTATTTTTGTAAACATATATTTTAAGTTATTGTGTTATATGTAATCATCTTGTGTTTTATGTTTTTAATCATTTGGTAGTATCATGTTAATGTTTTTTATGTATTAGATAAAATTGTTGTTACACCATTATGTTTTTTTTAAAACTAATCATTTTAGAAAAACAGAAAGATACAATGATGAACAAAAATACATAATGACGAACAAAAAGATACAATAACAACAACAACAACATTACCCAGTATATTCCCACTTTTCAGTAGGGTCTGGGGGGAAGGATAGATACAAACCTTACCCCTATCCCAATTGGGATAGAGAGGCTGCTCCGAAAGAGTCCCCGGGTCAAAGTTATCGTTTGAAATTGATCATCCCAATGATTTTAACGTTATTTTCACAAAATAATTGAAATAACGTTAAAATTAGTGCACTTTTACTTTTGTCCCTTAAGGGCCCACACATATATGCATTATATGCGTGCACCACAAATGGGGCGTAAAAAGATATAATAACTCATTATAAATACAACAGGCTGGAAAACATAATTTCTTTTAAATTTTCAATGACAATACTATACTCATTTTAAATATAAAAAATGTTTTTTTTGTGTAATTTTAAAAAAAAATAATATCGTATATAAAATCTAGGATCATTTAAAAAAAGTGGGAAACATGATAAAAAGTAAACAAAGTGACAATGACTAAAATATCATTTCATGAACTTTTTCTATACAATGTTGATCTCAACAACTAAATTAGGATCAATCCTTTCTACACTATTTATACTAATTTTTTTCCTATAACCTCAACCTATACACACACACACATATAAATATATATATTGGAGAAAGATCAAATAAAAAGTTTATTTTTCCTGGGAAGACTAAAAATGATTTTAAAACCTCCGAAACAACCCCAAACAAACTCCAAATTGAACTCATTTTGATGAACCGTCTCATCGAACACTACAATATTAGCTCTTAGGTTTGTATCTTAAACAACTAGTTTTAGAGTTTAGCTTTTAGGACTTGTTTTTTAGCTTTTAGGTTTTATCTTTAGGTTTAGGATTTATTTTTATAGTTTTGGTTTTAGCATTTGGTTTATTGTTTATGATTTAAGGTTTGGGTTTTAGGATTCGACAAGCCGGTTCCAATGTTGCAAAAATAAATTCAATCAGAGTTTATTTGGGATGGTTTTCGAGTTTTTAATAATACTTCTTAGCCTTTTTAGGAAAAATGGACTTTTTAGTTGAACATTCACATATATATATATATATATATATAGGGATCAAATAAGAATCCCCTTAATTAAGTAAACTCAATAACTTAAATCCAATTGTTTAAATATTCTACATATTATAAGATGCTGCCAAGTGTCACTAATACTACTTAATATAAAACGGTATTTTAGTCATTTGTCTTAATATCAAACATCATATTTACTAAGAGAGTGACAAGTGTCTCACTTTTAAAAATCTATCAATTTTTCTATTTTTAAATCAAAGATTCCCCATTGATTTTTATACACTTATAACTTTTATATACTATGTTATTTTTTTGATAAAATTTACACCATTAAATTCGTCATATTTTTCTAGCTAATTCCATTATAGTAATGCCAAATGTTTTTTTTCAAGCGTCCATAATTAAACCAACGTAACGAGCAATACCTACTATAATTTTAAAGTGAACATATCACATATTAATATTCTAATTGTTTTTTTCAAGCGTCCGTAATTACACCAACGTAACGAGCAATATCTACTATAATTTTAAAGTGAACATATCACATATTAATATTCTAATTGTTACAAAAAAACTCGTATAAATACAAACACACACAGATATATATATATATAGAATATAAATAGTTTTCGAATAATTATCTTTTGTAATTATAAGAAAACAATAGATGAATGAGGCATAATGGAATATGGTAGAGTCTAAATCTTATTCATACAAACATAGGGTATATTGAGATACGTTGATTATTAAAATCAAGAACCTCTTGGATAAGTCAAGCTAACAGGTGAGTTCTTATACTACATTTTTCATACATTTGTATATTATATGGATATTACACATTATCTATTCAAACTTGTTGAAATACAAGTGTTGGTAAAATGTATAGCTATACTTAACTTAACACTATGTATAGATATTTCTGGACACATTTGGAATTTATTCATTCATATTTATCATACTTGTTATTATGCATGCATTAGATACATTACTACTTAGACTATTGGTTGCATACTTTTGCATATATATTCATATAAAATGTATGTGATATTCACCAACTATGCAAATAACAAAACATTATTTTATATGTGTAACATGTTTGAAGATTTAGTGAAAATATATTTACGAACATTGGGACATTGTTTAAGTATAAACAATATTATGTAATTTGAGTTTATGATGTATTGTTTGGATGTTTATTAATTGACATTATGTTTGAATGGAATTTTGTGCTCTGAATTAAATACAATGTTTAAATATTGAAATTAACAAGTAGCGCAAAGAATTTTTGGAATATGACAATCACGCCTCGGCAAATTCTGTGTAACATTTAGGATCTTTCTGTAAAATATTTGAATCAAATTATATTAAACAAAAGTGTATGAATATGTATAATATTTACAAACCTTGTTGTATAAATATTTTTAATTAACACCAATTTTAATTCAAGCACATAATTGAAAGACGTTACTACTACAATTTAGAAATTAACGGAATTAATTGAGAATTTGAGGTCATTAACGACAAAAACGATAACCGAATGTTCCATCCATCTCGTAACTCCAAATCGGCTATTAATTTGACATAAACCACAAATTAACAATTCAGAACTCTTGACGTTCCTATTTTGATCGAATCCATATCAAGAACATTGTCTGAAGATCTCTAATCGAATCCAAGAACTACCAAATAGTTCGCACTACTCGTAATCACTTGATTCGTAACCAAACCAAGTAAGATTCATGTTTATTGTGTTCGTTTAGATGCTAGGAACATTAACCCTATGGTTAATAGAACTTAAACTCGACACTATGGCCGGATTGGATCGATTGAACTTTTACGGTTCATAGAATAAGGGGACTGATTTTGTTATTGTTTTTCTTTATTTCACCCTTATTTTAAAACTAAAAATTCTAAAAAAAAACAAAATCAGTAAAATCTAAAAGAACATTTTTTTAATAATTCTGTAAAATTTTATAATTTTTCAATAGTTTTTATAGATTAAATCTATAAAACTTTTTCTAAAAAATCTAGAAAAATTACGTATGTTTTAAAATCAAGTATGAAACATTCTGTAAAGCTTATAATGTTAAAAAAAATATTATGTTCGTCTAAGGCATCATTTAATTCATTTAAAGTTTATTTTTAAGTAAACCAAAATTCATATCAAGTTATAAAATACATTTTAACGTCTGAAAAATAATTCTAAAAATTTGTGCGAAATAGAAACAATTTAATTAAATATAATATTTATTTAAAGTAAATCTTTAAGTTTGTTATAAATTAAGCTAAAACTTCATGTAAATAATATAAGAATAAGTGCATAAATTATTCAAGATAATTGTTCATGAATTTTTTTTGCATACATTTATTTTATGTTTATTCAATAAAATATTAGGTGATATCATTTTACATTACAATTTATAAACTTGAGATTATTTATAATAAAGAATATTTATTTATTTAGAATATTATATTCATATTATACATCATATTCATTTTATAACTACAATTATTATTCATTAGAAAGAACTATAGGTTAGGAACACCAGTCGTAGATATATGCTAAGTTATTGTAATTATAAACATAGGATGAAGATAGAACTTCTTCTCAAGATCATTCAAGCTTACAATTGTAAAATCCACACCAAGACAAGTGAGTTATTCTCATACTTCCCTTTTTACTTTTATAAGTTTTTTTGGGAATGTCACATATGTCTTATTTCAACTCAATGTATTCTAAGAGTCAAAACATGATGCAATTACTTAGTTTGGTATATTGGCTTTAAGTGTTATGTGAATTACTTGAATGATAGAACATGCGATAACTTAGAATTCTTGTATGCATATTCATTATACACAAAGTAGCCTAATAATGGTTAGATACCTTCTTCGCTTAGAATTTGGTCTTTGTGTTAAAAAGGCGAAATGTGTACATTTGCAAACTTGTAGACTAACTAATTTAATTATGGTCCTGCTAACCTTGATTTACAAATTATGTTATGTCTCATGTTTGAGGACAATTGTAAAGGACAAATGACATTGGGAAGAACTTGATTGCTTGTACATGATTGAATGACAAATACTTGTGATGACTTGGGAAGCGTGCACACCTTTGGCTAAAAACACATTATCTCTCGAGTACGCGAATTGGGTTTCGAGAACTTGAAGAAACGGCTGTAAATCGCTCAAGAAGAAGAAGGAACGCACGAGAAGCTATCAGGAGAAACATCTAATAACAAGTAAATGTTCTATGCGAAAAACTTAGGATTTTTATACAAAAGTGAACTCATGCATAAAGCTCGCACCTTTATGCATAAAGTTTGAGGCTTTTTGGTTTTAGTGCGTTGGTAAAACCATAAGGAACCTAGAACTAGCTCCCCAAAGTCTTGGGTAGTTTTCTAGGATGAATTATGCTGAAAAGACGCGTACTTGAAATTATACACGAAGGGGGAGGGGTACTCGAAACTATGCATCGTTCGAGAACCTTTTTCTGTGAACTCCTGTTCGAGTTCGCTGGTTTGAATGCACTAGTTCGAGCACCCTATTTCGTGAACCTAGGGTTCGGGAACGCTAGGGCTTTCGGGTACAAATACTTAGTAAACTTCAAGAATTTCGACTACTTTGCTAAGTTTCGAGAACTTGAACTGATAAGGGGAACTAGTAAGCTATGGGGACTTAGAATAAATTCTAAGTCTAAAAATGGAATGTAATGAGACGATGTAATGGTGTAGGTTCTTGAGTCTTAGCTAAGGAGTTCGGCTCAGAAGATAAGGGGCTACTGTCAAGTGAGTTCTAGATGCCTTATTTCAACACTTTACGTGTACTTATGTTTTGGGCTGACATACATGCTGTTAATGTGTTTATGTTACGTTATGATGCTATGTGCCTATGCTATGATGATGAATGCTCGATGTATGATGAAATATGCACGAGAATATACTAACTGTGATGAATGCATGATAAATGAGTTATGATGATGAATAGTATAATAATATGATGCGATGATGACTGTATGATAACATGCATTATGATGATAACTATGCTAGTAGTTATATAATGAAATGATAAAATCCTAGGTTGCTAGGATGGAAGTATGATGTTATGACTTTGATGCTAGCAGGATATGGATACATGATGCCATTATGTGTTATAAGGTATGTATGAGATACGTACCAGAACTTATGCTGGGTATGTATGATAGTCAACCAAGACTATAACTGGGTATGATAGTCAACCAAGACTATAACTTGGTATGATAGTCAACCAAGACTATAACTGGGTATGAGAGTCAACCAAGACTATAACTGGGTATAAAAGTCAACCAAGAATATAACTGGGTATTATAGTTAACCTGACTATAACAGGGTATGGAGCCTTGTGTCTGCATAAGCCCATTGTTCATGTTGATGACAATGGATGTATGATGATGATGTTTATGTTGTTATGTGACGAGGTTAAGGTTTATGTGAACGTAAGGATGTTATATGTTAAGTATGTTTCAACTTGCCAAAACGTTTACAATGTTTTATGAAAACTAGAACTTACCAGCGTAAGCTGACATTTTAGCATGTATGTCAGGTTAAAGCTAAGGTAAGAGGAAGCATGGAGCTCAGGCATCAAGATAGGGAATCTGATGATGTTTGCAATCATGAATATTTTGATACAATCTATTTCAGTATATGTTGTATTTGGCAATGTTTACATTTCTGTTGCATGATTATGAAAGTTTTTGGTTTAAGAGCTATGTGTTATGATGAAAACCAACCTCTGGGAGGCACCCGGGAATCGAGGCCTCACAAGTTGGTATCAGAGCCATAGTTTGAGAGATATTGGCATCCCAAATGCCAAGACTTAAACTGAGAATGGGATTAAGTGATGCGGATTGCCAACCACGGATGAACGGATGCCACGAGCTGAATGTTATGTATGAGTCAAGAATTTGATGTAAGGTTAGGAAGGTAGGAAATGTCATGCACATTGAGGAGATGGGATGGGAAACCTTTAGAGCCTATGAGTTGGATAAATGGTTAATAACACATGATCAACATCATTAACGATTTACAAAGCTTACTTTGTGCTAAACTGATTCCTGTACTGACTCATCGATTGTTGCATTATATAGAAAGTTTAGATGGCTGGATGAAAAGGTAGGCCACGGAAACCGGTACAGACTACTGAGGAGACGCATGTCGAGACCGAGAAACCTGTTAACGAAGAAGAAAGTGAGCACAACGGGAAACCTAAAAATGAAGAAGAGTTCACGCTAGAGCTTATTGTAGTAAAGGCTATTTCTGATGAGGTCTGCAGCATCATGGATGAGAAGACGCCGGCAATGATTGCTAAGGCATTAAAGGATGCTTTGAAGGAAAAGCATGAAGGAACCAAGGAAAGCTCTAAGGGAGATGAGGATGTTGTGGTCATCGGGAAAAAGAGAGGTGATTCTATGTTTGGGAAACTAAAGGGTTGTGACTACAAGTCCTTCAAAGATGCAATCCACCATCCTTTGACGGAAGGAAAGATGCTATGGCCACCTGCCACTGGATTTCTGCGATGGAGGCTGTTATTTCCATCAGTGAGTGCCGAATTGATCAAGCTGTCAAGTTTGCAGCTCACTCCTTTTTCGAGGAGGCACTTCACTGGTGGAACACCATTAAGCAATCCAAAACTGCTGCTGATATGGAGAAGATGACTTGGGAAGATCTGAAGGAGCTGGTCACCGAACAGTTCTGCCCCAAGAATGAGCTTGACAAGGTGGAAAGGGAATTTTTTGTTCCGAAGGCTGAAAGTCTTAACCACCTCCAGTACACGTCAAGGTTTAATGAGATGGTCAGACTTGTTCCTCACTTGGTTTCTACTGAGGAACGTAGGGTGAAGTTGTATATGGAGGGTCTGTCTCTAAAGGTCAGGATTCACGTCAAAGCGAACGCCCTAAAGACTTTTGATTCCACTGTTGAACTCAGTGGTATTGTATGGCATGATGTGATGGCTGATGAGCCAGTGAAAGAGGAAATCAGGGTGAAGGAGTCCTCCGGGACTAAGAGGGGCCGAACAGACCAACGAAAGTTTTCAGGCAAGAGGGTGAAGCGCGAGGATGCGAACCGATGCAACAAGTGTGGTAAAACCCACACCGGACAGTGCTTGGTGGGCACTAACTATGTTTTCGATGCGGGAAGACAGGGCATTTTTCCAGCAACTGCCCGAGTGCCACCAGATGCTGCAACTGCAACGGGTTTGGACATTTGTCCAAGGATTGCAGGCAACCACGGGCCGATGCTTCTGGCTCAGGTAAGAAAGAGTAGAAAGGAAAGGAGAAGCAGAAGGCTAAAGCACGAGCCTTCACGATGACAAAGGATGATGCTATTGAGGAACCGGACGTGGTCACAGGTACCTTTTCTATCAACAATATTCCTGCTTCTGTATTGTTTGATTCTGGTGCCAGTATGAGTTTGTATCTTCTACTTTTTGTTATGGGTTATCTGGAAAGGTTAAGAAGATAGATCGGGTATTTGATGTAGAGACAGCTATTGGTAAGATGACCAGGGTGACTGAGGCTATTGATGATTGTTATGTCGAGATAGAAGGTCATAAGTTCCCATTACGATTGTTTCTTATAACCTTGGGAGGATTCGATGTAGTCTTGGGTATGGACTGGTTAGCCAAATACGAGGCTAACATTTTATGTCGACGAAAGATGATATGTTTACGTGCGATGGATGGGAGCTCCGTAACGGTTTATGGTGATAAAGCGATGTATGCACCGAAGATTGCTTCGATGATCAAGGCTGATGTTATGATGAGGTGAGGGTGTGTAACCTACTTGGCCTATGTGATTAAGGAACGTACGGATACGAGGACGATTGATGATATACCCGTGGTGTGTAACTTCTCCGATGTATTCCCTGAGGAATTGCCTGGATTACCACCGGAACGGGAAATTGAGTTCCAAATCGACTTAGTGCCAGGGGCACAACCCGTCGCCAAAACACCTTACCGATTGGCTCCCACTGAAATGAAGGAAATGATGACCCAGCTACAAGAACTCCTGGATAAAGGTTTTATACGACCGAGTGTCTCTCCATGGGGAGAACCGGTGCTGTTTGTTTAAAAGAAAGATGGAAACATGCGTATGTGTATTGATTACAGGAACTGAACAAGTTGACCGTAAAGAACAGCTATCCTCTACCTAGAATTGATGACTTGTTCAATCAATTGCAAGGTGCAAGGTGCAAGCTGGTTCTCCAAGATAGATCTCCGATCCGGTTACCATCAGTTGAAGGTTCGAGAGCAGGATATTCCAAACACTGCATTCCGAACACGTTATGGACACTACAAATTTCTCGTAATGTCGTTTGGATTGACGAATGCTCTTGCAGCATTTATGGATTTGATGAACAGCGTATGTTGACCGATGCTAGACCAATCGGTGATAGTATTTATTGATGACATTTTGATTTATTCAAAGAACGAGGGAGACCATGCTTGCCACGTACGAGAGGTATTGGAGACCCTGAGGAAAGAGAAACTTTATGCTAAGTTCTCCAAATGCGCTTTCTGGTTATGAGAGGTACAGTTTCTGGGTCACGTGGTGAACCCAGAAGGCATTATGGTGGATCCAGCTAAAGTTGAAACGGTAATGAAATGGAGCCCTCCGAAGTCACCGACGGAAGTACGCAGTTTTCTTGGTTTCGCCAGTTATTATCGGAGATTTATTCAAGACTTCTCCAAGATAGCGACGCCACTGACGAAGCTCACAAAGAAAGATGTAAAGTACGAATGGGGCCCAAACCAAGAACAAGCGTTTTCAGTGCTAAAGGAGAAACTTACCCAAGCTCCTGTTTTAGTATTGCCGGATGGAAACGATGATTTTGTTGTGTATGCTGATGCATCACGACAAGGGTTGGGATGTGTACTGATGCAAAGGGGAAGGGTGATAGCTTATGCTTCGCGCCAGCTAAATATTCATGAAGCTAACTACCCAACCCATGATCTTGAACTCGCTGCAGTGGTGTTTGCATTGAAAATATGGAGGCACTATTTGTATGGAGTAAGGAGTACCACCTATACCAACCACAAGAGCTTGAAGTACTTCTTCGAGCAAAAGGATTTGAACATGAGGCAGGGACGATGGCTTGAGCTATTGAAGGATTATGATTGTGATATTTTATATCACCCAGGAAAGGCCAACATGGTGGCAGATTGAGTCGCAAAACTGATCATCCTGCCATACGAGTAAAATCGTATAGTTTGGTGATAACGCAAGAATTTCTGAACGAGCTCAAACAGGCGGAACAGGAAGGATTAAAAGAAGAGAATGTGGGTTTTGAACGTGTCTTTGGGCAAGTCAAGAACTTGGAAGACAATGATCACGGTGTGAAAGTACGATTCGATCATATGTGGGTGCCCAGGAATGGGGATATTCGATCGAGAATTTTAGACGAAGCCTACAAATCACGTTATTCTGTGCATCCCGGTGCAACGAAGATGTATCAAAATATTCAGAAGGATTATTGGTGGCCGGGTATGAAGTTTAATGTGATGCAGTATGTAAACAAGTGCCTTACTTGTGCGCAATTGAAGGCTGAACATCAGAAGCTCTACGGATATGTGCAACCTCTTGAGGTACCGGAATGGAAATGGGAACACATCGCCATGGATTTCATCACCAACCTACTGAGAACAACTAAATCACATGATACCATTTGGGTGATTGTGGACTGACTGACGAAGAGTGCACACTTCCTCCCGATCAGGGAAACGTATACGTCCGAAAGGTTGTCTGATTTGTTCGTGAAAGAGATTGTGACCCGACATGGAGTCCCCGTCTCCATTGTGTCAGATCGAGATACGAGGTTTACCTCCAGATTCTGGAAGCAGTTTCATTATGCTATGGGAACGAGGTTAAACATCAGTACCGCCTACCACCCTTAGACGGATGGACAGTCTGAAAGGACTATCCAAACTCTGGAGGATATGCTTAGGGCGTGCATTATCGATTTTGGAGGAAGCTGGGATGACCACTTGCCATTGATGCAGTTTTCGTACAATAACAGCTACCACTCTAGTATCGGAATGCCCACCATATGAGGCGTTGTATGGAAGACGATGTAGAACCCCGGTATGTTGGGGTGAAGTTGGACAGAAGGAAATGGGAAACAAGGCTGCCGTGATCGATATGGCAGAAAAGTTACGGGTGATAAAAGCATGTATGAAAGTTGCACAAGATCGCCAAAATTCATACGCTGATAAGCGCCGAAGACCAATCGAGTTCAATGTTGGCGATCGAGTGTTGCTGAAAGTATCACCATGGAAGGGAATCATTTGATTCAGAAGGCGACGAAAGTTGAGTCCAAGGTACATCGGACAGTTTCAGATAGAGGCAAGAGTAGGGAGGGTCGCATACCAACTGGACCTACCAGATGAGCTTAATGGGATTCATCCCACCTTCCGTGTGTCACACCTTAGGAAATGTTTAGCGGACGAGCAAGCACATGTTCCTTTGGATGATATCGATGTGGATGACCGACTGAACAACATTGAAGAACCAGTCGTGATTATGGATACGAAGGAAAAGCAATTACGGAATAAAGCGGTTAGTCAAGACAACGTTCAATGGAAGCATCAGAAGGGCTAAGACGCTACATGGGAAATGGAAGAAGAAATGAGGAGGTTGTATCCTCACTTGTTCGATAGGTAACGAGTCAGGTTCCGGGACGAAACCTATTGTGAGGAGGGGAGACTTGTAACATCCAAAATTTTCTATTATGAGTTATTTGAATTTACGAATGCCTAACAGATAATGAACTTGTAGGAAAATTAAACGATTAAAATAAACTAAGTTAAGATCTCGAAATAGAAATTCGTGAACTTAAGTTCAGGAAATACCATACTCGAAATTTATTTCGAGTACGTCCATTTTCGAGTGCCAAGTTCGAGAACCTTACCTATATATATGAGTGCATTGGGAAGCGTGCACACTTTTGGCTGAAAACACATTCTCTCTCGATTACACGAATTGGATTTCGAGAACTTGAAGAAACGGTTGTAAATCGCTCAAGAAAAAGAAGGAACGCACGAGAAGATACCAGGAGAATCATCTAATAACAAGTAAGTGTTATATGCGAAAAAGTTAGGATTTTTATACAAAGTGAACTCATGCATAAAGCTCGCAACTTTATGCATAAAGTTTGAGGCTTTTTGGTTCTAGTGGGTTTGTAACACCATAAGGAACCTAGAACTAGCTCCCCAAAGTCTTGGATAGTTTTCTGGGATGAATTATGCTGAAAAGATGCGTACTTGAAATTGTACACGAAGGGGGGGGGTTCCGTGAACTCCTGTTCGAGTTCGTTAGTTCGGATACACTGTTCGAGTTCGCTGGTTCAAATGCACTAGTTCGAGCACTCTATTTCGTGAACCTAGGGTTCGGGAACTCTAGGGCTTTCGGTTACAGATACTTAGTGAACTTCAAGGGTTTCAACTACTTAGCTAAGTTTCCAGAACTTGAACTTATAAGTGGAACTAGTAAGCTATGGGGACTTAGAATAAATTATATGTCTAAAAATGGAATGTAATGAGACGATGTAATGGTGTTGGTTCTTGAGTCTTATCTAAGGAGTTCGGCTAAGAAGATAAGGAGCTACTGTCAAGTGAGTTCTAGATGCCCTATTTCAACATTTTACGTGTACTTATGTTTTAGGCTGACATACATGCTGTTAATGTGTTTATGTTACGTTATGATGCTATGTGCCTATGCTATGATGATGAATGCTCGATGTATGATGAAATATGCATGAGAATATGCTAAGTATGATGAATGCATGATAAATGAGTTATGATAATGAATAGTATAATAATATGATGTGATGATGACTGTATGATAACATGCATTATGATGATAACTATGCTGGTAGTTATAGAATGAAATTATAAAATCTTAGGTTGCTAGGATGGAAGTATGATGTTATGTCTATGATGCTAGCATGATATGGATACATGATGCCATGATGTTATGATATGATGATAATGCTAGCATGACATGTGTATGATGCTAGGATGTTATGATGAGATGATGCTAGTATTACATGCTTATGATGCCATGATGACTACGATGAATGATGATAGGATGCTAGCATGAAATGTTATGATGATTATGATGAATAATGATATAATGCTAGTATATCAGATACGAGGAAAGAATGATGTTCCTATACGTGCTATAGGGTATGTATGAGATACATACCAGTACTTGTGCTGGGTATGTATGATAGTCAACCAAGACTATAACTGGGTATGATAGTCAACCAAGACTATAACTGGGTATGAGAGTCAACCAAGACTATAACTAGGTATGGTAGTCAACCAAGACTATAAATGGGTATGATAGTCAATCATGACTATAACTGGGTATGATAGTCAACCATGACTATAACTGGGTATGAGAGTCAACCAAGACTACAACTGGGTATGAGAGTCAACCAAGACTATAATTGGGTATGATAGTCAACCTGACTATAACTGGGTATGGAGCCTTGTGCTGGCATAAGCCCATTGTTCATGTTGATGACAGTGGATGTATGATGATGATTTTTTGTTGTTATGTGATGAGGTTATGGTTTATGTGAACGTAAGGATGTTTTATGTTAAGTATGTTTCAACATGCCAAAATGTTTACGATGTTTTATGAAAACTAGAACTCACCAGGGTAAGCTGACATTTTAGCATGTATATCAGGTTAAAACTAAGGTAAGAGGAATCATGGAGCTTGAGCATCAAGATAGGGAATCCGATGGTGTTGGCAATCATGAATGTTTTGATACAATCTATTTCAGTATATGTTGTATTCGACAATGTTTACATTTCTGCTGCATATGTTTTCCTTAGTTACATATGTTTTATAGTTCGTTTAGAATTCAACAAAGTGACATGATTTGGACTTATTAAATTTTGACATGAGTCATGTAAATTCAATCAAGTTCACATCATTCATATTATTGATTCAAAGAGGAATTATTCTATACTTGTAGACTTAAACAGTGGTGCAAGGATTTCATGATATTACATCTAAGATTTGTGATAAATAGTTATCACAACTATCTAAGATCATATAATGTCACATACATGGGTATTCTATATCATACGTCTATTCATAACCAATCATTTATAAAGTCAATGATATTATACTTATGATTAATTGATATTCATTTATCATATTAATTATAAGTTTTATAATATCTCAAACATTCTTGACGAATCACAATATCTATACATTAACACATGATTCCGTTGCTAGGATGCAATTTTGGAATCACTATACTTATACGACTATCGAATTAGTCAAGTTTGAGTATTATGTGACGGACTTGTAATAACCTGTCAGGTTAAAGCATTTACATCAAACGTCATATGGATACAAAAACTATTCCAATATCTTTCAAATATCAATCTTATCAAAGTTTATGGTTTTATAGGAGGAAATTCTTCAACATGTTAAATGTCTTATGAACCACAATAATTATGACAAAAAGTTTTCATTCAAGAAAACTAAAGTTGTGTATCATGTTCAAAAATTAGGATAATCATGTAAGGCAAATTACCGTTGCAGATGCACACAGAACGAGAATTTGCAGTACATGTGAATCCTGCAACCAGAAATAATGAACACAACTGCAGCAAACATTGAATGGAAACTTAAACTTAGACAAATTCAATTTGGAATTTAAAGCATATTCATAGATAAACATCAAACATATGGTGTGGTGGTATGCTTTCAAAGTACTTTTGGTGTGGTGGGTTGGTTGCGGTATACCCTATATATAAGAACCAACATTACATTAGAAGTAAAACCAAATGCTTGACCAAGTAGTTATAATTTTAACAAAGCGGTTAGTCAGATCAAATATTATTTATATACCAAGGTTTGAGGTGTGTATTTTTTTTATACACAAACTCAAATTAAAAGTTCATGATATTGTAACTATGATTAGTGAGTTGTCACTACATCTAAAATGTTATAATGTCACAAGTTTTATTTATGAGGTCTATATTACAAATCCATGACTCATTAGAATATTATGCTTAAGATTTAGTGAAGAATAGTATCACTTTGGAAGTACTATAATATGACACAAATTATGTATCTCATACAATCCAATATTGTTCATAATCAAACTCTCTATTGAAACAAAATCGTTCTATTCAGACAAGAAGATACGTCATCAACACTCATACCATTTTCATCTTGCGTTCCATTATTTGCCTACCAAACGATGCTGTTAGTGCAACAACTGCACTCATTCGGCCATCGTACTCAAAACTGTAGCATAATGAAAGTACAACTGATTCAAACCGCTGTATTACTCATTACTGTTCCATATGCACCTCTCGTGATTCAGGCATGCTCTGTATATGGTGACTCAAGTCATTTCGTCAACACCTGCCTAGATTGGGTCA
This sequence comes from Mikania micrantha, assembly GCA_009363875.1. Classification (NCBI taxonomy): domain Eukaryota; kingdom Viridiplantae; phylum Streptophyta; class Magnoliopsida; order Asterales; family Asteraceae; genus Mikania; species Mikania micrantha. The sequence continues at coordinate 65,753,684 of CM018683.1, read as the reverse complement.
ACAAGAATATTACACTTAACAATCTGTGAACAAGGTCAATACGTAAAATTTATGAATGCTTAAAATGTAGAGGGAGGGGGGGTTTAAATGAAATGAAGTCACTCAGTAAGTGTCCAAAATACCCTTCAAAAAATATTAGCCACTTATTTTTCACAGAATTTTTAATTTAAAGGTATTAAATTTCAGCAAAAATAATATTTTAAAAAATACTTAAACTATTATAAAAATTCTGGAAAAATTATATAATCTTCCTAGAACTTTTATAAAACTGTTACAATTTTTATGCTTGAACACTATTTATCATGATTTAAAAGCATTATAACACTGAATAAATAATTTATTAAATTACTAAAATACATTTAAAAATTTTGAAAAATTTTATACAATATATTTGAAATATAACTAACTCAGAAATAATTTTGTTTGAATATAAATATTTTATTTGAATACAAATGCTATTTATATTGAATTATAACTATTTTTCATCTTTATTTTTAATTATATAAAAATTCCAGAAAAATACAAATTTTTTCTGAGATAATTATTCAGAACATAAAATATTTTTATTTTATTTTAATCAAATAGCAATTAACTTAACTTAAAAACTTTATATTAAAACATATAAACGTAGGACTTTTATTTAGTAATTTAATTGGAAATTTATATAATTATTTTTATATTTTGTATCACTTTAAATTTCAAATTATTACTAAAGTAATTAACTTATGAGTTTTTGATCATTATTTCTTTAACTTATAATATTTATTTTTAATCATTAAAAATACAAATTTGTCATTTTTCTCAATCTAGCAACTTAACTTAGGTTTGATCCCTAAATTCATTTAGAACATACAATACCTTAGAACTTTCTTTAGAACTTATTGAACTAGAAAATTATGAACATGAAACTATAGGTTTGTTGTGAGGAATTATTTCTCGCAAACTTGGATCTACAATTACGTCATCATACAACTTAGCTATTCAACATATCCAAGTGAGTTTCATATTCCACCTTTCTTGATTTGGATTTTGTTTTCAAAACAACAACATAATGGAGGCAGTCAATCAATATAGATTGATCTGAAATCGGGATGAAACATGAACTATAACTATTTGACCAATCTGTATCTATAAACTTATCTTGTGATTTTAGCTCGTGTCCCAAACTACATGTGAACTATCCTCGAAACTTGGATTGATCATTAACTATATTAGCCTGACTATTGTGATGATAACTATTGAACTGACCACTCCACCCAGCCGGTGATCACTTAGTTACCAACTATTGAACAGTTGAACTTAATATGTTTGAACTATTGTGCACAATTTGAACTATTGGAACTATAAGGACAGTATGTATTATTATGCCTAACTTGCTTAACTAAGGTTTAATCTACAATAGTGCGTTGTATGTTTCCACATAAAGCCTTATCTATTGATATGTTTATGATACATGATTCAAAATTTGAACTATTAAACTATTTATCAAGTCAACTTTATGATTCTCACCAACTACTTTTGTAGTTGACCTTTTCAACTTTACCATCTTTCAAGTACAACTTTTGTAGTTGACCTTTTCAACACGGACCACTCATTTCAAATTCATTATATTATGCGTCCAATAAAATTGAATTATTAAGTTTATTCAATTATGGTGAGTTAATAACCAATCCTTACCCTATACATAAATCAATATATATAGGGTAAGGATCGGTTGTTAACCTACCTTAATTGAGGAAACTCGATTAGCTCCGACTAGCTGAAGCCAAATCTTTGGTTTTTCATTTTCATGATCTTTATTATAGATGTACAAAACTATGTTATTTTATGTGTTTTGGCAAATTCATTACCGTCTGAGATTTAAAACAAGTGTATGTTTGAATTACGCTGTATCGTTTGTACATGTCGCAATCCGATATCATGTACATGTTTCCTGAAAATTGCTGTAGGTAGTGCTTTTGTAAAAAGGTCAGCTGAATTGTCGCTAGATGGAACATATCTCATTTCAACTTGATTGTCTTTAATAAGATCTTAAGTGTACGAAAAGAATCTTCGTGGCATATGTTTTTTTCTGTCACTTTTGATATATCCTTCTTTCATCTGTGAGACATAAGCTGCATTGTCTTCATAAATTGTGGTTGGACATCTATCTTTATCTAGCCCATGTTAAGTCAATGTAAAATTGGTCATTGACCTTAATCATACACACTCTTTATAGGCATCATGTAGTGCAATAAATTCAGCATGATTGATGATGTTGCAACAACTGTTTGCTTTTGAGAACGCCATGAAATTGCAGTTCCTCCATTCAAGAATACATATCCAGTTAGAGATCTTGCCTTATGAGGATCAGATAAATAATCTGCATCAGCATAACCAACCAATTCTTTTTTTGAATCGTTAGGATAAAATAAACCTAGATCAATAGTCGCTCGATGGTATTGAAAAATATGTTTAATTCCATTCTAGTGCCTTTTTGTAGGTGCTGAACTAAATCTTGCAAGTAAAATAACTGCAAAAGAAATATCTGGCCTTGTACAGTTAGTAAGATACATAAGAGCACCAATTGCACTAAAGTATGATACCTCCGGACCGAGAACTTTTCACCATCTTCGCATTGGTAAAATGGATCATTGTCAACATTGAGTGATCTAACTACCATTGGGGTGCTTAAAGAATTTGCATTTTCCATATTGAAATGCTTTAAGAGTCTTTCTGTATAATTTGATTGATGCACAAGTATTCCGTTAGGCATAATCTCAATTTATAAACCAAGACAATACTTGGTTTTTCCAAGGTCTTTCATTTCAAATTCCTTCTTTAAAAGAGTAATTACTTCATGAATTTCTTTATGCATCCTAATTATATTTAGATCATCAACATATACAGCTATGATCACAAATTTTGATGTCGTCTTTTTAATAAAGACACATGGACAAATAATATTATTTGTATAACCTTACTCTTCAAATAATCACTCAAACGATTGTACCACATCTTTCCTGATTTTTTCAATCCATATAAAGATCTTTGTAATTTGATTGAACACATTTCTTTAGGTTTTTGTCACACCCCCTGCGCCGCGTGCAGAATCCACGGCGCGGTGACAATCAATGGTTGAATCATGCACAAGTATTGAATAAGAACAACCACAATGCATTACTAAATTTCATAGAGATTAGACCATTCTTTAGTTATAGATAATCTATCTATCTTCCCAAAAGAATGACAACTATAGACCCAAAAATATTGTTTACAAAATAAGACTCAAACAAGACAAATAAACAATCAGGATTAAGTGTGTTTCTAAATCCATCCTAGCTTGTTTCTTCATCTTGTTATATCTTATAACGCTCTCCTTAGTAGTCCTTTAAAATGTCTTAAACCTGATTACCTGAAACACGTGAAAAGTAACTGTCAACTACAAAAGTAGTTAGTGAGAACAATAGATTTAACATTTGTAAATATTAATCTGGATTGTAAGGCATATGTATAAAGCAGTGAATGAAAAATACATGGATGGTTGCAACCCAAACTAACATCAAGTAAGAATAACGTGTGCAAACAATCAAAAGACTGTTTACTAGAAAAGCCAACATATAATCAAGTCCCAAACTACGTTTGGAGTCAGAAAATTAGTCAACAAACGCATCAACCCGAGCTGTACTAACGAGTTTACTCAAACGACAACTCCGTATTGACGTAACACGGTCAATATGACTTGTGCTGGTAACTTAATTAGCAGCAATTTCATATTACCATAATGCAACCAATTCTGCAGTTAGCTTTTAAAACAAATTTAAAAGCTAACTCCAGCTTTGGCGTAACCAAATGTGTCCCGCTTTCCCTTGTTGTGATCACCCAGTACTAACGCTATAAGAATAAGAATATGTGTCTTGATGTGTGTATAAGTTTGTTCACAACAATGAACACCATGCTTTTGAATACTTTGATTTGAAACCTTTGGTTAAATACCTTATTTGATTACCATGAATTTAAAACCTTGCTTGAATACCATGAATTGAAATCCTTTGATTGAATACCACCATGAAAACTATTGGTTGAATACCTTGTTTTGAAACCCCTGATTGAATACTGAGAATAGTGTCCTTGTATAATAACAAGGTTTATAGAATATTATTTTATCGAAAGCACAAGATTATAGTAAAAGAGTTTATAAAACTTATTCTTTAAAAGTGTTTAACATTTATAAAACCATTTGGTGTAAAACAGTTTTGAAACAGTTTAGAGACCTTTTATAAAACCTTTTAATATAAATTGTTTAACATTTGATAAAACCATTTAAACAGTTGATAAATCCTTTTTAAAACATGATAAATCCTTTAAAAAAATAGTTGAGAAATCCCTTGAATTTGTAAAGTGAACCTGTAACAGTTGAATAGTAGCATGAATCCTGTATATGAAATATGATTTGCATAAAAAGTGTTTGGTCACGTGTTCCACCCCAAAACAGTTATAAAACGGTAAAAGAGGGGCTAATGTTCTCACCTGACAGCAGTAGACAATGAACCAGAATAAGAAGCAAGTAGCAAACAACAAGACTTCTAACTAGTTCCTATATCATTGAAATCATACATATAATATAAGATTTATGATATTGTATTACTTGTCTCATTGTTTGAATTGAGTTAGTTTGATTCTGTGTATCGTTGATTGTCACTTGATTTATGAAAAATGTGTGTGTGTATTCATGGAGCATTATGATAAAAGATTCGCCAAAAGAAATCGGTTCGTTCCCTAGGTTCGTCGGAAGGTTCGCCATAAGCCATAGGTTCGTTCACCTTAGATTCGCCAAAGGTTCGCCCTAAACCATAGGTTCGTCACCTTAGGTTCGTCGGAAGGTTCGCCCTAAGCCATAGGTTCGTTCACCTTAGATTCGCCAAAGGTTCGCCCTAAACCATAAGTTTGTTCACCTTAGGTTCATCAGAGGGTTCGTTCCTCAGGTTCGCCAGAACCAGGGGTTCGTTGCCCTGCAGGTTCGTCTGAGTGAAGATTCGTCGCCCAGCAGGTTCGTTTGAGTGAAGGTTCGTCGCTCCTGCAGGTTCGTCTAGATAAAGGTTCGTCGCCCTGCAGGTTCGCCTAAAAGGTTCGGCTGAGTAACAGGTTCGCAGATCGGGATACATCTATGGATCTTGTAAAAATCACGATTTAGTCACAATAGATGGTGATTTTTAGTGGTTATTCATGCGTGAACTCATTTAGAAAACGTAAAAATTAAAATGGTGTGTTAAAACCCGGTTTTAAAAGAAAGAAGATGATGAATAGTAGAATACCCTTGAATCCGAACCTTCTCTCTAAGAATCCGGCTTGAATAGCTCGATGTAGCTCCGATCCTTGGTACTGCAAGCTTCCTTTCGTCGGGGGGATCGTTTTGATAGCTTGTTTGCTTGATTTAATGAAGTATTGAAGGAGTTCTTGGTGTTTTAATGGAGGTTTTGTAGAGACAGAAAGAAATGACGAAAATTCTAGAGAGAGGGGGAAGATGGCTGCAATTTGTGAGAAAAATGAAGGAAATAAGGGCTTTTATGCCCCAGGTGGTTCCCTGCGTGTTCGGTCTCGTTTGGTGTCGGTTTCACTTATTTTTTTCGCGCGTATCGTTACGATTACTAAATTAACATTTTGAATTGTAAATTAATTTATTTAATCGTTTTTGATGAGTTTCAAAATTGTAAAATGTAAAATAAAATATTTTACTTATTTTTACTTCTCGTTCGTAATTAGACCGTTAAACGAATATAATTACGTGTATACCCGAAATTGCGTTCGTTTTTCGATCGTATTATTTATTTATTGACGTTTACTCGTAATTATAAGTTCAACATTCGTATCTTTATGGATCGTCACCCATAACTATACTCAGTCTCGCTTACGCATTACGATTTTGTTTAAATAATTCGTTTGTCATATTATTTGTCATAACACCACGCAATAACACTATCCCATTATACCGAACGCAGTATATGTATAGGGCATACCCAGAGTCCAGCTAACTGCCTTATCTACGCCAGCCCCCCACTGTTTCGATATAATACAATATTGTTCCTGCCTAGCGTAATCGACTGTAAATAAATAATACATACTTGTTTCTAATTAAATACGATCCTATAACAAACACAAATATGAACACATGAATCACATTGCCATACTGAATCGAAACACACATTGTACTATCACTGTTTATGACTACCATGACTTATATACACAAATGTTACAGTTTTGAACTTATGCTTCAGGGATTTTAAATCCTTAGAGAATTTTCATATAGATGGCACTATCAAGTTATCCAAACAAGTAAGCTGTTATAACATCCATAAGACGCATTTCTAGATTTTTAGATACTGCTAAGCTCATTAAATATCTAAAAGTGATTGCATCCATAACAGGAGAATATGTTTCCTCATAGTCAATCCCTGGTCTTCGAGAAAAACCTTGAGCTACAAGTATGGCTTTATATCTTGTGACTTCATTTTTCTCATTTTGTTTTCGCACAAAAATCCACTTGCAACCCACAGGTTTTACGGTCTTCGGTGTAATAACAATTGGACCAAAAACTTTTCGTTTGTTAAGTTAATCTAATTCAGCTTGCATAGCATCTTTCCGTTTGTTCTAGTCATCTCGATTTTGACAATTGTTGACTGATTTTGGTTCAGAAGTATCATCTCTGGTTATAATCTCTGGTTCCACAGAATATGAAAATATCTCATCAATATTTTCCATTTCATTTCGGTTACATAATGTGTTTGTGTGACCATAGTTAATTGACATCTCTCTGTTAATATCATTTATTTTTTCATCGGGAAATGTTTTGATATTTTGAATTTCATCAAAATCCTTTTCCTTATGATCATTTTCCTTTTTGGATCCTTTTCTTTTTTGAGGATTTTTATACTTTGATCCGATTGGTCTGCCACGTTTCAACCATATTTGAAATTCATGAATTGGATCTTTATCTAATTGCTTACTTGGAATCTCAACCCGAGCTGGAGCATTTTCTGTTGTTATTTGAGATTTTGTTACTCTTTTTGTATCAGTAAATGCATCTGGCAATTGATATGCCATATCTTGCATATGAATTATCTTTTGAACTTGTGTCTCACGTTGTTTTGTTCTTGGATCAAGATATAACAATGAAGGTACACACCATGAGACATTCTTTTCTTTTATGTTCTTTCATCTCCTTAAGGTTGGAAAATTTGTCTCATCAAAATAACAATTAGCAAAACGTGCTGTAAAGACATCACGTTTTAGGGTTTCAATATATCTTAAGATGGATGTTGTTTCGCATCCAACATATATTCCCATTCTTCTTTGAGGACCCATTTTTGTGCATTGTGGTGGTGCAATAGGAACATACACCACACATCAAATACTTTGAGGGGAAATGTTAGGCTCTTGGCCAGAAGCAAGTTGTATAGGAGAGTATTTGTGATTTGCACTAGGTCTCATACTAATTAATGATCCAGCATGTAAAATTGCATGACCCCAAATAGACACACAAAGTTTTGTTTTCATTATTAATGGTCTTGCAATTAATTTTAGCCTTTTTATCAATGATTCAGCTAAACCATTTTGTGTATGTACATTAGCAACCGGGTGTTTAACGACAATTCCACTGACATGCAATAATCATTAAAGGCATGTGATGCGAATTCACACGCATTTTCAAGTCTTACTTTTTTAATGGTATAATCCGTAAAATGTGCTCGTAATTTTATAATTTGAGCAAGAAATTTAGCAAATGCCACATTACGAGTCGATAATAAAGAAACATGAGACCATCTGCTAGATGCGTCTATTAAGACCATGAAGTTTATAAATGGTCCACATGATGGATGAATTGGTCCACATATGTCACCTTGAATTCTTTCAAGAAATAAAGGAGATTCATGCGCAATCTTCTATTGCGAAGGCCTTGTAACAAGTTTTCCAAGAGAGCATGATACACATAATGGTATTTTATCTATTTGGAGTAACTTTTGATCTCTTAATGGATGTCCATTTGTATTTTCGATTATTCTTTTCATCATTGTAGATCCTGGATGACCTAGTCTATCATGCCATAAGTTAAAGATAACAGGATCGCAACATTTCTCTTTAACTACCAGATGTGCTTGAGGCACATTTATTTGTGTATAATGCAAACTAGAATTAAGCATTGACAATTTTTCCAGTATGACATTTTTTCTCATGATATACAAATATTTGTCATTGTCATTAGTAGTTGACCGGGTGTCGTACCCATTTTGATATATGTTCTTGAAACTCAACAAGTTTCTTGTTGATTTTGGGGAATACAAAGCGTTCTCTATTAAGAGTTTTGTACCATTTGGTAAAACCAAATTTGCATTTCTCACTCCTTCTATCACGTTTGTTGGACCTGATATTGTATTAATGGTTCCCTTTGTTGGTTTCAATACATGAAAAATATTTTTAGATTTCAGAATAGAGTGTGTTGCACCACTATCCTCTATACACATATCTCCATCACTTGTTTGAATGAGTGTTCAGTTGATATTCATTTCTCTTCAAATAAAGAAAAAATAGTGAGATATTACGAAAATTTTAACATAACCATTGAATATTTTACATAACAAGAAAAATTTATTATACATAACTTAGTCTAATTAAACTAGAAAATGCATAATTGTTACACTTATTTATTAAGATAACATACTCATTCAAAGTTCCAAATTAGGTAAAAAATTCTGCGTTATTCAGTTTGATGTTCGCATCATCGAACTTGTCCATATGGTTAACTTCTTTCTCCTTTTCCTTAAGAGATGCTTGGTATAGCTTGCATAGATGAAAGGGAGTGTGACAAGCTTTCTACCAATGATTTTTACTTTCACATCTAAAACATGATCTATCATTATGTTGAGATGTACCAACTTCATTTTGAAACTTGTATTGTTGGTTCTCAGTTTGTACGTTGTGGTAGTTATTAGCTCTTTGGCTACGACCACGCCCACGACCACAACCATGACCGTTATAATTATTGTTCCATTTAAATGGATGATTGAAACGGTTTTTATCAAAACGACCACGACCATGTCCACGTCCACGTGTATGTCTAAAATTTTAGCATCGTTATGACTAATAGCATTAGCTTATGGTAATGCCATTGATCCTATGGGACGTGCAAGATGATTTTTATTTAACACTTCATTTTTTTTCTCTGTTACAAGAAGTAGAGTATTGAGATCAGAATATCTTTTGAATCCTTGCACGCGTAAATAGGTTTGCTAGCCGGCGTTTGATGCATGAAAAATGCTAAAAGTTTTTTCTAGCATATCTTCTTCAGTAACATTTTTCCCACAAAATAGAAGTATTGAGCATATTCTAAACAAAAAAGATGTGTAATCATTCACCTTTTTAAAATCTTGAAGTCTTGAATTTAACCATTCATCTCGAGCAGCTGGAAGTAAAACTGCTTTTTGATGATTAAATCTTTCTTGCAAATCCTTCCATAAAGCAGAAGGATCATCACAATTTGAATATTCAAATTGTAGCATCCCATTAATGTGTTTGTGAAGAAAAACATATGTTTTAGTTTTTTCTTGTTTTGAACAATTATTGTTCATGTTTATTGTTTCTAAAACACCCATTGATTTTAAATGTCTCTTTACATTAGCTGTCCATGCCATATAATTTTCTCTACTGATGTTTAACACGGGGAATTCATGTTTTGCAATATTTGACATTTTTTCTTGCTAAACATGAATAAATCAATTAAAAAGATAAATATTAGAATCCATATATATATCAACAAACAATGCGATACAATAGAATGGTAAAGCTACAAAAAGATACATAACTAGAAAACAATTAAATTTTTCAGGAGGGAGTTGAGATAGGGGACAAAGAAATAGAATTAGCATTATGCTAACTAATAACAAAAGTGGGCGAATCATCTTCAAAAATTATCTTGAGCAAGCTTAAGAGAATAAGATAATACGTTTTTATATATTAAAAGAGTTTGTTTATTTATAGAATAATTTAACCGTTGATAACTGTCGCACCCCGAGAAAACCCGTCCCTTTCCGGGGCGCGAGCGTCGGCAGATTGTCAGGATCGCAGTCTCCGGTCACACAACATGCGAGACCTATATGTCTGGTTATGTACGTACATCCAAGAATTTGGATAAAACAGTTTAGTAATATCAAAGTTGCGGAAGTAAAGTATAAGTTATCCAAAACAGATTTAAAATTCATGATCAGCGGAAGCATTCATAAAACGGTTTTCAAAACAAAACATAAGAGTTCCGTTTGCGTAAACGTTAAAAGGTGTTTAATATTACATAACATGTCAGATATATATATGTTCTCAAAATATACTAAGACATTTTAAGCAGATGCATGCGACTCCAGCCTAGCATCCTAATCCTTGTGAGCGTGTCTTAGTTACCTGAGAAAACATGCGAGTAAAAGGGTCAACACAAAGGTTGGTGAGAGCACAGGTTTATCATAAGCAGTAAACATCCAATGTTTACAGTAAGAGTTGTTATTTATGTATCATTACAATGCAGTATCGATTGATAGCTAGTCCATATAGTTATATTATATGCGGGGTCGTACCGAAGCTGACAGTTGTGCCTCCCGCCATGTCCATCACAAGACAATGGCAAAGTGTTGGTCAATATTGCACCCATTCCGACCTCAAGTCGGGTTGGCCTCCCAGGCGCGATGGGTGGGGCTTGTCAGGCCCAAATAGTACTATTCAAGATTACCACGCTAGGCGCTACGCGCTACTAACGGTCCGTGGAGTATCGCGAGGACTTTTAGTTGTGATGTGGTTCCCACATATACATATAGTGATAAAGCACGTCCATACATAAATGGAATAAGTTGTTGTTCATAAAACAATTTATCATGCAATGTTTTCTCCCCCAAAGGTAGAAAAAGTGAAAAGGGGCCGTGAACTCACCTGATTAGCAGTTCCGGTGTGTTTGTGTGTTCGCGTCTGCGAATGCTAGCAATCCTGCTAGTAGGCACCTATAACCATATAGGTGTAAGTATGTGTTTTGTGGTGTGTTGTATCCCATACAACTCCAAGTGTCTGTGTGCCCAACCGAATGTTTGCATGTCAAGGATTAATCAAATTAATCATTTACATTGTCATAACCAAATGGTTTAAACCATTATAACCATTGCTATGATCCCATGCAAACCGGGCATTACAACGGCTCAAAACAAAGATTTACCCGTTAACAGTTTGAGTTTGTCATTCAAAATCAATCCTAGCCATCATCTAAATAATAATCAACAACCCTAACTATATCCTTACGTTCAAAACTAAGATTTAATCATTCATAATCAAACCAGAAGGTTTAAAATGAACCATTACCTAATCTGACGGATTCCAACGGATGAAATGATGATCAGAACTTGTTTTAACGCTTCTGGATACGATCTAAACGTCCCGGAGGCTTCGAAACAGAGATTTGATGAGTTTGATGAAGATTTTTCGTAGGTGATGGTGGCTGGCGTCGAGAGAAAGCAAGAAAATGAGATAAAGATGAAATTTGAGATTTTTAAGCAAGTTGCCGATCAAGTTGACCCCAGGCGCATCGCCTGGATCCCCGCAGCCACGCCAGGCGTACCGCGCGGCCCTTCCCAGCCGTCCAGAAGCTTTGAACCCCGCGCGCATCGCCTAGGTCCATTGCATGACCTGAGGCGTACCGCCCCAGTGGTTTTTCACCCATTTTTCGACGGAAACTTCGTTTCGCGATTCCGGACAATCCGTAACTCCGTTTCGCGCACCGTTTTCGCCCACGTTCATCATTTTACGTATACTATCATCCCATATTAATTTCGGTTGTCAACTCCACGTGGATTCTAAGCACAATCAACTGTGCTCAATTCATTGCTGACGTAACTCCTCGTACGCAGTTATCATCGATTGACCTTTATTACTAATATTCGGTCATCAGTGACTCAATTGACATTCAATTTTTTGTTCACCAACTTCGTGAGACTCGTGTGTGTTTCGATAATTCCTCGAATTATCGGTGATCGTTTGTGTTTGTGTTTTACGAAGTGTTTGCACGCTTGATTAATCCAATCAACGTGTAATGCACACGCTTGATTAATCCCAATCAACGTGTAATGCACAATTCAGTAATTTCCCCGAATTATTGTTTTGTGTTAGTGTTGTGTTTGCCACACTTGGTTTCCAAAACCAATGTGCAATGTACGATTCGATAGTTCCACGAACTATCGTTTCAGTAATTCCCCGAATTAGTGTTTTGTGTTAGTGTCGTGTTTGCCACACTTGGTTTCCAAAACCAATGTGCAATGTACGATTCGATAGTTCCACGAACTATCGTTTCGCAGTAGTTTGTGTTCAACTCATCTAATTAAACATAATTAAATGAAATGCAACAAGTATGAATGTGGAATGTAAATAATGTAAGAGTTGCAATTTACCTGAAATTGCCGGGTGTCACAATAACAGTTATATAACCTTTTTTGCAACGGCTATATGGTTGTTTACGAGTATATAATCGTTGTACGTGTATAAAAATTATAATTATAAAAAAAATAGTAGATTAAAAGTTAGAGAATATCAGTAAAGAAATTTTTTTTTATTAAATAGAAACAAATGTTAGCGTATATAATATACTAAAAAAGGTTAATACCAATGTTAGCATAAAATTGTTAGTATTGTTAACATGAAAATAAATGTTAGTATACATGAATAAATGTTAGCATACATAAATAAATGTTAGCATAAGAATAAGATGTTAGTATGCATAAATAAATGTTAGTAACATTAGTCAAAGTTAGTTGACATAAAAATGAAATGTTAGTTTAATAACTAAAAGTTAGATACATAAATAAAAGTTAGATAGTTAGTAGTCCCATGATTATCAAATGTCCATAATAGTAATCCTGGATAATTATTTTGTTTATTATGGTATTTAACTTCTTAGAGTATTGTATAAGTTCTTATTAATGAAATGTTTAACTTTGATGGACGACTTGTGCTTTTAATGATCTTCTTAATTATGATATAAGAACTCTTTGTGCTGATAACGTGTTATAATATAACTATGATTAGCACACCTTAAAAATCTTTTAGAGATGATTATAAGAGAAAGATGGAAGATATTTTAGAGAGGAGAATTGTATAATATACGAAAATGCATACAAGAGGTGAATTTTTCTCTTTACATTGAAGTGGTATTTATACTAAAAAATGTTTTACTATTTGGAAGACAAGAGTACATTGTATTTAATGCTAAGTGTAAAAATATTTCTAACCAATTGATATGAAAAAGTTTCCATCCAATCTTTCAATATTTCAACAATCACAAACATTTTCAATCAATTTTTTTTCTTTTTTTTTTTTTGTTTTTTATTTCTATTAACAAATAAAAAAATGTGTAGCTCACAACATCATCCATATGTAACTTGTGCGCTATATATATGTATATTGTATCAGTTTTGTAGCTCACAAATCTTTAATTCGGATCGGTTTTTTCAGGTTTCGAATACAAATCTTTAATTTTTATGAGTTACATGTATGTACTATTTAAGTTACAAAGATTCATTGTATAAAGAACCAACAAATTGTAAAGACGTAAAATAACCACATTTATAGTCACATGATTAAAGAGGCATAAAATAATTTTACTTGACAAAAAGAGGTGTAATTACTCTTATGCACTTCAAACTTATGAATAGAAATGGTTTATTTAGATCTCAACTAACAATGGTTCTCATTTGAATATCCCTCTTAAGTTAGAAGTGAAACTTTGTAAGTTACATATACAGAACTTCGTGATTTGTATATCTTTATTTTTTTTTTCTTATTATGCTTATAATCTTATAATTAAAAGTTATAAAATAAATTATAAATTAATTGATTGTTAAAAGTTTTCTAAGTTTTATTACATATATTTATTTGATGGTACACATTCAATCAAAGGTGGTTGGGTTATGATGGTACACGTTGAATGAAAGGTAGTTGGTTTATGAATAGAATTTGCTGCCACAATTAATGTTGTTAAAATTCGAAAATATGATGTTATGTTTTGGAAGAATACGTACATTTGTTTAATTAATTAATTGTTGATCCCTTGCTCCCACCTCTTCTTTTTTTTTTAATGGCCAACAAAACTTTTATATTAACTTATGAAAATTAGGAATAATAAATAGTTAGTCCCGCATTACACACCATAATACATAGAGACACCATACACCCAATCTAAAGAGATCAAAATTACACCATAGGTACCAAGACAAAGATTCGAACTTGGCCCTATTTCTTACCCATAAAAAACTTAAGATTTTTATTTCCTCGATCATGTGTTCTACGGAAAAGACTTTAATTCAAATAATATCATATTACGAGTCTTCCAAAAGTACCATAATAAAGTTGCAACCACCGAGTGAATTATCCTCTTCCACTTTTTGACCCACGGCCTATTTTGCTTAGAGCAACCACATCCTTTAAGCCAAAGAAAACCAAGGAATTAACTCTGCACCAACATGAAATGGCTTTCCAAATTTTATGAGCAATCCGACGTGATATAAAAATAGGGATAACTCTATACAAATTCAACCAACTTTTCATATTGCTCAATTATGTCACTATACCTTTTTTGTCCCAATTAGATCCTTTAACTTAGTATGGGTGTTCTAATCATATATAAATAACCTGAATAGTAGGTTATTGCTAATTTTCTACATTTTTAACTTATTTAATATGTTAAGTAGTGATATAATCATTTTATAAAGTAAATACTAAGTTAAAAATTATTTAAAATCATCCATATTTACGCATGATATTTGATAAAAATTAAGTTTCAAACGTTAAATATTGGCACATTGTTTGAAAAACTTATTATTTTTCAAATATATTGCGTAAATATGATGATTTTAAATAATTTTTAATTTATTATTTGCTTTAAAAAATGATTATATCACCACTTAACATATTAATTAAATAAGTTAAATATGTTAAAAATTAGCAATAACCTGCTATTCAGGTTATTTATTTACATATGATTAGAACACATATAATAAGTTGAATGATCTAATTGAGACAAAAAAAAAGTTTCCGTTAGTTAAATTGGTTACATTTGAGTAGAGTTATCTCTATAAAAATATGCTCGGTTGTTTCATCATGCTCATCACAAAAAAACCCACTAACATGAAAAAAAATCATAAAATAATAAAATAGTAACCATGTTTGCTCATAGAGGTGGCCAACATACCCGGAACCAGAACCGAGGAACCGAACTGGAACTAGAACCGGAACCGGTCGTACCCAAACCGGTGGGTACGGGGCGTTTCCGGGTTTTCAGAGAAATTGGAACCGGAACCAGTTCCTGTTGGATATTGGATGTCCGATTAACGATAAGTTCAACGTTACTATGAAAGGTATGATCCAAAGAGTTACACTTTCTAAGGCAACGACTTAATGTTTAAGTGTTAAACATCATATACGATCAAGAACTATCGATTTTAAGGATTTGGTGATTTTATTATTTGTAAAATAATAGATCGGTGGGAATTAATTATAGAGATAATTAATTCATTGAACAAATAAAGTTTTGAACTTTATTAAAGGAATGTTTATTAATTAATTGTTAATTAATAAAAGAATGATCGACTAAATACGTAATTTTTAAGTTAGTTAAACATTGGTTATTTAGTAAAGTATAATCAATTAATTATTAATTGATTAAAAAGGGAATTAAAGTGATTAAAAGTTAATTACTTAAAGGGTTTTAAGTGTAAATTATTTTTTCATAAATATAGGGTTTGACCACCCTCATTTATTGGAATAGGATTTCAATTAGATAGCGAATATATAAAATAGAGATTTTATAAAATGCACAACTACCCTCATTTAAAATTAGTTGTCCATAATGTTTTGGAAACATAAAAGCGATTAATTAAAGTAATTAAATGACTCATTGGTCAAGATGCTTATTTTCTAAGTATATAAACCTAGAGTTAGTGCTTACCCTGGTATAGGTTTATATATGTAAGAAAAGCGTAAACATTTTGATTTAATGCCACCTTAGATTTAAGACACTTTATCAATTTGACCTAAAATCTAGTGTTAGTGCGTACCCTGCATTAAGTCTATGGTTTTATTGAAAAGGAATGATCGTGATTCCTAATACACTTAGGCCGGTCATTCAGTCAAAAAATCGTAAGGCGTATGCTTGAAGAGTCAAGTTGGCATAGTTGGGGTAAATGTACAAAGTTAGAAAGTAGTATTCTAACAAACCCCAAAACTTAAGGATTATGATTGTCCTAATTGGTTATCGTAACCCTCCTATATTATTATGAATAGTAAATAGAGAGCTTAGCCTATTCACTGTTCATTAAATAAACATGATCTTATAATTCTAAATATACATTTTGTTAATGAGCCATAATTAATTTGGGATTATATAAAGCATGAAATACTAAAACTTTTCTTTTGAAATTTATAGATGTCTTTCATTGATGCTACTAAACCCCATAGGATAAGTCTTTTTCAAAATTAGTTCAATGGGAGTAATTTTTCTACTTGAATGCATCACCTTAGAGAAGTCCTAAGAATAGAAGGGAAGTTGTATACTTTGGATAACCCTATTACTCCTGACCACCTATAGGCTGCACCGCAACTAAAAGGATGAATCACATTGGACACGAATGTGAGATAAAATATCTCATATTGACTTCAGTGTCTCCTAAATATGTGGATCAGCTTATGTATCTCTCCGGTCATGAGATGATTGAGGAGATCAAGAAGAGTTTCCTGCCAAACAGGTTTTGGCAATTTGAAATTCTTAAAGAGGTCCAAAAGGGTTTGAGACCGGGTGGAGACGTAGGAGCTCACGTTGATAGGTTTTAAGGCTATTTTGATAGGCTTGGCAAACTAGGCTATCCTATGAACCGTGAGATTGCTATTGATTTCATCCTTATTTCCCAACCAGAGGAATATGAATCTTTTGTAAAGATTTACAAAAGAAATATCTTTGGAGGGACAATTGATTAACTCAAGGGGATGCTCTTGGTTGAGGAAACCAAGATGAGGGTAGAGGTGAGCAGTGGGAGGAAGAGACCATTGATCGACATTGATGAGGTTCAGTGCATTGTTGCTAGGCGTCTTAAGAGTTCAGATTTGTCGAGATCTTCTGGTATGCCCTGTTCATTCAACATATTTCTTGAATTGGCAAATCTTTGATAATAATGTGAGTGCCACAATTATTTCAATTATTTGCAGGCATTCAAGGTGGTTGATTAGCTGAGAGCTTGAGTCTTGAATTCCATGGGATAGAAGACAAGACAAATAGAAGAAATGTTCTTTTATTTTTTTTATTATTTTACATTAATTGTTTAAATTGTTTAAAACGATTATGAATATTTTGATATTCTTAGTTTGACTACGAATATTGCTTCTAGTAATAATTATTGATAATGCAAGGTGAATTCTATATGATAGAATTACTAATAAAGGCAATACACATGATTCATATTAATAGAATAATTTAAAGTGTTTAAATAATTATAATTAGACAAGATTAACCTTTAAAGCTATGTGTAATACATAAATCTCTAAACAATTGAAAATGGAATTCATTGTTACAAAAGTTTGATGATTACATGACATGTTTAAGGAAGGTTAAAAAGATTATGATCTTTTAATATGCAATTCTGTTGCATAAATTGTCTAAAGATTAAATATGAATATTTTATAAATTTTTGAACCTAATGAAATCTTTGAAAGAGTTCAAAGATGATTTCAATAAAGTGAAGATTTAAAAACAACAATAGTTATATATGAGATATAACCAAAGGTTACCATATTAGTACATAAAATGTGAAATTGTTTCACAACCAAGTGCACAATGATGTAGGAAATTTAATAAATACAAACACATGTTATGTTTTCTATTCAATATGATCCAATGAATAAATATCCCAATGAACTAATCATATGAATTACTACACTAGCTTTAAATTACAGGTAAATATAAAGAGTTATAAAATAAACCTGTATAAATTCCTATTTGGGGAGGATTTAACAAAGAGTTGTTAACAATTTATTTGAAATTGGATCCTCATTAATGATAAAGATAGTTATAACAAATCCCCAAAATGAAATAGATAGAATTTTCATCAATTGCTTCCTAAGACAGGGAACTGTATTGTTGAAAATTAGATAGTGCAGATTGAAAGAGTTTAATTCTGCAAAGATATGATATATATGTTTCAATCAACACAAAGTGTTTGAATGGATCTTAAATGAGTTTAAGAACCAGTTGTTACCCATGACATCTGCAGAAGCTCATGGGATCACAATGAACCCAAAAACTTGCAGAAGTGTAACTGTTGATTGATAAATATAATATATGGTTTGGAACCATAAACACTAAGGATGCAATGAAACAAGCTAAGAGACTTGTTTAACAACATTTAGATGTTGTGTAGTTGAAATTAGAGAATTTCAATGACAACATCAACATGGATGCATTAGGATACTACAAACCCTGTTAGCAAGAGTTGTTTGACAGATTAGTAGTTAAATAGCAAAACTGAATTACCATAAGAACACCTTAACTGAGTATTCTTATAAGTTATTAGGATGTTTTGAAATCCTAATATGGCAAAATTGTTGCGATAAATCCATGGTTGATAAAAGCATCTCCAGAGGAAATCTTTGTTATGGTAAGAAACTAAGGTGTTAGTTTTACGTAAAGGACAAAGATGTTATACATACATACATACATATATATATATATATATATATATATATGTCAAGGCTAGTGAGAGCGTAATAAATTCTAATGATAACATTATGTAAGTATGTAGATTACATACTAATTATAGAAAGGAGTTTCTATAATAAAGACATAAACTTTAACATATGATGTTAAACGAAATAAGTAACAATTTTATTTGATATAATTGAATATATATTAATGGTTAATATAAAGATTATCCAATGACATTTTCAACAGAGATTGAAAATAAATCTTAGATAAATTTTGCATAAGATGAAGAGTCACATGCAAATTTTCTATGGTAAAGCATGAAGTGTTCACTAAAGGTTAGAGAATACAAATATACGCATCAGAATGCTTAGAATGAAATTGTTCATTACTAATCTCAATAAGATTCCTAATGACTAGGAATAGATTGAGAAAACATATGACAACAATGCAGCATAGCTAAGACTATGAAATTGTAGTCATATATAGTAGAAGCATTATGAGAAAGAACTGAAAGAAAGACATAATAATAAATAAAATTCATAAATCAGAATCTGGCAATTCCGTTCACTAAATCTATTTATAAAGCTGAATATGAGGATAAGGCTGATAAATAGATATTAGATCCGCTAGATGGGGAATCTGATTTAACTTTAGTATTGGGTGCTATACAATCGAAACATGAAACATTAAATGTTCATTTTGATTTAATGGTTAAAGGCAAAATGAATTATGTTTCTAAATTCGAAATTTTGTACATTTTAGTATCCTTGAATATAGTATTCTAAATGTTCGTAGTCGATCAGATTCATGGGAATCAATCTGTACTAAGACTACTTGAATGCTTGGTTAGTTTATAGAGATAAAAGCTCAAAAGTTGAGAACCAAGATTCCTAGGCAATCATTAGAGAATGATGTCGGACGTAACTCGCTTCAAAACATTCTTCATAGATCGTTGTCAGAAGATGTTTTGATATTAAAGTATATTCGATATACACACATATCTTACCTAACGCTGTCTTGAAAAATAGGCAGTAATAAGGATAACGATTGGGAATGGTTCTAAGATTAAGTGGGAGTTATATGCTGCCAAAGGAATTCTATACTCTTATACAGATAAGAGAAGATATTCTGGCGTCCTCGTTGATTTAAACTGATGTAAATGCGTGGCCACGCTAAGACTAAAAGTAGTTTGTTAGATCATTTTAAATTGAGAACGAGAATGAGAATACTTGAACAATATATGAGATTGAAAGGAGATCCATGTCTCATGTTCAAGGAATATCTAAATAGAAAGGATATACAGATAAAGGTTATCTGAGACTATAATTGTAAGTTAAAGTAAAGAGTTACTTAAACTAAGGAGTTTTAGTCGACTTAAGAAGTCATACCTTACTAGGGGTAGCGTGATGTTACTAAGTGTCCAACACTGTATACGTTGAATCACATAGTCGATGAATCGTCCAAGTGGGAGTCTGTTGGATATTGGATGTCCGATTGACGATAAGTTTAACGTTACTATGAAAGTTATGATCCAAAGAGTTACACTTTGGAAGGCAACGACTTAATGTTTAATTGTTAAACATCATATACGATCACGAACTATCGGTTTTGAGGATTTGGTTATTTTATTATTTGTGAAATAATAGATCGATGGGAATTAATTATAGAGATAATTAATTCATTAAACAAATAAAGTTTTGAACTTTATTAAAGGGTTGTTTATTAATTAATTGTTAATTAACAAAAGAATGATCGATTAAATACGTAATGTTTAAGTTAGTTAAACATTGGTTATTTAGTAAAGTATAATCAATTAATTGTTAATTGATTAAAAAGGGAATTAAAGTGATTAAAAGTTAATTACTTAAAGGGTGTTAAGTGTAAATTATTTTTTCATAAATATAGGGTTTGACCACCCTCATCTGTTTGATCTAAGAATTGACAAATTCTTGAAACCCTAATTCCTTTCTTCTTCCCTTGGAGTAGCCGTCGACCAACAAGCCACCACCATTGTGGTTCTTGAGGCTGCCGGCGGCCCTTGGGGCCATTGTTGGGTCACGTCCGGGACACAACAGGGACACAGTCGAGCCACAAGCAAGGCTACGACCAGGCTGCTGTCTGGGCCACGAGGGGTTGTGCCGGGGGCACCGTTAGCCGCGCCATAGAGGCGACACCAGGGCCAGTTCGAGGGGCCGAACAAGGGTCAACCGGGGCCATACATGAGCCGCAAAGGGCTGCCGTCCGAACCGTGGCTAAACCGCAAACTGAGCGGAGCCAAAATCTGTTTTAGATTTTTCCGGAGTTTCGTGGACGAGATCCGGACTCGGTGATCGTAGTGTGTCAACTAGCGAGAGCGTTGTCGATCCATCGTCTGAATTTGGAACCGCTTCACAAAAAGTCGATTTCTAAAACCTCCTATGGTCGTGTTGTTTAATTTAATTGTTGTTCAAATGATTTGTAATTGGATCCTGATTTGGGAATTGGTTCGATTGCGAATCGAATGGTTATAAAATTTAAAAGCTTCTGTTGTGTCAGATCTGATTTGTCTATTTAATTTGGTTTTATGAAAAACTGATTTTATCAATTAATAAGATTAATTGAAACTGTTTAAATTAAAAGTAACCTAGAATTCCAAACAGTTCTACCATTAAACCGGTCAAGCCCGAATCGGAACCGGTCAAAAACCGGAGCCGGAACCGGTTCTTGACTTTGTTGACCGGAACCGGAACCGTTTGGAACTCGAACCGGTTCCGGTTCAAAAAGTAACCTGGTTTGACCACCTCTATTTGATCAGTTAAGTTATTCTATTTTTTTTTCTTCAAAACTCCTTTTAACATTTTTGCATCATAGTGGTAATTTGTTAACTTTTAATTATGTTTTTTTATTAATATATACATATAAATATACATGCATATGTAAATGTCAAAGTTAATTAGAAAACCTTAACTTTAAATAAAATTCAGAAACTAATCACGAACATTATATTTTAAATAAAAATTGTTCTTTTTGTTTCTTTATACTTTAAGGTTAGAAAGGTAAAAAATAAATTAAAAAATGTGTACTTTAGGTTATGACATATATGTAACTGAGGCGTATAGGATCGGTGGAGGTGTTGAATTAAAAAAGGTGGGTGTGTGAATAACCATTCCCTTGTTATATAGTACAAGAATTTCTTATTTTATGTATATGTGCAAGTTCACTAATGTAATTAATTTTGCACATGCATAAATTATTATCAATTTTCAGTGACAAGTGAAAAATACTAAATTTTTGCACCTATACTAAATCACTTACGCTTGTGAATCACTTACAACTCGTTAAATGAATCTAACCTTAACTTATATTGATATAAATTTATTTAATGATCTAATTTTTATAAAAAATAACAGTAATTTATATTTAAGATAAGGGAGGAATTTTTTTTTGAAAAGGGGAATTTCAACGTAGCAATATTATTGCATGTTGCATTGGTCTAATTACGTGCGTTTTGAAAAAAATTGACAGTACTATAATAAAATTAATGAGAAAATTACGACAAGTTTAATGGTATAGCTTAATAAAAAAATAACATAGTCTAAAAATCAAAGAGGAATATTTGATTTAAAAATATGAAAATGAAGTAAATTTTAAGATTTTCGGTTTAGGGTTTACTTTTAAGGTGTATGATTTAGTTTATTGGCTTTCCAGTATAGGTTCAACGAATTGGTTCACACCCTCATAAAATCAGCTTAATTGAAGTTTGTTTGATCTAGTTTTACAAAAACTGGAGTTCTCATATATATATATATATATATATAGGATTCGCATCAAATAATAACCCACCTGTAAGATCAAATAAGGCTAATGCTCACCAAAAGACATCTCTTGACAAGTCTTAAACTCTCAAAAGACAAACAACCTTCGAAAGTAAAGAGTAAACCTACGGAAGAATTAAGGCTTCCGAAGGCTAACTCTCTTCTTATGAAGGCTATACAAAAGACTCAAGCTTCCGAAGCTTCCTCATCATTTAGAGCTTCCGACAAAGACCCGATATCTTCCGAATACAAGAACTTCCGAAGACTTCCTTTTGACAAGATTTGTTTCACTTGAAGAAAGATTCAGAGATGCTTTCTATCATCAAGACCAACATATAAGAAATTCCAATGATAGTCGGCAACAAATTACATCTGTCATACTTGCAGAAGTATCTTAGCATTAATGACTTTTGTAGTGTAGGTATTTAATCTAAAAATCAAAGAAGTTATTTGTATTAATTGTAATTAATATGGCTTGGCCTGTAAAGACATAACAGTATACTAGTTTTAGCATTAGTCTGTTTCTAGTATTTTGTCCAGCCTTGTATTTCCACAAGAATACAACTGTAGGTTTTAGCATAAATAGTTCACTTGTAACTTAGCAATGGGCTGTGTGCTTGTGCTTGAGCTAAGAGTTGTGTATACTTTGCATTTGAATGAAATATACTTTAACCTTGAATTCAAAATCTTCTTGTGTATTTCAATCTTTGTTGTAAGTGTGTGTGAGTTGAGTTGATAGAATTTCCGCATCTATCAAACTCAGTAGAAGATAAGTCTTGTAAGTGTTGTACAAGTTGCATAACCTGATCCAACAAGTGGTATCAGAGTGTTGGCTCTTTAACGTTGGCAATTAACCATTCTCAAGTTACCAATTGTTCATCTTCTACTACTCATTGCTCTAAATCTTTTCTTGTTCAAATGGCTACTATTTGTAAGCATGAAACTGAGAATGGTACTCTCAATAAACCTCCTATGTTCACACCTGATGACTATGATACTTGGAAGGTTAGAATGGAAGGATTCATAAGGAACCAAGACTTCAAACTCTAGAAGTCAGTTCTTGAAGGACCCTTCATTCCAAGGGTTGCTGCTACCGGAGCTGGTGGAGCGGCTGTCCCAAAAGATCCATCTCTCTCCTCAGATGAAGATTACCGGAAGATGGAAGTTGACTCAAAAGCACTCTGGATGATTGAAATGTCCATTCTTAACTCCATCATACATGCATTGCTATAGAGTTGTGGAATTCTCTGCAGCAGATGTAAGAAGGTTCTACAAATGTGAAAGAGAATAAGAAGGACATGCTCAAACAGAAGTTCGAGAATTTCTGTCAATAAAACAATGAAAAAATGGCTTCTCAACATCTGAGGTATGTAGAACTTGTTGATGAACTAACTGCTGCAGGTGTAAAGATGGAGAACTAGGATGTGATAAGAAAGTTCCTACGATCTCTTCCACATGCATGGAACATTTACTCTATCACTATCCGAAGAACAAAAAACCTTAGAACACTAAAGCTGGGAGAGCTCTTTGGTATACTAAGTGCACACCAAATGGAGATTGACGCTCAAGAACGAAAACAGACAGCTTCGGTACCCTTGGGTTCAGCAGCCTTGTATGCCCCCATTCACAACTCACAACTTCAGAACTATCAGCCCATATACCACTCAATAACCAATCATCACCTTCCCTGAAACACCTACACCATCCACATCACATACAAATCCTTTTTCAAACACAAATCCACTACTCACCTCTGGTCAAGGAGCAGTTTTGGCTGAAGAATCAAACAACTTTCAACTGTGCCAAGAAGATCTAGATGGCATCTTTGCTGATGATTTGGAAGAAATGGACATCAACTACCACATGGCCATGATTTCCTACTGTGCAAAGAAGTTTTATCAAAGAACTGGAAGGCAGTTCAAAAAGCATAACATGAAGACTGGATTCGTTCTGGATAAATCCAAGCTCAAATGCTATAACTGTCAGCAACTGGGCCATTTTGCTAGAGAATGCAAGTCTCCAAATTCATCAGCCATCAACCTAAGCTCAACAAAGAAACCAAGCATCTAAAGCAACAAACCAGTCCAACAATGCAAACATTGCAGAACAACATGACTTTTCTGACTGGAGCTTTCAAGCTGAAGATGCATCTACCTCAAACAATGCACTCATGGCAAATGATTCCACCTTAACTTTTAAGGTAATAGATGATATGTGTACCCCTGAATGTCTTGAAAAATTAAATGCTTACAAATGATTCAATGCTCAAGTTTGTGAAAAACTTGAGTCGATACAAGTTGTCAAAGAAATTTTTTTGAAGCTGAAAGAAACTATAAAGAAAATATTGAAGAGTTAGAAAAGACAATTTCAAGCCTAAAACGAGAAGACACTAATAAATAGTGTCAAATAAACAATATTTTAGAAAGACTAACAACTGCTAAAACATAACTTGTATTGGCTGAGTCCTACAAAGACAGATTTCTCATTCAAGGAGAGAAGTTTGAGAAACTTCTTAAGATGGCAGAGATACCTGGTTTGGTAAGAAAGAAGGGTGTTTGGGTGGGATATAATCAAGTGGAACCTCCATCTGCATATACTCCAAATGTGGAGGCTCACTGTAAACCTGAAACAAGTCTTATGTATGATGAAGTTTTGGACAGACATAAGATAGCACAAGAAAATGATTCATCTGATGTTTGCCCTACTCAATCAAATAGCTCATCTGAGGATGATACTACTATTTCTTTTGAAAAATTAATATCATCTTCAAAACAAAAGAAAAGAACAAGAAGAACAAATCAACCTTTGTTAAAGAAAAATATGTACAAACAGGAAGTACATCCTCAAGTGAATATGTAACTTGCCCATCTGACAACTCACATAGGGCAAAATCGAAAAACGTAAATGTTTGCAATAGTCAGCCAAGCAATCATGCAAATCATGTTGGCACTTTCAAGCCAAAATCCAAGCAGTTCAAGTCAGAAAATCATAGCTCAGAATCATCACCAAAGAGAAACTTTCTACAACCCTCAAGAAATCAAACCATGTGTCTAGTTTGTGAAGACACTGATCATTAAGCAGCTGATTGCTTCTTTAATCCTAGAAGCAGAAGAAACTCACAATCATGTAGGGAAAGAAACGTCAAGTTAAGGTGAAGCAGTTCATCTCATTCTTCGAAAGGCCAACAATCTGATTCCGAAAGAAAAAGATCAAGTGAGCAGCAAAAGAAACCTTCAAAAGCCTCTACTTCTGCTAACATGAAAAGAAGGAACAACAGGAAATCTTCCGAAGTAAAAAGGTCATCGGAAACAAAACTCAGAACTGTTTCCGATAAGAAAGAAAACAAGAATTCTTTCTACTTCGAAAGAAGGCAAGCAGAAGGAAAAAAACAATTCAAATAAAAGTCCAAATCATCGGAAAGCAAAACAAGAAATGCTTCCGATGACTGTAAGAAGAAGGAAAGAAGAACCCATCAATCAACTCAAAAGTATAACAAAGTTTGGAGGAGGAAAGATTCAACTCAGTTTTCAGTTCCACTAGAAAATATATCATTTGTACCACCGAAGATGATTTCTAAGCTGTTTACATACAATGATGCTAATGGTAAACCCAAGACCACATTGGCTTGGGTTCCCATCAAAAACTAATCTATTCTTTATATGTGAAGGAGCAGCAAGACTCAAAAAGCAATTTGTGGATAGTAGATAATGGCTACTCCAGGCACGTGATAGGAAACAAGACCCACTTTCACATATACGAACCATTTTTTGATGGTCTGTTGCTTTTTGTAGAGCCCAATTGAAGAGGAAGACTGACAAAGTCAACTGGAGAAGAGTCGAAGACCAGATTTTGTTCTGATTTTTGTTATGTTCCTATACTTAGCATTTCGTATACAGTTATATGTCGTGTACTCGAACATTTTCGTGTATAGTGGTTCGAGTACACCTAGAAGTAGTATAAATAGACGTATTTTGTACTATTCTGGGGTTGGATTCCCGAGGCATGCTCTCTAGACGTATTGAGGCATTGTTTCGTGTACTTCACTAAATATATCAAAGTTTTGATCTTTATTCTTGTTCTTGTGATTCTATTTTGGATTCCGCGGGTTGTAGAGTCATTTGATGCAGATTGGAGGCTTAAAGCTCGGTTCTTGATCAGATTAATGGACCTACAAGTGGTATCAGAGCCTTAGTGCTATTTTCTACATCAAGGTACAAGTTTTTCAGTGCAAGTTCATTGCTTTCTTGTTCTACTCTATTCCTTCTAGCTGCTATTCAAATTTGGTACTCTGAATCTTGAGAAATATTTCTCTAGAAGTTTTTTTTCAAGTATTTTCGAGTTCAAATTTCGAAAACAACTTTTTCGAGTATAGTAGAGTTCGGATACAATTGAAGTTCTACAGCAGATTAGTGATTTCGATTGTTTGGGGATTTCGACTACACATTGAGTTCGAATACAAGGTCACTTTCGAATAGAGGTTTTAAGTTCGGATACTTAGAAAGGTTTGAGTACACAGGTTCTTCGAATACACCAAGGTTTCGGGTACATTGCTGAGTTCGAGTGGTTCGAGTATTCTGGAAATTCGAACACTTTGAACTTCGAATATTTATCGAACTTCGGGTAGTTGTGTTGTTTCGAGTATTATCTGGTACTTAGCACTGTTGGGGAGTTCGTGAACTACACTTTGAAAATAATCTGATTAATCATGGCACCAAAGAAGCTCACCAACCTATCTAACCTGCTCAACTTGGATAATGAAATTGGCACCGGAACAAAGCCACCTAGGCTTGTGTCGAGAGATAACTTTCAGGATTGGAAATTTAGGTTCCAATCATTCATCAAGTACACTAACCCGAAGCTATGGAGGTCAATTGAAGAGGGGCCTTACGTGCTCATGTACCAGAGTGAGCTCAATGGATTAATTCCCAAAGACCTTGAACTGTATACGGAAAATGACATTCTTTTGAAAGAGAAAGATGATAAGGCGTACGCCTCAATCACCATGGCTTTGTCAACTGATGTTGCTCGTGGGTTCAAAGAACATCAGACAACTAAGCAGTTATGGGATGATGTGATAGAAAGGTTTGAAGGTAATGAAGACATGCGGGAGAGTTGCAAGGATATTTAAGGCAAAGTTTCAATATGTTCAACCATATCAAGGGAGAAACTTTGGAAGCACAACCGAACCGATTCACACATCTGATGACCGAGATGACTAGTGTAGGGATTGGGATGTCCAAATGCGAGGTCAACAAAAAGCTCTTGAACTCATTGCCATATAATTGGAATTCAAATTGCACCTTATCAAGAGAACCAAAGATATGTACAAGACCACTCTAAGCGAGTTGATCTCCATTATCAACTCCTATGACATGGATGACAAGCAAAGAGCCCTCAATCATGCCAGTTCTATGGGCATTGCACCTGCATCAGAGAATGTTGCTCTTCTGTCAGCCATCAATTTTTAAGCATCTACGTCTTAGCTTTATCAAGCTCCTTCATCACAGTCTGTTCTGTTTGAGACTGCATTTCTTTCATCAGGGCAAGTTAGTTCAGTGCCCAAGGTCATCCCGGAGAGTGAAGAGAATCTGCTGTTGTTCAAAGGGTTTCTAAACAGTTACAACGCCTTTATTGCCGGAGAGTTGGCACCGACCAATCTCACTCAAGATAACTTGTAGCAGATTAACCCGACAGATGTGGAAGAAATGGATATTTCGTGGCAAATGGAAATGGCAGTCTTCCGTGCGAAGAAATTCATTAAGAAATATGCAAGGAACAGTTTCGGAAACAACCCCGGGATGAAGCTGGGTTTTGATAAATCAGAGCTACGTTGTTACAACTGTGACCAGCCGGGTCACTTTGCAAGAGAGTGTAAACAGCCGAAGGTGGTGAAGGAAGGTGAGAAGAAGCCGGATGAGAAGGCTGTTGCAAGGGGAGGTGCTTGCACGTCTAAAGCATTGGTGATTCAGGAGACAGACTCCTATGATTGGAGTTATCCAGTACAGGAATCGGAGATGACCCTGAGTCATGCTTTTATGGCGGAGGTGGATGGGAAGCAAAATGAGGTAACCCAAAATCTTTCCTCCGCTTCTTGCATTGATAAAGTATTTAAGTACTGTTCTCACAATGAGGACTTAATCAAGGAGGTCACCAAACTTAAGTACTTTAACTCTGAATTTCTCGAAAATGAAGCACTTTTCAAAAAGAAACTTGACGCTGAAAGGCGAGACATTTCACAATTAAAATATTTATTAAGTGATAAAGAGTCCAACTATCGGGACGCAAGGCGTCGGATAGATGAAATCACTTCAGAGTTGGAGCATCTTAAGTCTTAGTTGTCCAAAACTAAAATTAAAGTTGATAAATATGAATATGCTAGTACTGCGATGGGCAATATGATTGATGTCCAGTGTAGGAAGAAGGTGAAAATTGGGCTTGGTTTTACTGAGGTGAAACCTCCGTTTAACCATAACTACTCCATCATGCCCAACATCAACACATCTGTTGATGATCTGTTGTTGTAATCAGATCCAAGACAGTAGATCCAGTTGAGACCGACCCTAATATTTCTAATGATTCTAAGGTGTGTGCAAATAGTTTAAATGATCTAGGTTTGAGGGGGAAGAATGAAGAAAGAGGTGCTGGGAGGAGCACAGAGTGTTCAACATCATTTAGAACATCACCATTTATTCCAAAAACTGATTTTGTTGGAAGATTTGATGAAATTAATATCAAACCTAATGAGATGTTTAAGAACTTTAATTCTTCTTTTATTAAGATTGATGTCATTTTAGAATCAATTTCTTCTTCTTTGCATCAGGTGAACAGGGCTCATTCCACAATCACCAAAGAGGCAGGTTCAAAGTTGAACCTTAACTGTGAACCTTTTGTTCCAACCTGGTCATTGGAACAAGCCTATACAAGTACTTCCTCTGGTCATGGTGATTGTGATGTAAAGACATTTGACCCAAAACAATTTCATGAGAAGGTATATTGTTTTGCATGTGGTAGACTAGGCCACATTGCCAGAAATTGTCTGCACAGACCTACTGAATTCTTCTTTGGGAAGAATCAGAAGGTCACACCCTGGTTTTCAGGAGCGTCCCACCACCAAGAAGGCCAAATCAGTTAAACAAAATCAATCTGGTTTTCAAAAGCAAAAATCAAAGTCTTTTAAAACTAAAAGCAAGTCACAGTGGAAGAACAAACCACCAATGAAACCACCTTTAAAACCATTTGAAATTGGATGTGGTGCAAGGCCCAAAATTCTTAGGGCTAAATCAGTCAAACTCAAGGGGGTTATTAAGAAAGGACCCGTTGTTCCACCTGTACCTAAACCTGTTATGGTTTGGATACCCATTTCTCACTGATTGTGTGTGTAATGCAGGGACGGCCAAATAAGCTCAAAAATGTTTGGTATGTGGATAGTGGCTGCTTTAGGCATATGATTGGGGATTTCTCTCAGCTACATGAAGTCACACCTTTCAATGGAGGACACGTCTCATTTACTGAGACAAGGGAGGGAAGATAAGCATGAAGGGCACAATCACTAATGGAACTCTCAGTTTTGAGGATGTGTATTACGTTGAAGAGCTCAATCACAGCTTATTGAGTGTTTCTCGTATTTGTGACAAGAGCTTCTCAACAAACTTCACAAACAAGGAGTGTCTTATTCTAAAGCTCGGATTTGTTGTGCCTGAGAGGTGGATCTTGATGAGGATTCCGAGAATCAACAATGCCTACATCATCAATATGAATTCAGATTCATTCACTAAGAACACTTGTCTGTTTTCAAAGGCATCGGAGCATGACTATTTGCTTTGGTAATCCACTATTCTCAGACCACATTCTTGAGGAACATTGCGTGGATCATGGAGCCGAAGCTAGTGAAACAACTCCAGTTGACAATCTTTCTTCTTCCAGTGAAGACCAGATGAACCACATCAGCAATTTGCTCGATAATATGGCTGTGGAGGAAGTACCAACCCTAAGCATCAACAAGAATCATCCTGTGGAAAACATTATTGGACCTCTTTCGGAAGGAGTTCTCACTCGAAGCCGGTCCATTCCCGCTCAGAACACCTTGCCTGAAAGTACTCTCTTAAGAAGTCAATCAAGTCCGATTAATTCTTGTATGTATTCCTGTTTTATTTCGCATGTCGAGCCCAAGAATGTCAAGATGGCTCTTAAGGAGTCAAGCTGGGTCGAGGCGATGCAGGAAGAGCTGATGCAGTTTCAGAAACTCAAAGTGTGGAATCTGGTTCCATTGCCTAAGGGGAAGCTGCCAATTGGAACCAGATGAGTCTTCATAAACAAAAAGGATGATTCGGGGGTCATCATCAGGTATAAGGCATGTTTGGTAGCTCTGGGCTTCTACCAACAAGAGGGGATCGACTATGAAGAAGTCTTTGCACTAGTCGCAAGACTTGAGGCTATACGAATCTTCTTGGCCTATGCTTCCTACATGAACTTCACAGTGTATCAAATGGATGTGATGACTGCCTTCTTGTACGAAAAGGTCAAAGAAGAGATTTATGTGTGCAAGCCCCTAGGGTTTGAGGATTCCCAGCATCCCGACCATGTCTACAAGATAGATAAGGCTCTATGGTCTTCATCAAGCACCTCAAGCGTGGTATGCTACTCTTACAGATCATCTGCGTGCTCATGGTTATACCCGTGGAGCCATTGACCAGACGTTGTTCGTTCTCAAGGATAAGGACGATCTGATTCTCGTCCAAATCTACATGGATGATATTATTTTTGGTTCCACAAGCTCGGTGCTATGCAAGGAATTTGAAGCGGTGATGAAGAAAAAGTTTGAGATGAGTGCGATGGGAGAAATGACCTTCTTCTTGGGTCTTCAGGTAAATCAAGATCCAAAGGGCGTGCTGATTCATCAAGGCAAATACGTTACTGATATTCTGACAAAGTTCAAGATGTTGGAATCCAAGCCTGCATCCACTCCCATGGCTGCTCGTCCGGTCTTAACTGATGGTGAAGATGTTGATCAACACCTCTACCGCTCGATGATTGGCTCATTGATGTAGCTGACCACTAGTCGACGAGACATCATGCTCTCTGTATGTCAGTGTGCCAGATATCAAGCCAATCCGAACGCTTCTCACCTAATCTGTCACACCCCGAGCCGGCGGGGTTGGATCGAAGTCCCTGTCGGGCAGAAAGTTCTCGGGGCGCGATATCGTGAGTGATAATCGTGATGATCAGATTGTTTACATAGCATCAATGTTAAGAATAACTAAAGCACAATAAAGCATTTAAATAGGATTACAAAGTTAAATTACAATGTCAATGTTCAGTAATTTAACTTGGTAAACCTAACAAAAGAATCAAATGTTTTCTATCTTGTAATCTATACAAGACAACCAAAAGTGATTCGTATGATTAACAAAATATGTGCTTCCAAAATCAACTAGGTCCTCTATCTAGGCTGCCTAGCATGCAATCCAAAGCCTTAGCTTAAACCTGTTCATCACCTGAGAAAGCATGTAAGAAAACAAAGTCAACACAAAGGTTGGTGAGTTCATAGAGTTTTAGTATTTGAAAAATAGTTGTGAAACCTTCTCGGTAAAACCTTAACCTCATTAACAACACCTGTATCATCCAACTCGGTATGCTTATATATAGGGCATACCCATGAGTCGATCCTACGACCTGCCCAGACGCCGTCCCACCACATACTAAGTCACATAGGACATTGCTATTAATGATAATTAAGCATTTTACCTACCATTCGATTCATTCTTTATCATAGCTTTAGTTTACTGTTTCAAAGTTTACAAGTCTATAGCATTCGTATGTATTAGCTTCAATATAGGTTTATCGAGCATCGTGTTTAAAAGTTTATGATATTGACCCAAAAGCATTCATGCGTCCCCTTGGTAACAACCTTAATCTCATTAACACCACCTGTATCATCCAACTCGGTATGCTTATATATAGGGCATACCCCTGAGTCGAGCCTACAACCCGCCCAGACGCCGTCCCACCACATACTAAGCCGCATAGGACATTGCTGTTAATGATAATTAAGCGTCTTACCTACCATCCCTTGTATCCATAGCTTTAGCATTTAGATTAAGTTTACACATTAGTGGAAAATGAGAAATCACTGTATGGCAAGCACTGAGAGGCCATCAGTCTAATCCTCAAAATCCTGACCATGGAGAACACCCTTCTTGGCAAGCACTGAGAGGCCAAAAGGTCTGATCTACAATAGTCCTAGCTACATAGAACACCCCCTGGCAAGCACTGAGAGGCCAGTTGAGGAATAGCTTTAGCATTATGTTTAAGTTTATAGCATGAGTGGGCGTTGAGGAATCACTGTATTGCAAGAACTGAGAGACCAACAGCCTACTCCTCTAAGCCCTGACTATGAAGGTCACCCTATGGCAAGCACTGAGAGGCCAAAGGTCTGTTCCCTCAAGTTCCGACTATGAAGAACACCCCATGGCAAGCACTGAGAGGCCAATTTGGTAGGTTCTACCATAGTCGATAGTTTTATCATACAAGTTTATAGCATTCGTAGTTGTAAGCAATTAGTATGTATGTATGTATGTAGCATTATCATAGAATCATAAGCTTTTAGCACTAACTTTAGCATTTCCCTTAGCATTAGTATACATAGCATCATCATTATCTTTTAGCATTAATTTGTAGATTTAGCATATAGTGTTGGCTTTAACATTTAATATTGGCATGTAGCATTAGCATTTAGTATTAGCATATAGCATTAGCATTTAGTATTAGCATATAGCATTAGCATTTAGTATTAGCATTTTGCAAGAACGTTGTAGCATTAGCATTTAGCTTCAAGCATTCGCCTATAGTTTGAGTAGGTAATTCACAGCATAAGCATCAAGTATATAGTTTAAGCTTCTAGTTTGTAACATAAGCATCAATCACTAAGTTTAAGCATCTTGTTTGTAGCATAAGCATCAAGCATATTGTTTGTAACGTAAGCATTAGGCATCAAGTTTAAGCATCTCGTTGTAGCATAAGCATCAAGCCTCAAGTTTAAGCATCTAGTTTGTAGCATAAGCTTCACGTTTAAGCATCAAGGATATAGCTTTTCAAAAATAATAGTTTCCAAGCATAAGCTTGATTGTAAACATCATGATTATGTTTAAGAGCATTAAATAACATTTCAATAATTTGTTAAAATGTTTAACATGCTTCTCAGTCCCGAAGTAAAACAAATAAGTTTGAAAAGGGACAAATGAACTCACCTTGTGTCCGTAGTGGTTGACTAAGTATAACAAGAATACTTGCTCTCGTTGTTTGTACTTGTTGTGATGTTCACGATCCTGTATTGATTTCATAGAGTTTGCACTTATAAGTATAACTTGTAGTTTGTTTGTGTGCGCGTTGTGTTAATCTTTAAGTTGACTAACACTAGCGGTTCTTGTTCATTATCCGACCCGGAATTCATAATGTGGTGTAAGACAATATGGAGTTTCTTTGATTCTATTGTAAATTCTCAACTTAATGTTTAGTTTAAAAGTTATAACTTTTAATCAAAACTTTAAGTATACATTTGCTTTGCCTAATCATTTATCACCACATTTGTAACACTTAAGCGATAACCCGTGCGTACAATTATCATTAATTCTAGTCATTCATTCGCTTATTTCCTCAACGACATAAATCCATTGGGCCGGATAATCTTTTGGGGCTACGTGGTGTAAAGGCTGAAAAATATGTTGGGCCCTATTATTTATGTGGGCCGAATGTCAAGATTTTGGGCCGGGAATACTTGAGTCGTGTTAGTAGTGTGGGCCGATTGGGCAACATAGTTAAACTAAGCTGTTGGGCCAATGCACAAACATTTCTGGGCCGAAGGCTTTGGGTCAAGTCGGGCTAATTGGGCTGCTAAAAACTTGTGGGTCGAAGCTGTAATAAGGGACAGAAAGCATGGGCCTAAACAATATTCATATGGGCCGAAGTGAATTGGGCCAAAGGAATTTGTGTTGACCGAATTCGAAATCAGTAACCCCCCACCTACTAGAACCAGCGAACCTCCAACCTATGGGACCCCAGGTTTGGCTACCTTAGGACCTATGTGGGTTCGGGCAACATGGGTAAGGTTCGGCTTATGATCATTCAATGCAAAGGTTCGCCTGAAATGAAACAAGGTTCGGCCCGCACATTGAGAAGGTTCGGTGATTTCAAGGGTTCGCCATGCTTGGATTCGTGGGTTTGCCCAAACCTCAGCTACAACCTTCAAAGGTTCGGCTATGGTGTATAGTTCACCTATATGGGTTCGACAATGAGGCATGCATCAAGGTTCGGTCGTTGATGATGGCAACAGGTTCGCAGCAATGGCTCGTCTCTGTAGTTAGGTTCGTGAAACATGGTAGGTTCGACTAAGGCTCTTAGGTTCGTAGGTTACAATGGTTCAGCTCGAGGACTTGATGCTGAAGGTTCGGCTGGTGCGGGCGGTTCGGCCAGGGTACCCAGGTTCGGCCACCTGGGATCCCACGAACGTGCATACGGTTAGCCTCCATCCTCAACACCATCATCGAACTCTTGTAGCTCCAGTTGTTTCCAACGTGAGTGGTATGCTCTGTGTACTCTTGAAAGTGTAAGACTCAAAGGAGTTGGGTCTATAACCGGCCAAAGTTGTGGGTTCGAGTTAGAGGTTATAAAACCCTATTTTTTTGTAACTTTCTTTGCTCATACCTCGAATTCGGCTGGGTAAACTTCCAGATTCGTTGTACTTTTGCGTAGAGGATGATGAAAGCTTCGCGTGGACACCAAAAACTCTTGATTTCGTCAAGAAATGATCGAGTTATGAAGGATTGAAGGTGTAAACTTAAAGAGAGAGAACGGGATTGAGAGGCTAGAGAGAGAGAGAGTATGTGTGATAAATGAGGGAAATCACCTCATTTACGCCTTTTATACTTCGTGGGTGTTCGAGTTAGTTTCAGTTGCTCGGTTCGTGTTTTAGTCACGTTTCCGAATTATTACGCGCGTGTGTTATAAATTAAACAAAAGAATTTATTTTAGGATGTTTAAAATATGGTTATTATTAGTTATTATTTTAAATATCGTATTCTGGAATTATTTGTCGAAATTTAATATTTTTACGCGTTTTGTAAATTCTTTCGCGTATGTACGTATTTTAATTTGAATTAGTTTACTTTTAGTTTATTTCAGATGAGTTTCAAAATTGTAAAACAGGAAATATTTTATTTCCTTAATTTTATGATCGTTCGTATCGTTTTTGTGTTCGTTTTTCGTTTCGTCGGATTGCGTCACCATCGCGCGTATTCGTTCGAATCGTCACTCGCACGAACACGACGATGGTTTGGCTTTCCAACTTTTGTTTTCTACTTTTCAGTCATTATTTCAGAACGTTAAACTCTCAGAATCATTCGTACAGATCGTCACCTATATGAATAATTCGTCGGTTTAGCATTCCGTTATAACAACTGTTATAGTTTCGTTCTGTTTAACCTCACATACGTTTTTTAACCTCACATACGTTTATACACAATAGTGTCAAATCAAGTATCTGTGTTTCCATACTGTGTTGTCTGATATGTTTCTAACTGTTAAACCCTACGGTTTTAGTCAGATTTCAGACAATCGCATAATAGTTTCGTGTTAAGCATAATGTATCAATAGCATAAACATAGTTTCACGTAATGTGTACCTGAGTTACTGTGCAACCTACAGTGCAACTTACTGTTCCGGTAACAATTCCGGCACAGATGTTGCAGTTTCCCCTTTTAAAGAAATTTCGTCCCGAAATTTAAAAGTTATTATCAGTAACAACTTTCTTTGTAACAAGTGGGAAACTACGTTTTGTGTGATGTCCCTACGCTCCCAAATAAACTCTGGGTCACGTTTGGGATTTCTTATGTATGACCTCAGGGTTTTGCTAATCTTATTGCTCATAGTTGTTTTACTGTTACGGATTGCTAAATCTCTGTATGACTCTAACACCTTATCGTTCAAAACTAACTGATGCTATGAGCATCAATTGTTACACAATCTTAGTGTTAGCTATGGCTTCCTACGTATGTTATGTGTATTAACCAAGGATTCTTTCGTTGCTTCTATCAAAATAAAAGAATTCCTAGGTTCCATGGAATTACTCATGTGATTAAACTAATAGGAATAAGATAAATTTCTTATTCATACTAGTATCAAAATAAAATGAAGTCTTATGAGTGAGGAGATACTACATACCAGTACCCGTCTCCGGGTCTTGGCGTGCTGCAGCGGCTCCAATCATAAACGCCCTCCCACAAGGTGCTTGAACTCCTGGTTGTACTCTCTTCGGGCAGTCCCTGGAGAAATGACCTAGTTCTCCACAGTTATAGCATCCCCAATTGTTGTTGTTAGGATTGCCAGGATTTTGTGGTGGAGGAATTGCTACCGCAGCATTGTTTGCAGCTTGTGTGGCCGGAGCGCGGCACTGTTGAGTCAGGTGACCTAGTCGGCCACAGTTGTTGCATTTTCTGCATTGCACCATAGCAGGATGATGAAATTTGCATTGTGTACACTGAGGATGCATTCCCACATAGTTTTTGGGTGCAGGGTTGACAGGTACTGCAGGGGCGTGTCTCAGAGGTGTGGCCATCGCATAGTGTCCGACGACTTTTTGTTTCTTCGTTTGGTGGTGGTTCTTCTTTAGTTTTGCCCGTCTCATTCTTCAAAACCCCTGATTTAACCATTACATCCGTGAGTTTAGCTGAAAGGGAGATAGCTGACTCTAGAGTCGCGGGATATGCAGCCAGCACAATACTTTGAATGCAGGAAGGTAATCCAGCTACATATCTATCGATCAGCCTCTCCAGAGTTGGCACCATTTCTGGCACCAAAGCCACCAATTCATGATAGAGAGTGGTAAAAGTCATATGATCGGCTCCGTTCATCACGTGGTTTGAGAGCTCTACTTCCAACTTCTGTAGTTCATGCTTCGGACAGAATTCGTTCCTCAGAAGAAATTTTAATTCTGCCCAAGGCATTGCCATTGCTTCATCCCTGCCTCTAGCTCGAACCTGGGAGTTCCACCATGTTAAAGCCCGCTTGCTAAAAGATCCAGCT
The DNA here is from genome assembly GCA_009363875.1 of Mikania micrantha. Taxonomy (NCBI): domain Eukaryota; kingdom Viridiplantae; phylum Streptophyta; class Magnoliopsida; order Asterales; family Asteraceae; genus Mikania; species Mikania micrantha. The sequence continues at coordinate 65,716,073 of CM018683.1, read as the reverse complement.
GCATAGCGAACTTTGTGATGTTCCAGACAACTGCTTATGTCCAAGGTGGTCTCCATTTTCTCTAACCATTGTATCAATCCAACGGCTCCCTCAACGCCAGTAAAGCTTGGAGGCTTGCATCCTACGAATGACTTGTAGGAGCAATCTGAAGTGTGACTAGTGTTTCCACTAGCTTCCCCTATAGTATGACCAGAGTTGTTACCGTGGCCTCGAAGTCTGTTGATCATCTCCAGAATAATATCCTTCATCTGGTTAGTCAACTGACTACTCAGTAATGTTGCCAAGGCAACAGTAGCAGGATCCAGAACTAGAGTTGCATTCGGGTTCGGAGGAGGGTCTAGTGGCGGTGGTGGTGACTCAGGTGGTGATGGTGTCGATGAGTGAGGTGCAGAAGTCTTAAATGTCTTTCTTGTTGATGTTCTTCATCGTAATGGATGTTCTTCAATTGCAATTAATAATTTCTAAGTTTGTATTTTATTTTTTGCCTGATGAACTAAAGAATCAGAAAAATTTGTAAATGAATATGGCTTGTTGATAATTGAAAAATAATGATTTTGAAGAGTGGAGAAGATAGCTAATTAGTCAGGAGAAAATCAAAGAAATTAAAGAAAAATAATTATCAAAATTAAAGGGGTGCCAAAATTACACAATTAACCTTTTAATTAAATAAATAGAAATTAAAAAGAAAAAGTTTTGATTGGTTGGATAGATTTTTTTGGTTTTTTTCAAAAAATGAAGTTTTTCTTTGATTGCTTTCATGTATATGTACACACGCTGACACGCACACAAAGAAGGATGTTTAATTGATAACCAAAATAATCATTTATTGTCGAATATTTTTTATTTTAAAATTTTAAAAATAAGTTAGTTACTTTTATTACTCTTAATTAAATCATATGACTAAATATGTTTCTTGTTTTTTTTCTCATCTAAATACATTTCTATATACGTGTGTGTGTGTGTGTGTATAGGGAATAGATAATTTGAAAACCACTTCTTAATGCGAAAACCGTGAAAATCATGTAAAAATCATGTAAAAAAACATTTTTTTTAAAATTTTTTTTACAGGTTTATAACACTATTGGGCACATTTTTATAAAAAAATCAAAAAAGCGCCGACCAAATATTTTTAAAAAAATATTTTATAAAACCATGTAAAACATACGTAATGCTGCATCAAATCTGACAATTTTTTTTTACGTTTTGTTACGTATGTTTTACATTTTTTTATAAAAAAAAATTAAAAATATTTGGTCAGCACTTTTTTAATTTTTTTTTTAATAAAAATGTGCTCAATAGTGTTACAAACCTATAAAAAAAATTTCAAAAAAAATACGTTTTTTTACATGATTTTTGCATGTTTTCACGGTTTTCGTACTAAGAAGTAGTTTTCAAATTATTTATTCCCTATATATATGTATATATTGTACATATATGTATACGGACTTTATCATGACTTCAGTTGAGGAGATGAAGTTATCCCCCACATCCTCGCATTATATAAGAGTGAAGGATCGGGATGGAAACAAAGAAACAAATCAAGATGGAAGGCTCAAGTTCCTCTAATCTTGGAAACCCGTACCTATCACATGTTACAATGAAGCTGAGTGGTCTAGACACATATGACGGGTGGAAAACGCAAATGTTGTGTCTCTTAAAGAGTCACGATATGCTTTGTTTCATCCAACAGAATACACCTCATGAGTACATGCACCATCTATGGGAAAGATCTGATGCACTTGTCAAAGGCTGGATTCTTGGGTCTCTCTCTAATCAAACACTTAAGGACCTCATCAACTCAATACCAAACGAAGATTTCACTGCAAAAGATGCTTGGGATATGCTGCAGACTGTCTATGATCCTCCTGTTAGAGCAGGTGAATACATTTTCTCCTTGAAATTAAGAAACAAAATGCTGTTGACAGGGGCGTACCTACATTCAGCCCCGAGGGGGGCAGCCGCCCACCTTGAAAATTTTTTTAGTAATATATATATGTTAAAATCCTGATCGCCCCCCGTAAAATTTTACAATCGCCCCTATTAAACTTTTAAAATCTAAGTGTTGATTAATAAAACTAAGTCTTAAAATGCCCAACTAATAATCTAAATCTAATGTAAATTCAAGTTTAGTATTAATTATAATAAGACAATACACCACAACACTGGTTAAAAACCGATTAAACCAAATTCAATCAAATATACCAATTAAAAACCAAATAAACCGATATAAATAAACCTAGTTCAACCTTATATATTATAAAGATAAAAAAATTTAAATATGAATTCCCTTTAATCAGTTAGCCAAACAAAACGAATTCCACAAAAATTGGAACTGATAACCGAAATTCGTATACAGTAAAGAACCAACTTCAGAATTCGGATACAGTTAGGAACCAAACCTTAAACCAAATTCAGAAATCAGTTCGTTTTTTTCGGTGATGAATAAGATTCATTTTTCTAGTATTAACAGTTTTTAGCTTTTTTGAATACCCTCAACTAGTCGACTTAATATTCAAATTCACTAAGGGGCCTTTTTTTCAACTCTCCTGGGCACCCCCAATTCTCAGGACCTTATACGTTGTTTTGGATGTATATAAAAAAAATAAAATCACGTAGCGAACAACTTTAGATATATTTTATTTTCATTACGTCTTTATATATAAAATTTAGTTTGATTGTTTTTTTTTTTAACATGACCCGACCCGATCTGCCTCAACTCAACTTGAACACCAACAAACCTAAAAAATTTCCGCCCCCCATTAAAAAAATTCCTGGGTCCGCCACTGGCTGTTGATCAATGCTTTTAGAACCGGACCGGACGTCGAACCGGACCGGACGTCTTACTAGTTACTGACTTACTGGTCTGACTGGTTGTACCGGATTCAAGTACCATATCACATAATAAATATATAAAAAATTCCAAAAAATTTATAGAATTATAAATATATTTAAACGAACATAATTAATGTTAAACAAACATAATCATGTTTAAAAAATACAAGGTTTGATTTTAATGTTTAATTCTTTGGATTTTAGCAATACTTGAAATAGCAATCCATAAAAAAACACCAATACTAAGATCGGCTTAGGTGTTCTAAACGGGTTATGACATTGAATTGGAGGAAGTGACTTGAATATGAATGTATGAACTTTCTGATCGTAAACCAAATGATGGTATGTGTATACGGTTTACAAACTTTTGATTGGTATTTATAACCCTAGGAGACTTTCTAATTTTGACTTATAAAACACTTAGACCTTTGACATTTACATATTTACGTATTAGACATAAACATTAGACTTTTTGACTAATTACATAAGTGACCCGTTAACTTTTTCTCAAACTTGGTTTAGTCAATTATGTCTAACAATAATTAGACATGCACAAACTAGTTAACTTGTTGGGAACTGGTTTCCCAATGACCAGATCGGTTAACCGGTTTAGAGGGTTTACTGGTTTTCACAATAACGGGTTAGGTTAAAAATTGTTTTTTTTTAATCTATATTTTCTAATTGATGGAACCGAACGGGTTAACCGGTGGAATTGGTTCAAAAACCTATAGTGACAACTTCTATTGTGATGATAAGCTGCAGAAAATGCTTCGGATATGCTGGCAGCTACTTATGGTCCTCCTATTGAAGAAGGTAAATGCATTTTCTTCTTATACATCTCATGTCTATAGGTAAATTTGTAGTGAAAACCTCTATTGTGATGATAAATTAAGGAAACAGATGCCTACAAGGCAATGGTGTTGACATTTAGTTACAGGATGCGGATGCCATCAAATAATTTTCATGGACATCATATATATTCTGTCTACAGATGAGATTTATTCACAGAAATATACATTGAAGTGTAATTTCCACACATACATACATGCCGCAATCATAATTCACTTGTTCGGCAATCACTTTCGCTTCAATTTATTTTATTTTATTTTATTTTATATGTTTTTGATTTTATTTTGTTCCAAGAGAATAAAGAGGGGAGATCTATTTTGTATTTTTAAGTATGAGCTAAAGCTTGTAATGAAATTCATGTGTATGTACAGTCCAAAAGTTGCATGCAGCAATCCTGGTGGAAAACTATAGCGACGTTACAGCCATTTTGGCCGGTGGAATTGTTACATTGAGTGACAGAATCACCATCAATGGTAACACCGCACTCCACATGGCAGTGGGTACCAGCAAAAAGAAAAGTTTTTTAGAAAGGATGTTGAACTTGGCTACAAAAGATAATCAACAACCATTGGTTAAGCAAAATTCAGAAGGAAGCACACTACTTCATGTTGCTGCTATTGTTGGCAACACAGAAGCTGCAAAGATGCTGGTTCAACACGAAAGATGCAATTATATGTTGTTAGTGACTGACAATGAGGGTCAAACGCCACTAGAAAGAGCTGTTTCTAATATGCATACCGACACTTGTATCTATTTGTTGAACCAGTATTTAGATACTCCGAGCTTGGAGAGGGTTGAATCGTTTGATGGTAGTGACATTGTGGTTAATACGATTTCTTCTAAAGATTACGGTAATCAAGTTAAATTAATTAATCAATCCAGACACTCCATCATATGTGCCTCCTACTTAGCTTCTTCATTACATTTTATCTACAGTTTCAGCATACAAGATGAGAAATTCTATAAAAGACCCTGAGATTGTGTTAATGGCTATAGCTCAAAACTTCCCACCTGAAGTCACTTCAGGTGTCTTTGTTTGTTGATAATTTTATCTTAATCAATATATTCGACCTACATGTTTCTTTCGTTTTCAGTTCATCAAAACTAAATACCATGCCTCTCTCTATGCAAAACTGAACAGAGAATAAACAAAAAATATTTCTTTGCTTTGCTGATCAGGAGATAGGTTGCTCCCTTTTCCACAAATTTCAGAAATTCTTAACGGTGATGAAGTCATGCAAAGAAGAAGGAAAGCAGCTTACCGGCATGCTAAATTGCTAGTAGATTTTACATGTAACTTAATAAGAACGCCCACAACTTACAACAACGTGATTTTTGAAGCCACAAGACAAGATGCTGTCGAGCTTGTAAAAGAAATTATCTCTCGATTCCCAAATGCAATTTGGACGAGCAATGAAGATGGTCACGATATTATTCAACTTGCTGTGATAAACCGTTCAGAAAAGGTTTACAACCTGTTATATCAAATGAGCAAACACAAAAATATATATAGAACAATCCAATACCCTTTTAAGAACAACCTCTTGCATCTGGCTGCAAGATTAGCACCTGAAAACAAGTTGAAACCTACATATGGGCCAGCTTTGCAAATGCAACAAGAACTAAAATGGTTTAAGGTACGTAGGGTTCTAATTAGATTTAAATTATTCATGTATGTAGGTTAGTTTATCATGATATTATTGTAATCTTGTAGGCAGTTGAGAGATTTGTAACCCCTCTAAACGTCATCCAAAAAAACTCTTTTGGAGAAACACCTCAAATGGTATTCACAAAGGAGCACAAGAAGTTGGCGATTGATGGAGAAAAATGGATGAAGGAGACTGCTCAGTCATACACAATTATAGCCGCGTTAATCACAACCATCATGTTTGCAGCAACTATTACAGTGCCCGGGGGAAACAAACAAGACAGCGGGATACCGGTGTTTACTAACATTAAGGCCTTCACAGTATTTGGAATATTAGGTGCCGTATCATTTGTCGCATCTGCGACATCCTTGTTAGCGTTTTTGTCAATCCTCACTAATCATTTTTCTGAGCAAGACTTCCTCTCCATCTTGCCTAAAAAGTTGGCGATTGGTGTCTACAGCTTGATAATCTCAACATATGCAATGCTTCTTGCTTTTGTTGTAGCCTTTTCACTTGTGTACGGACAAAAAAGAGTATGGCTTACTGTAGTCGCAAGTATATTGATTTCTACCGCCGTTAGTGTTCTGATGTGGCATATTCCAATATTAACTTACCTAGTAGCTGCCAGATATGACCGTAGCAAGCCTCGTATAAGACAAGTGATGATGTTTTTGAATAACTTAGTTCCAGGGCCGGCTCAACCAGTGGAGGAGCTTGGTCGACTTGAGAGGGGGGCGGAAATCTTTGAAACCCATAATACATGTTAATTTTTTGAAAGTAGGGGGCGAAACCCCTATTTTTAACTAAAAATAGCATTTCGGCCGAAAAATTAACACTACGAATGGAAAAAGAGGGGGGGTCACCCCTGGGCCCAAAGAAGCTCCGCCCATAGACTCAACAATTTTGGGGGCCCTAAGCGGGAAAAAATGTGTGGCCTTTACTAACGGTTACGTTAAAAATCACCTTCTCCCAAGATAAGATGATATGCTTGATTAACCAAACCCGATTGCACAACAACGAGACCATGAAGGCCTCATCCGATCTGTTGGGCTCGTACAGATTTAGGAAAGATCCTACATAACATGAGAGGGAAGTAACCATGCCACCATGGGGAAAAGGTATCCTAGGAGAACATAGTAAGCAAAGCTGCAAATAAACCCAATGAGGAAGAACTCGTTGCGTGTGAGCCCTCCTTTTGGCCTCGCCTTTTTTCATGTAATGCACTACAAATGTAAATTATCCTACATTTACATCTGGTTTTGATCAATTCAATGACCTGATTATGCAAAAGTTCATATTCAGAATGACAAAATTTAGTTACGTGTAATGAATTTCAAGATTTTAACTAGGCATCTGAGAATTTTGCTCAAGATTAAAATTATTATAAAAAATTTGTAGGTAACTGAAGAGGGAAACTTGAACAAGATTCTACTACCATCACATGCCGCCATGTCGGCCGCCTACACCACAATCAAGGCCAACCAAAAAGTCAACATCTTACACTAGAATATTTTAACGGCACTCACAATATGGATCGCGTAAGGATTTCCGACGTTAGAGCTCGCAAAGATCGTAATTAACACATGTTCTTTTAAATAAAACGGTCCGGAATTAAGAGTGAAGCCTGACAGTCCCTATCGGTGCTTGATTTCATCTCATGGTCCTGGCTCCTTGTCTTCCATTTCTTATCTCCCAAAAATGAGAAACCCTATGTTTCTAATTGACAACAGGCAGAATGAGGGCATACGACGTATAAACTTCTTCCAATTTTTTAATTGACCGAACTTTGGTGGGCCTGTGGCCTGGGCCTCCGCCTCCTATACTGATAATGCAAATTCATCAGTTAAAAATACCATCAGAAGCCCAATATACATATAAAAAAATTTATAAAATTGGAGGCCCTATATTTTTGGAGGCCCTAAGCCATTGCTTGGGCTACTTGGCCCATTGGGCCGGCCATGCTTACTTCAATGAAAACTATCTTTTACTTCAATGTCTATAGTTTTTTACTTGCATGGCAATAATCAGACTACTAATACCGATGTCCCGTTGTTATGCCTTAGCAATTTCACTCTCAATATTATCGGTTATAACCTATAACTGTATCATATCATAAACGTAAACAAGCAGCACAACAAATATAGAGTCATTTAACTTTATGAATAACTAATTATCAAACACATTTTGCACGAAGCCATTTTCATGTAACACACTAGTAAATTTCTCATACCATTTTCTAAGGGTATGTTTTAAACCTTTCAAGGTCCTAACTAGTTTACAAACCTTAGTTTCATTTTATGAATAATAACCTATTGGCAACATGATACACACATATTTCGTTACTATACCATGTAAAAATGCATTGTTTATGTCTCATCGAAACAAAAACCAACCATTTCCAACTCCTAGACTAATAATGCATCTAATGATAACTAGTTTTACAACTAGTGAAAACATTGCGTCAAAAGCAACACCTTCTTATTGATTACACCTTTAGCTATTAGTCTATCCTTATACCTCGTAACCTCTCCATTTGCTTTGTATTTGGTGTTGTATACCTATTTACACTTATTGGTTTTTTACAAAAGAAAAATTGATAATATCACACCCCTTTTCGGGAATAACCAACCGTGCCGAAAACTGTACCAGAATAACAGTAAGTGTATGCACCAATGAGATCACAAATTGATTTAGCTGTTATAATAAATTTAAAATTTAAATCTAATATTTGTTCTTAATATCATTGATTATACCACCAAATTTACATGGTTTAAAGATCCTAAATGTCATTAGCATCTTCACAAACATATCTTAACTAAAACATCCACCCTTGGAACTTGGCTTAGCTCCAGACTTGCCCCTCTTATTTATCTATATAGCGAGCCATGAAAATGTCAGCAAAAAAAATGTTAGAGAGTCGTGGATAAAGACTGAAAAAAATTAGTGCAATGTATGTAGTCAGTAGTTAAACATAAACATTAAATCAAGTCTCTAAAGTGAGTACACTTTTAACCCATCTCACGATACATATGAGACGCCTAGTCATTTACGGCATTCTAGACCCTAAGGCCCAACTTTTACTAAATGTGAGCATGCTCATTCTCTTTTAGACAAATACAATTAAACATGCATACTAATACGAGCACTCAATAAACCTCACTTAATGGTTTGTTGAAACCTGTACTTACTAATATACCAAGGTATGATAATAACCTTGGCGATCCTCTACTTTACAATTCAACATATAACACATAACATAAAATTCTTTGTTCATAAAAACAGGTTTTGCTCATATATGACCCCAAAACACTTGAGATAAAAGCTCTGTAAGCTTTAATTGTGTTATAATAACCAAGAAAGACTTTAAAGAAGAAAATTTGTGGCTCGATCTTGTGAATTACTTCATTGGAAGTCTTCGAATGTATTTTGTTCATGAGGAATATATTCTAAGCATATCATGCTGCATTTATTGCTTCAATGATGTTCTATTCTTTCTTTCAACAACACCATTTTATTTTGGAGTTCTAGGATTACTAAATTGCTGAACAATTCCTTTCGAGATACAAAAATCATCCAATTTGTGATCCCTTAAATCAGTTTCATTGTCACTTCTGAAAATATTAACAAGGGAGTGTTGTCTTTCAACTTAATTGATAAAATGGATCATAGTGCCAGCAACTTGATCTTTACAGGAAAAAAATATGTCCAAGTAAATATAGAGGAGCCATCAACAATGTCAAGGCAATATCTTTTCTTTTCAAGGCTCATGATCATTATAGGTCCAAATAAATCTAAGTGTAACAACCGAAGACAAAAAGTTTTCTTAGATTCATGACTGGAATTGCAAGATACTTTTGTGTTGCTTTCCTTTTAAAATTGGAGACACATTGTCCATCAAGTTGAAAATATTTTAGGGGTAAACCTCTCATCAAACTCAATTTATCAAGCTTATTCATATTTTTGAGATTCATGCGACCAAGTCCTCAATGCCAAGAAACTACTTCTGTACGTGAATGAAGCTTTGACAAGTAAACATGTAGGAGAGTTGTAAATGTTGTTTTTGGACATAACTACATAAACATTGGCACTCATTTGTATTTGAAGAGTGTGATTGGACATGAAAATTTCAATGTGAGCTTTGTCTGATGGAGAAATAATCTTGCATATTGACCCCGGTTATGAACTTTTCACAACAATGAATCATGTTTCCTCTACAAAGTTAATGGATGAGGAATATTCTATCAATTCTATCTTAAACACACTCACAAAACAAAAGGTTTGAACAAATAAATTACATCAAGATCAATTGTATATTTCTTTTACAAGCAAAGTGTACAAGAATCTTAGCAAAACCCTATACCTTATGGGTTACAAGTGAAAGTTATAAACTATAAGCTATACTAGTACCTTCGTAGGCATACAAGATTGGAAAAAAACTAGAATCAAACAAATACTAATTCTAGTATTCTATTATAACTTGCAGGCCAAGACATAATAATTACAATTAATACAACTAACACCATAGACTTTTACATTAAATACCTAGTCTACAAAAGACATTAATGAAGATATCCTTCGAGCATCTACTTGTGATCTGATAGTTGTACCTTGTTGTTGATTAACACATGAATGTCTTCTAATTTGGTTTTGAAGGGTGAAAAGAACTTTGAATATTTCTTCAATAAGAAAGTAGCATCAGCATTTGAAAGTCTTTGGAAGTCTTTGTATCGGAAGTTGTTGAGCAGTCTCGAAGATTGATCTCAATAAGAAGAATATCGGAGGGTCTAGTTGGCTTGAATACTTCTGATGTTCTTCTTCATCAGAAGACTTAGTAAGATATTGATTATTTAGAACACTAAGGCTTCAATATGTTGTAATATTCTAAAGCTTTGTCTTATGTCTTGTACTCAGAAGAATAGAGTTATCCTCCGTAGGTATTCATTCCTCCGAAGGTTAATTAGACGTTCTGAAGTATTTAGGTTAATCATAAGAATAATGTCTTATAAATTTGGAATTATAGTTTTGAGCGTAAGAATATATGAAAATGAGAGTTCTACACAATCAGTATAATATATGTTTTGTATAAGCTTGGTTATGAAAAACGAAACTTAAACTTTAGGATTGCAAAGTTACTAAGTGATTACTTTACATATGTCATTATTAAATCAAATTTATTAGTGAGTCACAACCAAAATATATGCAAACTCTTAGTCTAAGTTGTTTGAACGGAATGTCGTTGTATGCCTACTTGTTTATCTGTTATGTATTATCGTGTTATGCCATGAATAACTAGTAACTAGTAGCCATTGTAATATAACTTAGGTTATTATATATATTACAAAGCTGAAAGAGTCGTTAATCATTGTAGCTAGCAGCCTTTGCATAGTAACTTTGGTTGTTGTATAATGCAAGGGTGAAATATCATATATTCAGTTGTTGTAACTAGTATCCTTTTGTTAATGACTTATGTCATTAAGTTAGTTAAGGTGAAAGACCAGAAGAATACATGATGAACTCGTAGTGTACTTGCTTAAGGTCATATCCATTTGGACTATGTTTGCATTTAAGTTTTAAATTCATTTATTTATATATGGGTAACTCATCAACTATTCATTTAGTTGACCCAAATTTATTTTACATATGTGAAGGATAAGGTGAAAGCTATGATGAAGACATAGGATAAGCTTAGTGGACTTAGTTTAAATTTAAACCATGTTAGATTTCTAATTGTAATGTTAGACTGTTTCATTGAATTTCTTTTGAGTCTGTAAATTGAGATGACAAAAAATCCCTAAAAATCATACACGACACACATAAGAACGGTTGTGAACCCTACAATGGTTCCTCTTTGTTTGTTGAGTTGCTTTGTATCGCTTACTTCCATCCAATTGGTGACATAAACGACACGAAAACCTAAGACATGAAGTGAAAAGTGAGATGATGATAAACAAAGACATATTCAAAAAGTAAGAAAATCAATGAACATAAATTTAAGAGAAAATCTTACCTCTGAAACCAACCCAGATGACTACCTGCATTGAAACAACTTGAACAGAACTCCAACCATTACTTTAATCGTTCAGAATATAAGATTATGGTTTTTGTTTTTCTCCATTCACATGGAATTTGAGAGAAAATGAACAAGATTATGAGTCTCTTGTATGAACTTGAAAGAGAGAATGAAGAGAATGGATGAGTTTGAAAAAATGGGATTAGAGTTTTTGTTTGTCCCGCGTGTGCGTGTTTGAAGATTGAAGCTGATAAATTCAAAAGTCTGGCTTTATGGTTCCAATATGCATTTTATACATACATACATACATACATACATACATACATACATACATACATACATACATACATACATACATACATACATACATACATACATACATACATACATGCATACATACATATAGGGGATGGTTCCATTGTTAGCTCACCTTAATTGTGGTAACCCAAATAACTCTCACAAGATCAACCCAAATCTTTGGTTTTTTTCATGACTTTTATTACACTAGTGCAAGACTATGTTATTTTATGTCTATGAGCTAATTCACGAGCGTACGCGAAATGCCAGGTTTTTACACTAGTGCAATTTCGCGTACGCTCGTGAATTAGCTCATACACATAAAAGAACATAGTGTTGTACATGTATAATAAAGGTCATGAAAAAAAACCCAAAGATTTGGGTTGATCTTGTGAGAGTTATTTGGGTTAACACAATTACTAAGGGTTATTAAAAGAACCAAATCCTATATATATATATATATATATATATATATATAGGGAGAGGTTCAAATGTTAACCCTCCCTTATAGCGTTAACCCGTTAACCCTGTCATTTTTTGCCCGAATCTTTGTTTTTTTTCATGGTTTTTATTATACATAAATAGGGGGTTTCTTTTTTGTGTTTTTAGAAATTAAATCAAAATGTAAGTAAGTCTACACTTACTTACATTTTGATTTAATTTCTAAACGGTGATGAATTAGAAAAAACACAAAAAAAGAAACCTCCCTATTTATGTATAATAAAAACCATGACAAAAAAAACAAAGATTCGGGCAAAAAAACGCCAGGGTTAACGGGTTAACACTATAAGGGAGGGTTAACAATGAAACCATCCCCTATATATATATATATATATATATATATATATATATATATATATATATATATATATATATATATATATATATTTAGGGAGATTCCTATAAAAATTCCATTTTGTCTAGCAAGGCTAAAAAGGATTTTTATAAACTTGAAAACCGACCAAAACAAACTCCGAATGAACTCATTTTCGTGTCATTGGAACCTTCTTTTCGAACCCAAAATCCGAAACGTTAAAAGCCAAACCATAAACCATAACACAAAAACCTAAACTTTAAAATCAAAACTTAAAGCCTAAAGATAAAATCTAAAAGTTAAAAACCAAACCCTAAAACCTAAACTTTATATCTAAATGTTAAATCTAAAAATTAAAATCTAATATTGTATAGTTTGACAATGCGGTTTCAACATCGTTGGAATGAGTTAAATCGGAGTTCATTTAAGCCGGTTTTGAGAGTTTTAAAAATTTTTTTAGCCTTAACAAAGTAGTGTTTACAATTCGTGATTAATAATAAGATAAATAATTATTTCATTTTGGAACCCTCATAGATTTATCGAATCGGTTACTATTTCTAAATCTCAAAAAAGAGAGAAAAATAACAAGGAATAAAATTTGATTAGTTGGTATTCAAAATATACGATTCAAGTGGTCAAGTCGAGAAAGAGACGATTGCATCAATATAATTTTTTTTAAAGCTCTATTTTTGTCGGAGGGTAATATGAATATTCTATCATGTTTCATGAACACACTAAATGGGTTATAGGATCTATCTAATGTGGAAGTAGGCCAACATTTTTATTGGAAAATCGGGGGATTCCATGTCCATGACCAAGTACTTATCACTTCTTGGGTTGTAATTGATATCTTATTGGTTCAGCCACTCTAGCCGTTCGGAACTCACAAATCATTCCGACCGGCGGTCGGAATCTTAGGCAAAATATACTTTTTATTTGATATTTCCACCATATATATACATATATATATATATACATATATATATATATATATATCTATATACCTGTAAAAAAATTAAAAAAAAAAACTTTTTTACATGGTTTTTTTCATGATTTACATGATTTTTTCCATGATTATCATGGTTTTTACAAGTTAGGGTGGATTTCAATTTAAGAATTCCCTATATATATAGAAGGGTTCAATTATTAAATCTTCCTTATTGCGATAACCGAATAACTACATCTTGTTACTTTGGGGCGTACATTAAAGTAATCTAAAAATATAAGTTTTTTCTTATTTTTTTAATTAATGTATGTCACACCCCGACCGGTGGCGGAATATGCCGGGGCATGATTTGCGAAAAATTGTTCAAAGACTCATGATATAAAATCTAAAATATCATAATTCAAATTACCAAGATTTTAAAGTCAACACAAACATTACAATACAATTTCAAAAGTCAAATACAAAATTAAAACATAAGTCTTTTGATAAACTATCTAAGTCCATTCTTCCTAGATTAGCAATATGATTCTTCACTTAACATGTCACACATGTAAAGTAAAAGTCAACTAAATGAATAGTTGGTGAGTAGTCATATTTTTGATAGCATAAGTATAAAAGTATGCAAACTCAAATGACTACAAGTATGAAAGTTATGCATGCATATGAACAAGTATGTATAAAATGGTGTACCGGTCCTTTTTAACACGGAATTCACACGCGAAGAGAGCGCGACTCTCTTAGGAAGCCAAGTACTAGAATACGTTTATGTTTACGATTACAAGTAGCAAGTAAGTTCAACAAATCACATAAGCATCAAGTATACAACACAAGCTCAACACATGATAGGATTTCAACTAGATAGGCATTCCTTAGTTTGCATAAGTATCAAAAGATATAAGTTTCTAAGTTTTTGAATAAGGACATGTGTGAAAGCCCCAAAATAATGTAAAACTAAAAAGGGGATATGAAAACTCATCTGTTTGCTAAGCAATTCCAAAAATACAACTTAAGCGAGTTGTATAATAGGAAACCCTTGTCAACCTGTAATCGCTTGGTTGGAAGGGGGTTTGAGTTCGTGGAAGGTCTCGGCCTTTCTTGAGCTTGAATCGAAGTTCCAATTATTCTGAGTTGAAGTTGATGGTTCGTGCAGCTTCAGAGAGATGTCGCGAGTCTATGTGTGTGTCTGATTTGAATATGGTGAACGGGAACCACTGATTCGAGTGCTAGGATTATGTTTAACGTTCGGTTGAGTGTAATCATAGGTTTAACGCGTGATTAGCGTAATTAAAGCATTGATTACGACTGTTGGGGGTTGGTTGGTGGTCGGCCGAGCGTGATTAAAGCATTAAATGCTCGAATTTGGGCTATGGTGGATTGGGCGGTGGAGCCGCTGCTGTTGGGGATGGACGAAGAAGAAAGGGGGGGGGGGGGGGGCTGGTTGGTTTCGGCAATTGGCAGAAGTGGCCCCTCAAATTTCGGCCTTGTGTTCCTTCTTGACAAAAACTCCATCACACACACATAATAGTTTAGAATTATGCAGTTTTGGCCCTTGCTCTTTTATTGCCTAATATTTTAAGCTATTAAAGTTTTTATAAGATTTATAAAATAAGTTTTATAATTATAAAGTCTTAAAGAATTATTTAAGAAACATATTAATTAATAAAGTTTAATAGTTTAAATAAATTTTATAAAGCTTAAATATTAACCCTTATAAAAGTGCTATGTTTATAATAACATAAATGATGCCTATAAATATTTGTTTTGCTAATTATTATAATTATTACTATTACTATTAAAAGGTTTAATAATCTTTTAATGAATAAAATTTTAAGTTTTAAACACTTAATTAAATAATTGAATATATATATATATATATATATATATATATAATATAATGAAACGGTTTGAAAAAAGAAATGCTTCCCATAATGATGTATCTAGGAATTACAAAAGTAATAATCGAAAATTTGCAAATGTTACAATGTAAGTGTGCCCTACATTAATTAAAAAAGAAAAAAAATTTACACTCTTAGATTTACTTTAGTGTGGTCCCAAAGTAATAAGATGTAATTATTCTGTTATCGCAATAAAAAAGAGTTAATAATTGATAATTCCCATATATATATATATAGGGGAGGGATATTTTAAAAAGGATAAAAACCGTGAGAAGCGTGAGAAGCAATCCTGAACGTAAATCTGTGGTGTTTTACGGTTAGAATTGTGCGGTGGCAATTCTGTAATTAGTATGGTGTTTGAAAGTCGCGGGATGGGCATAAACGTAATTTGGTGTTTTTTGAAAATGAAACAGAAACCGCAACCTTCATAGTTGTATGGTGTTTTTTTTGGTTTGTGGTGTTTTTGTCAAGTTATGGTGTTATAATGTATTTCTTATTGATCTATCCCGATATATTGTGTTGAACATCTGTTAAATTTTATGGCGTTTTATATTTTATGGTGTTTTGAACTTCGTTAAATTTTAGTTGTGAGATTATTGGTGTTTTGAACATTCTTTAAATTTTATGGCGTTTTAGACTTATCAGTTCACGTTAAAATACCGTAGCACTAAAAATTATTTGAAATACAGAATATTAGACTTATTTTATAAAAGACTTCATCCGAACAAATATATAATCTAAAAAACACCATAAACTCTAAACTACGTATATAACCACCATTAAAACACCACACATGTGTATAAAATCAACAAACAGAGCATTATTTTTTTAAAAAAAACACAACAAAATTTTAAAATATCATGATGATTAGGGCTTTTGGATTCAAAATAAGTTGTAATATTTGGATTCAAAAACACCATACAATCCAAAAAACACAATACAATCCGAAAAAAATATCATACAATTTGAAAAACACCATAATATCAAAAAACAGAGCATACAACATACGAAATAACACCATACAATCTGAAAAACACCATACAATTTGAAAAACACCATACAATATAAAAAAATATCATACAATTTGAAAAACACTATAATATCAAAAAACAGAGCATACAACATACGAAATAATACCATACAATCTGAAAAACACCATACAATCTGAAAAAACACCATAACCTTGCATATCTTTTGTGTTCGATTCCATCACGTCGTTACCCCAAAAAAAACTAAACGATTATTCGCCAGATGAAATTATCATATAATCAATTACAATATGTGATTTCTTCTTGTAATCGATAATTGATTTGGATTTTTAATATTTTTTTAGCGAGAATCATGGTATTTTCCCAAAATAACCGCTAACAATAATGAGAACAAATTACGTTAATACCCATATCTTGTAAACATTGGAAAATACATGTGTATGACTTAGATTACTTCTCACACTTTTTATGGTTTGAAGACTTTTTAGCCAAACCTTAATCTATATATATATATATATATATATATATATAATAGAATTTAGAGGAGATTAAATTGGTTTTGAACATAAATTATTTAATTAGGTGTATTGTGAATTATTCATAAATCATTTACCTGCAGTACCATCGGATCATATCAAGTCACCAATTCTAGAGGAAAACTCAATACTTTGAGCAAACCCTCTTGTGAGAATGATCCCAGGACTCCTTGGTTTATTAGCCTTATCCCACAACCAAAATGCCTTTGGTATGCGCTTGACTAATTTGGCATCTATTTTTTAAACTTGAGTTTGTTTGGGTTTAAGAGTACAACTAATATGCCTAAAGATGGAGTTTTATCATGTAACCTGTAAAGTTGTAGTAGATGTAACTCTGAAGTTTTTGAGGTCTTTTTCTTTCTACAACACACACTCATCCTCTAATTCTTCGTTTACGATTCATTTTACACCAAAGTGATTGCAGTGATTGCAATGACTACTATTCTATTTATATAGGACAATATTTCAGGGTTAAAATTTCCCCTTTTTATCATCAAGTGTTCTAGTTTAATTATTACACATTTTTCCCTAAACTTTTATTAGATATAAAAAAAATTATTTTTGATATATTACAACGGAACAAAAATTGGACTCTTACAAAAATTGAACAAAAATTATTTTTGATAAAAAAATTATCATCAAGTCCTTTTTGCCAACGCTAGATTGTTGAAAAAGCTTTTAATGATACGAAATTTTTAGTTCAAGAGCTATGTTTTAATGCGTAAATTAAACAATTACAGCTTTAAGGAGTGTAGAACG
The DNA here is from genome assembly GCA_009363875.1 of Mikania micrantha. NCBI lineage: Eukaryota > Viridiplantae > Streptophyta > Magnoliopsida > Asterales > Asteraceae > Mikania > Mikania micrantha. Next base: position 65,698,497 of record CM018683.1, on the reverse strand, counting down.
TTACAATATATTTATTAAAACATGACATTTTAAAAAAAAACATTTTTTATATAAAATATTTATACAGGAAACTTTTTTAAAAAATTTAAAAAAATAATATTATTATTTTACTATATAAATTATATATTTATAATTGATTTCAAAAATATTTAATAACAAAATATCGTTTTATGCTTTGTAGAATTTCGTTACTAATTAATTAATTTTTTGAGTTAGTTCGTGTTGTATAAAAGATACTAGATTAGATTTTTGTGAAAAATTATAATTTTAAAAAGAAATATTTAACAAGATGTTTAAGAGACCTTCTAAAAATAAAATTTTTAAAAAAATGATATGATTGGTTTATTACTTCAATTATTTACTTATATGTAATTTAATTATATCATATTTTAATAATTTATAAATATGTCAATTTCATGACAGCTTTAGTAAGTTATGTTCCTTCAATCCTAAACTTCGACTGTTTCCTCTCTTTCTTAGAGGGTGTTTGTTTTTTTGAAAAAGGTCTTCCTGACCTCTTATGTCTGCGCCAAGCAGACCACGGGAAGATGTTTACCTCTGCAGTGCGTTTGTTTTTTGGAAGACATTTCATTAAAAAACGTCTTCCCGGCCTCTTCTTGAGGCAGACATGGTCCAAGCACTTCTTACCACTTCCCCACCTCTTCTTCATCTCTGATTTAGGTCACGCTTCATCATTCACGTCGCCCTCCACTTCCCCACCTCCACCTCCACTACAGCAACGTCGCCCTCCACTCGCCGATGACCGACGACCTCAAAGATGCCGCCCCCTTCCTCCACCACCACCCTCACAGCCGCCGCCCTCCTCCTTCACAGTCGGTTCCCACCAGCCCTAGCACCTCCACCGAGGCTCTCCTTCCCGATCGGCGCCCCACCAGCCCACCGCCTCCACCGCCGCCCTCCTACACCGCCTCCTCTTTCGCGGCTCTGCTCCACCGCGCCCTCTGTCGCGCCTCTCCTCCACCACCTCCTCTATCGCGGCTCTGCTCCACCGCCGCTCTCCTCTATCACGGTTCTCCTCCACCGCCTGATCTATCGCGCTCCACTGGTAGCTGTCCTCCACTGGTAGCCTCAATCGACGGTGGGTTTGGGTGAACAAACACCGGGGACGGTAGGGTTGGGTGAACAGACATCGGGGAAGGTGGGGTTAGGGGTTGGAGAAGAGGTTTTGAAAAACTTGAAAAACAAACCCTCTTCTTGCAGGGGTTTTGGCCAACTCTTCTGCAAAAGAGTTTCGCAGACATGGTCCGCAGACCGCAGACGTTTTTCCTCTGAAAAAACAAACACCCCCTTAGTGTAGTCTCCCCTTTTTTCTATAAGTTACTTTTAATTTGTATTTGATGGGAAATCGGTAACAGAATTTGCTACCTTTTGTTTTGGTGATAAATTTTGGTGCCAATTACTTATTTTCTAGAAGTGACACGTCAAATCAACTATTTTAATTTAATTTAATTTAATTTTAATGTATAACTAAAAAACACATTTTGGCCAAAAATCCTATTTAAAATGATAAATCTGTCAAAAGAGTCAAATGCGTTAAAAAGTTTAAGAAGTGATTTATTTGTTTTGAGATCGTTTTTATAATTACTCTATCACACTTTATTCTTAAATGTATCAATGTGAGACAAATTAAAAAGCTAAAATAAACTTTAGTTTAAAATGTTTAAACTTTTGTAAGTTGTACTTAATGTTATAAAAATTGTAAAAGTTGTTGGATCGGGTGGCTGCTTTGAACAATACTTATCACTTGTTTTCTGATTACAAATCAAAAGAGGTGGAATATTTGTTAAGAGTATCTCACAAACACTCTAACAAGGTATGAGAAAAATTACAAACACAAGAGATTATTTTTAAGCTTAATGTATTTTTCTCTCAACTATTGTTGTGTTGCACGACTCAAAACAATCCACATACTTTTGCGGTTTACAACTGAGAGGTTATATACACAAAACTTCAGTTATATCATCGTAGGAATGCAAGTCTTGTCACACCCCGAGCCGGCGGTGTTGGATCGGATTCCCCGTCGGGCGGAAGTTTCCCGGGGCGCGATATCGTGAGTGATAATCGTGATGATCAGATTGTTTATATTGCACATGATATAAATGAGAAATGCTAAATAGAATAGAATTACAAAGTTAAATTACATCCGTATCGTTCATAATTTAACAATAAATCCATCATAAACATCATAAGATTCCTATCTTGTAACAGCACAAGATATACAAAATATATGGTATAATGATGTCCCAAAAGTATGCAGGTCCAAAAATACTAGTCCTCTATCTGAAGTCCTAGTCTAAAAGCAATAACTTCTTAATTGACCTTTTCGTCACCTGAGAAGTCATGCAAAAAGATCAAGTCAACACATGGTTGGTGAGTTTATATAGTTTAGTATTTGAAAAATAGTTTTGTAACCCTTTTTTGGTAAAAATCCTAACCTCATTAACTTCACCTGTGATATCCAGTTCGGTATGCTTATATATAGGGCATACACAAGGGTCGAGCCTACAACCCGCCCAAACGCCATCCCACCATATACTAAACCACATATGACATTGTTGTTAATGATAATTAAGCATTTTTACCTATTATTCATTTCCATTCAACCATAGTTCTACATACGCATGAAACATTTGTTAAAACCTTGAGTAATAACCTTAATCTCATTAACATCACATGTGTCATCCAGATCGGTATGCTTATATATAGGGCATACGAAAGGGTCGAGCCTACAACCCGCCCAAATGCCATCCCACCACATACTAATCCAACTAGGACATTGTTGTTAATGATAATTAAGCATTTTACCCCTACCATTAACCCATTGGTTCTTCAGTTCTTTGCTCCTGTAAATACACTTTGAAATCTCTATTGATTCCTTAAGTTCATCACAAAATTATGATCAACCACAACATTTATAGAAACAGTTAAGTAAATGCTTAATTAAATAAATAAATAAACATTTACTAAAATCGAAGACCTAATGATTGGGCCTTGGTCAACTCGAGTAGACTAGTCTGTCAATCAAAGTTTCTTAGAAGTTAGGGGATTCTGCCAATAACATCAAATATATGACCTACAAATCAAACGGTCTAGCTAGGACTTCTTGAAATGTAGGGTTTTTGTTTCGTACTTGATTCGTCTAGTTTCGTCCCTTGTTTCGTATAGTTTCGTTGGCATATGTTATCTTTGATATTTCCCAGACTTTCCCTTGAAAATGATTTGTTGATTCGTTTAGTTTCGTCCCTTGTTTCGTATAGTTTCGTTGTAAAATGTACTTGATCCGTTGAACATTGAATACTAGATTCGTTGAACAAACGTACTCTCGATTCGTTGATCGTCGAACACTTGGTTCGTTGAACATCGAATATTAGTTTCGTAAAATTTATTTCGTTTGATTCGTTGAACTCACGCACTTGTCTCTTAAAAATAGTTTTGTTTGATTCGTTGAAATGTTTAGTTTAACTCGAATATCCACTTATATCATAAGTAGATAAGCTTAGTAAAACCTGCATAAAAATTTACCTAGACATGATCCAGGATATCATTCATACATACAAAACATATAGAATTTAAAAGCATTTAAGTAAAATATAATCCAAAGAAAATAATTTACGCATGCTTCTCAGCCCCGCGTTTGAAAACAAAATGTTTAGAAAAGGGGCAATGAATTCACCTGTGTTGTTGTGCAATAGAAGTATCACAAAATGCACGCTCTTTGTTTGTAGGTTATGTTTCTTCAGTTCCTGAGTTGTTTTAAAAGAATTCGAATACGATAAGTACTTATAATAGACGTCGTAACTAGGTTTTGGTCTCGGTGTGCAACTAAGTGTCCTAGGTGCTAATGAGTTTCTAAGATTTCATCTAACTATTCTAACTTATTACCCATTAATATGCCCTAACCCCACAATTAATCATTACGAGTCTTAGTTCAATATTTTATGTTCTTTCATTTTAAGTTGAACATTTATTTAGAAAATCATCAATTTAATTTAATAGAGTTTGTAAATCATTTTCTTTTATGCAAAACACAATTAATTTAAATGAAAGGATGTTTAACATATGATGGGCTTAGGTTAAGCCCTTTGGGCCAAATCTCGGCCCGTTATAAGCCTTTGATTTCTAAATGATTTTTCTTCAAATACTTTTGATTAACTATTCCTAGATAATTTAGATAAATCATCCAGGTTAGTCACATATCTTTATGGATTTTCCTAAGGGTTGGGTGTTAATGATTAAATCAACCCCCAAAGCCTTATGTTATAACTTTGATCCTCCATGAATACTCAAATGTTTTCATTTCAAATGATGTTCATCACTTATGTTTGAATATCAACAAGGTTTTTGATAATTCTTTGACTTTACCTTACCAACTTCATTATCTTTTGTTACTATTAGGAATAACCTTAGTTATTTCCACGTGACAAGGTCATGTTAGTTTCCCAATTGTTCAACTCCATGTCAAGTTCACAACCCAACCTAAGTAGATCCTATGTGTTGAAACCCTATTTTGCTTCCCATGCACACACACACTATCGCCATGCATGCACACACCCATTCCTTCCAAAACGTTTCATGCATTACTAACCCAACCCAAATCGACGTGTCCCAACTCCCAAGGGCCGAATAAGGGTTTGACCGAAAGGATGGGTCCCGATCGAATGAGTATAGCCGAAAGTGGGGCGAAAGACTAAGCCGAGTGAGGGCTAGGCCGTATGGCCTTGGCGAATGGAACTTGGCGGATGGATGGCTGCCGAATGATCCTAGGCCGAAACAGCATAGCTGAAAGGGTACCGACCGAAAAAGGCTTAGGCCGAATGAGTGGCTGATCTGGCAAAGGAGGACTGGCCGAAGTAGACTTGGCCATTCGGCCGAATGTGATCTTGAGAGGCTCATTTGATTAGCTGGCCCTCTCATTCGGCTCATTCAAACCCTCCAGCTATGGCAGCCCGAACTTCGATCTAGTGGCTTCCTTAAGGTGTAAAACAAGTTCCTAACTTGTTCTAAGTGTGTATCGTGAAGATCCTATGGCGAAAGATGGCTTAAAAACCGGTTTCTATGTGGGTTCCAAACTAGGGTTTTCAAAACCCCAAAACCGAATAAAAACATGGATTTTACCTCGATCTACAAGTGATGGTGGTCGTTTTGACACCAAAATGGTTCAATTTCGTGAAGAAATGGTGGTGTTCTTGCTTGGTTTTCTAGAGAGAGAAAGAAGAGAGAGAGTGAGAACAAAAATGGAGTATGATCTTGGTAGGTGGAGATGAAAGATGGCATTCATTGCCATCATAAATGAGGGTAAAATACCCGGGTTCGTTTGGGTTTGCGTGGTCTCGCGTAAAAGTGTCGGTTTTTCGTCGTTTTCGTAACGAACCGACTCGGTTTTTAAAATAAAATTTATAAAATTATTTTAGGTTGTGATTCCTAATAAATTAACTAAATATCTTCTGTTTATTTTAATTTTTCAAAAATAATTAATTTACAGTTTATAATTGAATCGTACGGTCGTCGCGCGTATTCGTTCGAATCGTCACCCGTGCGAACACGGCGATAACTATACTTTTCAATATTGTTTTCTAATTATTAGATATCATTCAGAATGTTAAATTTCCATATTTATTCGTACAGATCTTCACCTATACGAATAATCCTTCAATTTAGCATTCACGTAACGACATCCGTGTTGTTTTGTTTCGTAAAGCCTCACATATGTTTATACATAATAAATTCCTAACACAAAATCACATGATGGTTCTGTAACGCCAGATAATTGTCTGACTAATGAACCATAGTTCTGAGTTACGTTTTTGAATTGAATCTGAACTGTGTTGTGATAACATGTAATGATAATGATATACAAATGATGACCGAAATGTGTACCTGATTTACTGTTCGTGTTACTGTTCATATCACTGTTCCGGTGACGTTTCCGGCACTGATGTTACAAGTCTTGACAAAATACCAAAAATAAAGTAAAACTTATTAATAAGAGGTGTTGATCTGGTCAGATTACGAGTTATTCGGTTTATTCGAATCGGGTTATTCGGATTTGACTTTTTGATGCCTCTAATAGAAACCCGAACCGACCCAAATTTACTTGAATATCATCTGACCCGAATCTATCCGAACTAGAATTCTGTTCGAATTCGGATATATCCGAATAACCCATACAAGCCGAATAAAGCTAAATAAAATTTCCTATTCTTTTTCTAGTTTTGTCTATTTATTTTTTTCCTATATTTTGGTCCATTAAAGTAGACATTTTACTAATTTAGATTTATAACACAACACTTTAAAGTTCAAAATTAAAAAACGATCACAAATCTATCGTAAAAAAGTCTAAGTAAATTCCATGACTCATAAAAAATATTTGAACATCCCGATCAACCTGAACAAACCAAAAAACTGAACAACTTGAATTAATCGAATTATTTGGATTCCCGATGTGACAGCTGGAAAATTTTTGTTCTCAAACACTACTGACAACAACCAAACTTCGGGACGAAATTTCTTTCAACAAGGGGATAACGTGACACCCGACAATTTCAGGTAAATTGCAACGCTCATTATAAACTATTTCACATTCATACTTCTTGCATTTCATTTAATTAGGTTTAATTAAATGAGTTAAACACAAACAACTGTGGAACTATAGTTCGAGGAACTATCGAATCGTGCATTTGCACATTGATTTTGGAAATCAAGTGTGGCAAACACAAACACAATTGCAAAACAACAATTCGAGGAATTATTGAATTGTGCACTACACAGTGATTGTGTTCAATCAGGTGTGCAAACATTTCGTAAAAGACAAACATAAAGTATCGTCGATAATTCAAGAAATTATCAAAACACACACGAGTCTAAGTACACGAACGTTGGTGAACAAATTATAATCAAACAATCATATGTGTTATTATGTGTTTATGTGCTAAATACGAACTAAACGTCTACAATAGACGTTACGAATCGAACGCAAATGAAATCGATTAAATAAATAGAAGAATCTGTGAAATGAAGCCTTCACGGTACGCCAGGCCCCACGGCGAAACTCTTCGCTGTACGCGAAGAGTGGGGTACCGCGAAGAGTGGGCGGGATTTTTGAATCCCCGAATTTCTTGGCGGTACACCAAGGCCATGCAACAAGAGCCTTGGCGGTACGCGACGTGTCTTGGAGGAGAACCCGACCATTTCATTCATGGCGGTACGCCTAGGCCATGCAGCCATGAACTTGGCGGTACGCGACGAGTCCCACATATCAAAAACTCTATAAAAGCAACCCCAATCTCCACAGCTCGGTTTGTTTACCCAAACACCGAACTTCTGGCAATCCTACTCGACCAAACCTCCGGCCAAACTCTCCCAACCCCCTGTTGAATAATCCTAAGCCACTCTTTTTACATCCTTGGTGATTTTGGAGCATTTGGAGCTTGAAGAAACACTAAAGGGTTGTAGCAGCCACCAAACTAGCTGGAACTCCATCCACAACAACATCAAGACATGTTCAAATCGAATTCATACATCTAAGGTAGTTTTATTAGTTCAACTATGCTTAGATTGTACATGCAAGGCCTGAAAACCCACATGCAAGTTTGTTTGATCACATGCAACTCCGATCCACTCACATGCACAAATTTTCAATTGATCTTGGATGTTTATTGATATATTTTGACTTAGATTGAAGTTAGAAATCATCTAGGATTGGGCCTGGATTGATTTGATGATTATTTTGTAAGACTTGCCATAAAACAAAACTTTTTATGATGCATTTTGTTGATTTGTGATGATCTATACATGTTAGATGTGTCTAGATGATGTCAAAGATGTATTAGAGTGAATAGAAACACATTTGGGTAGTTAGATTTGTGAAAAATATGATTTAGATAGTAACTTACTATTAATGGAAACTTTTGAAAATCAAAAGAGGGATTTCAATGTTTTAACATGTTTTGATGATTTGGGATTATTGAAATATATTTAATAATGATTTGTAAACATTTTTGGAGCCTTGATTTGTGAAAACGAGTTTTAAAACAAACACTTTTCAAATAACGAAACTTTATTTGGGCAAAATGGCATGAATAATGATTTATGCACAAATGACTTGTTATACGTATTTAATATGTTTTTACAAACATACTAGGGCTATTGGTTGTGTGAAATGAGATTTCTTAACCAAACTTTCCAAAAATAGAAACTTTCTAAATATAGAAAGTTTCCTAAAATAGAAACTTTCTAAAAAATGGCAACCTTCTAGAAATGGAAACTTTTAATATTTCATATGTGACCTATGTGAAAGTTGTTATGATTAGAGTCGTAGGATGCATGATAATGTCATACTTGCGTGCTAAGATTGATATGGCACATAAACGAACTAAACACAAAAAACGTGTCACCAATGATTCGTCGAATCAACACACAAACACTCGGTTGAGCACACCGACACTTGAAGTTGTATGGGATACAACAACCACAAAACACATACTCACGACCTATATGATTATAGGTATTCACTAGCAAGTGCTAGCATTCGCAGGTTGCAAACACTCCCAAACAAGGAACTGTACTACCAGGTGAGTTCACGACCTCTTTCTCTATTTTCTACATTTGAGGGAGAATACATACTTTTGGATACATATGGATTGCAAACCAGATATCCTTATTGGATATGAACATGACAAGTATGCTCTGGTCAGTAAAAAAATAAATAAGAAGACCAAGACAAAGAGGCAAAAAATTTTGAACATGCCTCCCTCTATGGTACTTCCTCCTCATCCACCCAAGTCTCCTCCCAAGAAGTCCAAAGCAAAGGTAAGGCAACGGCCAACTGTTCCCTCTCAATCACAACACTCTGTCTCTAGATCCAAGTCAGGGATCAAGAGATGGTATTTTGTGGAGAAAACCAATTCCACTGTGATTGAGATATACAATAAATCCAAAACTACATATAGTTTTATTCTATACAACAATGGACTTGCCAGATGAAGACCTCAAAAGAATTCTGACTACAAGATTAGAAGACGTATAGTCAAATGGTAAAATTCAAGAATTCTTATTGGACTTAAGAGTTCAAATAAAGCAGAAAATGCTAAATCAATAAGTGGTTTTGACATCATCAGTCCAGAGTGATATTGTTGGAAAAATAAGGACTAATTAGTCATAACCACAGTCTCTCTGCCTTAACCATTTAACCAATGTTTTGAAAACCGGACCGGTCGAACCGGTGGTAGGACCGGTCTGGTTAGGGGTACTGGGCCGTTTTTGGATGAATCGGCCGGTTGAACCGGGAACCGGCTGTCGGACAGAAAAACCGCCTGTCGGACCGGTGGTTGAACCATTTTTTTTTAAATTTTTTATTTTTTTTAATTTTATATATATATATATATATATATATATATAATGTATATAAAATCATCCGGTTCTTAAATCCGGTCCGACCGGTCTGACCTCTGACCAGTAAGTAGACCGGTTCGACGTCCGGTCTGGTTATGAAAACATTGCATTTAACCTAACCATTTTTGCCTTAACCACTGTAAATAACCATGGATCCTAACCCATGATCCATAACCACGAATCCTGAACCCTTAGCCTTTAACAACTAAAAGATAACCCCTGAACCTAACAACGACAACTAACAACTCAACCCAACCACTGAACTTTTTACCACTGAACGACGAAGACAGTAACCCCTGTACCCCAACCACAAATAACTAACCTACTATTGCCAGAACTTCTTACGGATTTCTACTAGGGTTTCAAAGGGTTAATGGATCCTTCAACCGATTGCATGAATCTGGATAAACCCCCCGATCCCAATGAATTTCCAACGCTTGAAGCTGGAGCTGGAATTGGGAAACGTAGATCCCCAAGATTAGATTTGAATGCGAAGTCTAAGAAACATAAGGAAGTGGCTGGAACTAAATCGAACAGGAAGGCTAAATCGGCATTTGTAGATTTAAACCTTAGAAGGTTTGTGGAGGAGGGTGCTATTCCCCCAGGTCATGGATCGAGGAAAAATTCGACTGTCATTGAGGAAATTATCGAAAATTTGGGGGTACAGGGTTCCGATTCCCTAGTAGGTATCTCCAAATTAGATAATGGTCTGGTTACGTCTACGGTTCAACTTGCAGGTGACGTGCTCAATAGTGGAATCAACCAGGAGAATTCGATCCCCATCTCGCCTGAAAGGGAAGCAGAGCCGACTAACATAGTGGATACGGACATGGATGCTGAAGAGGAAGACTATTCCAGTGGAGAAGATGACGAATTTCATTAAGACGATGACATATTTCGTAAAGGTAACATGAATGATAGCAACCAATTGAATATGAGTAATCGAATTGCAGGTCCTAGTGATAGGAAGGAATCGACTGATGGTCAAAATAGTAATCTTGGATTCAATTTGGATGGTGCTAATCAACCAAGGCCGATTCCCCAACCCAATTCGGCTGAGAATGTGGGGAATGTCTGGGATAACCACAAAAAAGGGAAATTATCATATGCTGGAAAAATCAAAATGAACAATCAAAATGAGAAAACGAAGCTGGAGTTCATTCCCCCAATGGATACACCGGTGGGTGGAAAGAGAGCGATCATATCGAATGAGGACTTACGGTATTCTGCCACCAAGTTCTCGTTATACCTATATGGTTACTTTCTTGGAACCTCTATGGACTCTAATGTAGTGAATGCTACCTTAAAGCGGTTGTGGAGATTATATGATATTGATACTATATCCAAGAGTACTGTAAGATTCTACTTCTTCAAGTTCAAGAGTGAAATGGGTATGGAAGATGTCCTAGCAAATGGGCCGTGGTTGATTAATAATATTCCCATCCTTATTCAAAAATGGGAACCAGGAGTGTGCTTGCAAATAATTGAACCATCCGCTATACCGCTTTGGGTTACGGTTCATAATGTCCCTTTAGAATTATGGACAGGTAAGGGTCTAAGCAAGCTGTTGAGTAGGGTGGGTCGTCCGCTGCTGATGGACAGAATCACACAAGAGAGGTGTAATAGCCAGATGGGAAAAATAGGTTATGCTAGAGTGTTGGTGGAAGTTGAGGCTACAACCAACTTACCAAACCACATGGAAGTAAAGTTCCCATCAATTAACCAGAGACCGGCTCGGATTGTTAAACTAGATGTTTCGTTCCCATGGAAGCCTCCAATGTGTTTGGATTGCAAGGTTTTTGGGCACTCATTTCAGTCTTGTAAGATCCGTCCCCTCTCAGAGGAAGAAAAGCTTACCAGAAATGAGAAGGCTCAAGGCGCTCATATTACGTACACAAATCCAATTCCAGATGCTGAGGGCTTCACCACCATGAGAAGTAGGAGGAATGAGAATACGGGGAAGAGTACAATTAGACTGCAATAGGGCGAAAGTAGTGATAAAAATAAAAGAACCAGTGTGCAAGAGAAGCTGAAGAATGTTGGGAATAAAGAGCACCAGAGCACCCGTAGTGATCCTAAAATACGGAGGAAAATGGGAGAACTGCACCGGAGCTTTAGGACTCACCAGATTGCTAGGGTAGGAATGAAATACATGAACCAGGTGTCTCATAAGAAGATGGGTAGCCAGCCTATCAACACTAGAAAACCAGCTCGGACTAATTTGAAGGCAGGTAAGAAACATTTGGACATTCATCTGTCGAATAGTTTTGACATTTTAGATGAGGATGACTAGGTCTTAGACCTAGAGGCATCCATCTTAAAAGGGGACTTAGTTAGTACGGGTAAGGTCAGTAGGGAAACTAATCAGGTGTATGAGCAGGTTGATATGGAAGATGTCAATACAGATAATGAATCGGTTGATTTTGGCATCACGGATGCCCAGAAATTAGCCATCATTAATAGGCTTATTAAGTTTCAATCAGTGAGAGCAGAGGACCAGGAAAATTGGGAGCAGGGGGAATGGAATTTTTTTCACCATCAAGTCAGGATTTCGAATTTAGATCCTCGATATGGGATAGAGGATGTGGATCTAGATGATAGTGAGATAGGTAAGTACTTTGCTAGAGAAATGAAAGGAGGTGCACGTTCTGGTTCAGGGAGTAGGAAACCTGCTCAAAATAAGGTGGTTTAAATGTGGCTCAAAATTAAGACTTGGAATATTCGAGGGATGGTGAATTCCCTGCATCAGAAGCACGTCATTAAGCAGATTGCCAATGGTGGTATAGGTGTTGTTGGGATCTTAGAGACTCATCTTTCTAAGTATAAATTGCATAGAGTCTGTAATATTGTGTTTAGGAATTGGGAATGGAATTCCAATTCTAGAGTTTGTTTTGGAAATACTAGGATAGTTTTAGGCCGGAACCCTAGTATTATAAACATGAATGTTAATGATAGGCATCCTCAGGTGATTCACTGTTTCCTCTAACCGGTCTGGTAATGTAGGTTTCTATTGCTTTTTTGTCTATGCCCATCATATAATGGGGCCTAGACGTCACTGTTGGGATGCTCTTCGATATCATTATCAGCTGGTTGAAAATGCTCCTTGGGTTATCTTGGGTGACTTTAATGCTATCCTCGATCCTTCAGAGCGGTCTGTGGGGACTTCACAAATTACGGCTAACATTGCGGAGATTAGAGAGTGTTTTTATGACATAGAAGTAGAAGACTTACAATAGATAGGTCTTAGGTACACTTGGAACAAAAGTCCTGGGAGGGTTAATGGGCTTCTTAAGAAACTTGATAGGGTGGTGTCCAACAATTTTTTTGAGCAGCAATTCCCCCTAGCTTTTGGCCAATTTGATCCGTTTCTCTTATCTGATCACACCCTCATAGTCTTGTCCTTTCCAGATTTGCCCGTGCATAAGCCAAAAACCTTTAGGTTTCCTAACTACCTGGTTCGTAAGAAAGAGTTCAACCCAGTAGTTAAGGAAGTTTGGGATAGGAGGATATCTGGGTTCCCCATGTTTTCTTTGGCCACAAAGCTTAAAAAGTTGAAAACTCCTCTTAGGAACCTGAACTTTAGTCAAGGCAACTTGTTTAATAAGGTTGATAGCCTCAAGCAGGAGCTTGAGCTCATTCAGGCTACAGTGGTTAATGACCCAACCAATGAGACGCTTAGGGAAGAGAAGCATGCTTACTTGTTGGTTTATAGGGAGGCTGTTAGAGATGAAGAGTCGTTTTTGAAACAAAAGGCTAAGATAACTTGGTTATTTGAGGGGGATCAAAACACCAAGTACTTCCATAGGACTGTTAAGAGTAATCAAAATAAGAGAAGTATCTTGGCCATCCAAAACCAGCAGGGTTAATGGGTGTATGGTCCAAATGTGGGACAAGCCTTTATTGACCATTTTAATGGTATTCTTGGTCAAAGTGCATAGACGGTTGATAGAGCTGATCCAGATTCACTGTTCACTCAAAGGATCAATGCTAATACTGCATTGGACATGGTTAAAGAGGTTACCAAAGAAGAAATCAAATCAGCTATGTGGGATATAGATGATAACAAGGATGGTTATTCTTCTAAATTCTTCAAAGCTGCTTGGGGTATTGTGGGTCCTGAAGTGTGTATGGCCATTAAGGACTTCTTTCGGAATGGCAGGCTGCTTAAAGAGGTTAATGCTACTTGCATCTCCCTTTTTCCTAAAGGGGATATGCAGAGCAAAGTCACAGATTTCAGGCCTATTGCTTGTTGCAATGTTCTGTACAAATGCATTAGCAAGATTATTGCTAACCGACCTTATTAGTGATAACCAATGTGCTTTCATCCTGGGAAGACATATCAGTGATAGCATCCTTTTGTCGCAGGATTTAATGCGAAATTACCATAGGAATAGAGGTCCTCCTAGGTGTGCGTTTAAGATTGACATTCAGAAGGCCTATGATACTGTTGAGTGGAGATTCCTTAGAGAGTGTTTGGTGCATTTTGGTTTCCATGACAAGATGATTGGATGGATAATGGAATGTGTTTCTAATACGGTTTTTTCCATTTCTATCAATGAGGAACAACATGGGTATTTTAAAGGAAAGAGGGGTCTTAGACAGGGAGATCCTATGTCCCCGTATCTCTTCACTTTGGTTATGGAGGTCCTTTCGTTGATGATTGAGAGGAATGTCAAGGCTAATCCTAATTTCAAGTTCCATTAGAAATGTGGAAAGCTTGGCCTTACCCACTTGTGTTTTGCTGATGATCTCCTTTTGTTTGACCATGGGGATGTTGACTCTGTCCAAATCCTCATGGATGCCTTATATGACTTTAAGGATATATCTAGATTGACTCCCAACATCCCTAAGAGCACAATATATTTTGAAAATATGACTGCCCAAGTGAAGAGACAAATTGAGGGATATCTTCCGGTTCAGGGTTGGTGAACTCCCAGATAGATATCTTGGTGTGCATCTTATTTCTTCTATGCTCTTTCTGAGAGACTGCTCCCCTTTGCTTGATAAGGTTAACAAGAAGTTTAAGGATTGGAAGAATAAGTTTTTGTCTTTTACATGTCTTCTTCTTCTTATTAAAGATGTGATCTGCTCCTTACAAGTGTACTGGTCTTCGGTGTTCATCTTGCCTGTGTCTGTGACCAAGGATATAGAGCGGTCTATGCGTGGTTTCCTTTGGTGCATGATGAAATGAAAGGGGGAAAGCCAAAGTTAAATGGAAGGATTGTTGTGTTCCCCTTAAACATGGAGGCCTAGGTTTAAATAGTCTTAGAACTCGGAATAAAGCGTTGATAGCCAAACACACATGGAACTTAATTACCCGTAAAGATTCCTTATGGGTCAAATGAATTTCCACTTATAGATTACGGGGGAGAAATTTTTGGGATGTTGGTGTTAAAGATGGGGATGCTTGGAGCTGGAGGATGATCCTACAGAATAGGGATGTCTTAAGAGACCATATCATTCATGTCATAGGCAATGGCAAAAGCACCTCGGCTTTGTTTGATAATTGGCACCCCATGGGTCCCATTGTAATACCTTGACTCATAGAAACATGAATGAAAGAGATTTCACACACAACACCTGTGTGGAGGATCTCATGAGGGATAACAGATGTAACGTGCCTCAGGATTGGTCTAGTAGGTTCCCAAACATATTTCCCCCCCAAAATTGCCCCACAATCACCAACCAGTTGGACAGGATCATTTAGAAGACCAAGAAAGGAGTGATAGTCCCTTTTCATGTTGGTAATATTTGGGCTGATATTCAGGATGTAGGTGTGGAAATGCCTTGGGAAAAGGTGGTTTGTTTAAATCAAAATCTTCCCAGACATGCCTTCATTCTTTGGCTCGTTATCAAGGGTAAACTCAAAACTAATGATATAGTGAACAGGTGGCCAGGGACCTTTCTTGCAGTGTGTCTTTTGCAATAATGTTCAAGATTCCCATGAACATTTATTTTTTGAATGTCATTTCCCTAATTAAGTTTGGAATCAGACTGTTCAAAGGACCAGATGGGGAACAATGGTTGATAATTGGCACCAACTGTTAAATGAGATATCGAACCATAATCTGAATAATTCTATTTGGAGTGTCATTAATCGGTTGGTGTTGGCTGCCACTGTGTATTTTGTTTGGCAGGAACGAAATCTTAGAATAAATGAAAATAGGAAGAGATCGGTGGATCAGATTGTGGCCTTGATCTTTGACTCGGTTAAGTTAAGATTGGGTGGGCTTCGTTTCAAATTATCAGCTTCGGTTGTCCAAGCTGGATTTATTTGGGATAAGGCTGGGTTTCCTTTTTCGTGCAATCAGTTGGATGATCCTCAACCTAATGGGAACATATATGGGAAGTTAAGATGCATCAATTGGACTATATGAGATTTCAGATGATTAGTTTCTTTAGAGGTTTGTTAAACTGGAAAGAGATTGGAATTGCAATGATAATCCTTATTAAAATTTATATTACTATTAGTTTGTATTATCTCATTAGTACAGTGTTGAGAGAGGGTAGGGATAGGTGCATAAGGGATGGGACTGATAAAAACAAAGTGAGATGTTGGGGTGATAGTTGGGATTGGATTGGGAACTATATTAATTTTTTTTCTGAGCGATGAGAGTGGTGAGGTGGGTATTTATGATTTCAACTGTGACTTACTCGAAGGGCTGGACATGGTTATTGCTGGGGGGTTATAGGGCTGGGTTGACCCAGAAAGATTGCATAATTGCTGGGTGCAACAGTGGAGCTGGGCTATCTTTTTGGGTTATTAGTCTTCAGGGTTGGGACAGGTATAAAGGGGTTTACACTGACATTCTCTAGTGGCTTAATATGGGTTGGGGAAGGGGCTGCTTTATTGACAGGGTCCTGTTGCATAAGAACATGTTGGAAAATGATTTAAATGCTAATGGGGACAGCCTTGGCTTGGGCTTGTACTGGAGTTACATTGGGTACCAGGTGACATGGGGGTTATGTGGACTTAAGGGGCTACCTATGGGGGATCTAGTAGCTTGGGTAGCCTGTTGGATGCAGCCTATTCCCTTCATATTAGGAGTTGTCATTTGGGTGGCTGGAAGGTTGACTTCCCTTATGGTCAGCTTGAGGGTTTGTGGTGGGTCAGTAGGTGCAGCAAGCTTGCTGCTTTTGTGGGTCATCTTTTGGATTTCTGCTGGGAATTTGACTGCTATTATATTGATTGTAAGGGTGATTAGTGGCCATTACTAGTACCAAATGGGCTTTGGATACGTCTTTGGTTCATTTTCTGTTTTCAAATGGTTGTTAAAATCTTGGGCTTATTTTGGTGTGGGCTGGTTGGCTGGTTTATTAGGGCTGTATATGCTGTGTATGCTAAGGATGTGAAGACTAGGATGCTTCTACATGGTTGGGCCTTGAAGATCTTGGGCTTAGCTTACTGGTTTAGTCTGCAATACATGTATACTTGGAAGGAGATGCATAATGATCCTAGTTACTCCTTTTGGCCAGTTTACTGCTCCACCAGGAGCATTATGCGTCATCGGATCAAGTGTGTTGTCAAGTTGCTTGTCCATGTGTATTATTTTGTTAGTACTTGTACGTTGTACAGGGATACTGTTATTATCTTTAGAGTTATAAACCCGCTTTTGTATAGTTGAGGTGTGATTGGGAAGTTTATCCCTTCTATTTTCTGGGTTCCTAAAGCATGTTTTAGGAACTATGTTTGTTATGTCTGTAGCTTTCTTTTTGTTGTTATATATTTTTCCGGGCAAAATGCCCTTTATCCAAAAAAAAAATAACTAACCCCTAATGTGACAATTACGTTGAAAGCCGGCGTCATCGTGAAATCCACGTTAATAATACGATCGTATATTCATGATGATTTGAAATACGCGAGAAATCATGAACGTGGGTGAAAACCGTGCGAAAAAACGGAGTTCCCGATTCTCCGAAATCGTAAAAACAAGAAAAATTCGAAATTATTGGGCTCCGGAACTCTTCGCGGTACGCCGAGGGGGTTTTGAGTCTTCTTGGCGGTACGCGATGAGTCCAAAATATCTAAAAGTCCTCCGGATTTTTTCGCGGTACGCCAAGCTCCAATCAAGCCCTCTTGGCGGTACACGAAGATATGGCGGTCCAGATATATCTGCTAGAATCAGCAGATTGAATGCAAACATATAATTTCTTCTTCTTTCTCGAACCTACCCACTTCAGAGACGAACTGATTGACCATATACCTTCAAAATCTGGTTTTATAGCCACATGATCATCACAATCAAGCTAGGAATCAAGTCTACAACATCGGATCATCGTTTTTCATCCGGAAATCGGCTCGAACATGTAACGATTCGTTTTCTCCTACTAGTTTGATAATGTATGGATTAGAACTAGTTTTTGAACGTAATGCAATGGTTATTGTTGTTGATTATTGCTAGATGATGGCTAGGAATTGTTAGAAACAAAGAACTCGATATGTTAACGATGAAATGCTTGTTTTGATCCGTTGTAATGTCCAATTATCATGAAATTATATCATAGATTATAATGGTTTTAACCATTTGATTATAATAATGATTGTGATTGTCTTGATCATCCCTTGAAATTCTAGATCAAATTCAAGTGTTTCAAGTAATGACAAGAGTTTAGATAATCATTGGAATATCGATCTGATGTTTATGTTTACAGTCACATTATTATATTGAATATGGTTATTAAACCTATTCCAATATGATATTCCCATGTTTCATGATAATGAAATGATCAACGACAATACCTATTTGGTTAATCTGAGAACATCCTGACTAATCCAATGAGTCATCAACCTTTTATGAGGAACCCAAATCATTATAGGTTCCCATATTATCATACATTGTATGATATTCAATTAAAACAACTGATTAAGGATTAAATATCAGTTTGATGACTTGAATTGCAATGTCCTTGACATTGAATATTAAGAAAAATCTAATAAACAAGTTAAAACACAAATAACGTATAAAATCTTAACTAATGCAGAACTGAACTACAAACACAAGTCTGAGTATTAACTGTTGACTTCAACACTTCAGGTGAGTTTCGTACAACCCCTTTTCTTTTAATGTTTTACAAACATCGGGGTATTACTGTGAAACTTTTCTTAAACATATGATATGATTCACTGTTATCTGTGTGATTTCATTAGATTTCATGGGATTTTGCACGTTACTTTCTCTCACAATATCAAAAAGTCCTCATGTATCGAACTGTATCTAGTGAACCTATGTGGGGCCAAACAGGAAACAATGATAGTACTATTGACTGGCAACCCATTTGCCGGGAGCTTGCAACTCTCCTTAATGTAAATGTTTGTTACCTATTTCTAGTAAAAGCTTAATGTATGTGATAGACATTAAGAATCAGGCACTAAGATATTTACCGATGGGTAGTATCTTCATAGAACAGAACACTTCGTTCGAAAGGAACTAGATATGGGTCTCATGGTTATCTTTGGCACTGTGTATCAATAACTTTAATATCATATCATATTGTGCTGGATCATTCATTACGAACTCACCAGCTTTGTGCTGACTTATCAAACTTACAAACTTTTGCATGTAGACAGTGACAACGGTTGAGAAATGCACTATCAGGCACTTGTGAACTAAGTAACTCAGCTTGTTAGTGTGTTTAAGTTGTGAACAGTAACGTGTGGCTTGTAATGACGTTATTATCCTTGCATTGTATTGTCTTTAAGTTAAACTTGTGTGTTGTGATACTGAATTAAGTAAGTTACACCACATCTCTGAGACATCACCACTATGCTTCCGCAACCTTCTCAGAGTGATAGTGATATCATCATCAGGTGACAAGAGGTGGGGGTGTGACACCTGAACCCTCAACCACAAAGTCCTTGAAAATAATTGTGGATCTGCAAGCGGAGATCAAGCATTGAAGATAACAGTGGATGAACAAGAACGAAAGAACAAACCACGGAAGACTAAAGGCTGTTGAACCATTGAAGACTTTATTTTAGGTTTTTATTCCGTTTTTGTAATTTTACTTTCCGTTGTTTAGTAATTTACTTTTTTCGATGCTTGTAATTTTGTTTTGTGTTTGTAAGTTATTTTGTTAGAAATTCCTTGAAACTTTAAGGATTTTGTTGAATATTCTTTTTGCCTTGGGTGTGCTTTCCTGAAAACCCTAGTAAAACTTCCTTAGCAAGAAAACCATAGAGAGCAAAAGTTCAGTAAGACGATCAAAGAAAATTCGGTAATAACTAAGTCTAACAAAATAATCAAGAACATGGCCTAAACAATCTTGTTTTGAGCGCCTAGTCGATCCAACAATTATCCTAGGTCCTAGATGTTTAAATACATCAAACTAAGAAACATTTCACTATTATCTTATAAAATGAAAACAATTATTTCCTCAGGTAAACGGTCATCCAAATAAATTTTAGTGCTAAATTCTCTAAAGTATGGAAGTCTATAACCTTAAGTTTTTTTGTTTTGAATTCAAAATGTAATTGTGCTAAACTGTAGTAAAATAAAGTTATATGGAATTCGTGGATTCTTGTACTAATAAACACACATACACATGTATACACACACAACAAATATATATATGCAAATAAAACACAACAAATTTTATTAAAAATTTTAATAAGCTATTTTGATAAAACATGCTAATAAATATTTTTATGAGATTTATTATGTAAAAGTATATGCATAATAACAATATAACTATGATTATTTTATAAAATAAATTTTGATAAGATTTAAGTAAAAATTATTATGCATAATTATAAAGATATAAGCATCCTAATATAATGTTAAAAATATAAGTCATTTCAAAAATAATAATTGAATTCAGTCCACTGGTCGAGGTTTCATCATGTGACCGAGAGGTCGTTGGTTCGAGTCCTGCCAGGGTGATTTAAAGGACATTGAGGTGATGGAAGTAATTTTGAGCATAAAATCTCGGGTTCTGGACCAATGAGGGGCGATGGTTAATTTACCCATTCCAGAGGGTTACCGCGCATCTGGTGTGGCTGCGTCTTACCTCTGCCTGGTGGGCCCACAACATACCTGGTATGTAGGATCGCCGCCGCTCAAAAAAATTCAAAAATAATAATAATAATAATAATAATAATAATAATAATAATAATAATAATAATAATGAAAATAATAATTAAAAAAATAACAATGATAAGGATAATAAAATAAAATAATATTCGTAAACGAAATTTTATAACTTACAAGGTTTTATACAAAAATACTTAGTAGTGATTTTTATAAATTTTTATAAAGGTTTAAGACATGAAATAGCAAATCTAAAAATTTGAGGGGCAAACATAGAAATTTCCAAAATCTGATTATTAGTGAAGGAAGTTTAGGTCAAAAAAGAAGATTACTCTAAATTCTCGGGACCAAAGCTGCCTAGCTTTATTCCTTGTCTCATTCCCAAATTGGTTCCCCAATCAAACATGTCTTCCGTGTTTACCTCAACATTTGAAGTGACGCGGTTTAAAAATTCAAATTACAAACAATACATTCTTACAGCTCAATCACAAATCAATTCGTCGATTTCATTCCAAAGTAACAGGGATTTGACACGTGAATATTAACTAAGAACTTCTCATAAAAATATAAAACGTAAACGAGCGTAACCAAATTAGTTAGACGAAATTAAACATTGGCACATCTTGACGACTCCCTTCTAAAAAAATGGTGAATACCATCATTAGGCGCCCCTCATCGACCGGTCCCACGGCCAACATGAGGGAGGTAAATCGCACAGGAATTGAATCGGAACCTGGCAATTATCCATTTCATTCTAATTGTTTTTACACATAGTTCAAAAGCCCCATCAATCAAAGGACTCACAAACACCGTACGAATCCAATTCGAGCGATGAGAACTTTAAGGTTTATCTGAATTGGGCGCTGATTTGAGAACCAACATAAGTATAAGCCAAATCAAAGGATATCAGCAAGCCACACCCCTAACCGATAGGTAAGATACTGGGTCAAGGTGTTGGCACGGGTTTGAAACCCGCCTGATGCGGGTTAAACCGGTTTTTTTACCATTTCATCCATTTTCCAACATATTCTTTTGATGTAAACATTAAATAAAAAAACATTTCCAAATTCTATAAATATCATTGAAAACATTCTGTTAATTTTTTTTTAGTTCTGAGAAATTATTTAATTAATTTTTACTATTTAAACTGCTAAACTAAGTTAAAAACCATTTAAAAGTATTAAATTCAGGAAAATATTTTATAAAAAGCCGTGAATGAGATAACACACATATATTTTTGGGATTTTATAAATTTTCATAATATTAATAAAAACTATTTTTAAAACAAAGTAATAATAATTTTACAAAATTAATATTGTGTAAAAACTATAAACTCTGTGAAGAAAATTCAAAATTATTTTTTTAAAAATATTCAAAAAAATAAATAATTTCAAAATATACTTTATTTATAAAAAATTATTGAATTAAAGGAAATTTATAAATCTAATTGTAATTTCAAATCATTTAGTTAGCAAAAGTTTTATAAAACAAAATAAATTATATAATTAATTTAAAAAAATTATGTAATTAATTTTATAAGATTATTCAAGCCTATTTTTAATCAAAATATTTAGCACTATTAGTTCAATAAAAAAACTTATAATAAGATAAACCTAATTAGACAAAATTAAAGAATAATCAAGCATAATTATTCTAAATGAGTATGCATTATTCTATAAAATCAATTGTAAGTTATTAAAATATATTTTACTTAATTAATTTAAATAAAATGTGAATAACTATTATTCAACAAACCCAAATAAAATTATTTGTAATATTAATACAAAAGACTTATAATAGACAAAATATTCAATATTGTATATTTATTTAGCAAAAGTTCTAAGAATATCTATTTGAAAAAATAAATAAACATTCTCAAATTACCCTTCAACTATAGACACATGCCATTTAAGAAACCCATAGAATAGGACTTAAAATTTTAACTTTAGGGATACTTATCTTAATAAGTTTATTCATATACCTTTAGGTGTACTACATTCATATCCCTCACACCTCCAAGGTTGGACAAGATGTATAAAGGTTTGAAACAATTTTATTGGTGGCCTAATATGAAATGAGAAATCGCCGAATATGTTGGTAAATGTCTAATTCCAGGGTAAACACAGAACATCAAAATCCATCTGGACTTTTATAGCATCCTGAGATCCTAGAATGGAAGCGGGAATGTATTACAATGGATTTCATAACGAAATTACCTCGAACGTCAGGTGGTTATGACACTATTTGGGTAGTTCTTGATCGTTTAACTAAATTCCCACATTTCCTTCCCGTTAAAGAAACTGATAGAACAGAAAAGTTAGCTAGATTATACTAAAAGGAAATCTTTTCATGGCATGGCGTTCCTGTGTCAATTATATCTCACAGGGACAATTGGTTTACATTAAGATTTTGGTAATCTTTGTAGAAAGTATTGGGTACTTTTCTGGATATGAGTACTTCTTATCATCCGGAGACAGACGGTCTAGCGAAAAAACTATTCATACACTCGAGGATATGCTTCGTGCATGTGTGATTGATTTCGATGATAGCTGGGATGTTCATTTCTCGTTAGCGGAATTTTCTTATAACAATAGCCACTACTCGAGTATTAAAGTTGCACCATTCAAAGTGTTAAGTCAAATGAATCAATGTGGTTCATACTAAGTTACTACAAAGGTGGCAAGGTTGTGGACTTAAGTTCACAACTCCTAAAACAATGTGGTTCTAATACGTTAACAAATGATTTCAAGTGTTAAGTCAAATGAATCAATGAACATATGAAACCCATAACAAGTAAATGGGGCCGAATAAGGACAACCGAGACCTACGAGTGTTAACCAATTTTAGGGTCAACACGTACACACACACGAGTTCCTATAATTTACACTCATAAGTTACATCCAATATGAAATCAATACATGATCGTGAAATCAACAACAAGTACAATCAAAGAGCGCGTGCACTTTTTGTTTAAGCTAAGTCAACCACTTCAACAACAAGGTGAGTTCATATGCCCCTTTTCTAATCTTAACTAATTTTAGCTCTCGGGGCTGAGAAACATGCTTAACTTTTATTTATTTAAAAGTTTTCGCTTAACATATTGCTTATACTTTAATTAGATAATATTGCTTGACTTATTATCATTTATCATTGTATGCTTGCTTGTATGATTATGACATGACAGGAACAACCAAGATGAATATGATAATATAACTTTATAACTCATCAACATAATAGAATAACATATTAGTAAGATTATATCTTACAACACTTAGTTATTCTTACAAGAATGAACATTGAGATAATCACATGTGAACATGATGACAACAACAACAAAACACATGAATGATATGAAGATAATACATCTTCATAACATCATTCAACACCAGAGTTAATTAAGTGTAATAAGACAAGTGCTTATAACACTTAACTTACAACTCAACACATAGTACAAGATAACATGGAACAAGTATCATCCACCACCTGAGTCGACTAAGTGTAGTAAGACTAGTTCTTACCACAGCTTAGTGACAACATGGTGACTATATGGAACAACAAGGAATGATAATCATGATAATGTAACTTCATGATAACAATATCATTCCCACAACAATTAACATAATGTAATAAGACAAGTTCTTATTTAACTTTGTTAACAACAACGAGAACATATAACATGGAGAACAAACATAACATTGATGAACCCAATACAATTGATTACTATTGAACTGTCTGCATTATATCATTTCAATCATGTGCCATGTATTCAAGTATGATCATTGTAAGTCCCTTCACAAATAGCTAACCAGTTAATTTGATGTGACTAAACCGACGATAGCATAGTGGTACCATAGGTTTGACAAACCTCTAGCTTGTAGGGCTAGTATGTTGATCGTACTCAATCATTGGCCGGTAACGCATGACCGGTGACAGGGCTACGCAAGTCAGGGTCTGGAAAGCGACACATGGTGATATTAATCTGCGGTTATAATTGTAATTAATCCATCGTTACTTGTTGACTAGTAGACTGAGGAATTTATTCTCTCATGTCATAATACTAGTAACCGTTTCGATGAGGCCTATGGTAATACAAAGTGGTAGAGGTAAATCGGATGCATTGTAATCTGATTTCGTGAGGATTGCAATGGATTCCTTTTAGGCTCTATGCACTTCAAGTTGAAAAAAATATCAATTGGTTAACTAACACTCTTATTATTAAAAGTGATTAATAGTTAACCTCACAAGTAATGGAATAATAACAAGGATCATATTAAATTAATCTAACTTCCTTAACACATTGAGGGTTTATCAATACTTCGTTTTGATAACTAAAATCCTCTTATTATGTTATCCTACATATGATACAACGGGTGATGAACACAGACGGACATGTGAAATGAAATGGGTATCTGTAGTTGTATTGCAAGTAGTGTGGAGTTCTATTAGTTATGTGGTGGGATGTTGGCTGGGGCTTGGTTCCCCTACATATGCCCTATATATAAGCATAACGAATAGGATAAGATACCACTTGTAAATATAACTATGGAGAGGCCATTGTGTGAACGGGTGAATCAAACAACATACAATTAACATGTATGACAGTGTGATTGTGTATGTGAACAAATCAAGGTTTTCAATATTCAAACTTATGAACTCACCAACCTAGTGTTTACTTTGTTTAAATGCATGTTTTCTCAGGTGACAAACAGGTGTAGTTGCCTATATTCAAGTACTAAGCTAGTGGACTTTTAGAAGACCTAGCTTCATTTTGTGTTGCATACTTTTGGAGGACAAAACAATGAATCATCTTTTGTATGTCATTGATTCTTTTGATTAGAATTACTTAGTTAAATTATGAGGAAACAATGTAATTTAACTTTGTAATTCTATTTCATTGTCATGTTAGCATTTCTCATTTGTTTATCATGTGCTATCTAACAATCTGATCATTTAGATTATCACAACGATATCACGCCCCGGGAACCTTCTTTCCGACGGGAAAGTCGATCCAGCCCGCTGGCTCGGGGTGTGACAGAGGTTCTTGGAGCATTGTAAGATATTGAAGAAGAAACATACACTTGTTCACTATATTTGAGGTAAACTATTAGATATAAATATATATATATATATATATATATATATATATATTTGGGGTTTTAAAACAAGTTGTTCATCCAAAGATTGAAGTTTAAATCAAATGGGTTTTGGGAAGAAAGATGATATTGTGTGTGTACAAATGAATGTGTGTGTGAAACGTGTGTGTAAATGTGTGTGTGGGTCGTGAATACATAAACACATATATGTATGTATGTATGTGTCGTGATGTATATATATATGGGTGAATATGAATCTTTCAAAATATGCAAACACATATATGTATACATGGATGAATGTTTTCATTTTGGTTGTTATATTGGTTACATGTATGTATCATGCATATATATATATGTATGTATGTATATGTGAAATAAGTTACATACATGAACATATATATATATATGTATGTATGAGTTTATTTATATACATATGTATGTATAGGTGAGATGGTTACATGCATGAACATACATACATACATACATACATATATGTATGTATATATGTATGTATGTGTACGTACGTATATATGTATATGTGTATGGATGGTTTAGTCTTGCATGCATGTGAGTATATATGCATGTACACATGGATGTACAAGTATTTTAGTATGAGAGATTATTTCATAAATATATATATTGTAGAAAATTTGGCATGCATGATAATCATATATGTATACATGCATGAGTATGCATGTAACTAATTTACAAAATGGCGAACTTTAAAAATAATGTATTTAGTTAAAGTTAATTATAAAAATTGATATGTTATGGATAACATAAGATCTTATTTTTTTTGTTTTAATATACTTAAAAACATAATTATTTTAATATAAAATTTACAAAGAAAGGTTAGAAAAAAAAAACCATAGATTTAACAAGCTAAAAATTAGTGTTTTTAGTAAAATAAAAACTATAAAAATAGAGATTTTCTATAAAAAATAATTTGGGACAGCTTATTAATAGGAAATTTGTAATATTATAAAAATAATTAAAGTATATAATTAAATGGATTCAAAAATATAGTTGAAGTATGGTTGTTGTTAACCGAAAACATGCGTTTTTGACTATTTTTAACGTATAAAAAGAGTTATTTTATAAATCTGATTTTGATCTGAAAATTTATAAGTTTTTTTTACGATGAAAATTTGTAATTTATAATGTATAAATGATTTAATGAAAGTATAAAATGAAATACTTGAAAACTATGTCGGTCTAAGTATAGCATAAAACATCGTTTTAACATGAAATTTCGACATGATTATGTGGCTGAATTTAATCAGCAATTTTTGTATAAAAATAAGTAAAACATACTTATTTTGAAGTGTTAAAAGAACTTAGGTCATAATGCATATTGATATGCGTTTTGGTGTGCGTTGTTTGTTTGTTGGCAAAATACAAAAAATTGTCAATTTTGGGAAATTGGAATAAATAATTTAGTTTGGAGATAAAATGGATTTTTAACAAAGATAACTTAATTATTTGGGAATAATATGACTTTAAAAATGTTAACTTATGATTTATGATAAATAACTAAATTCGAGTCATCAACGGGTCGTTTGTATGAAATCTGTTTTCCTTAGTGTAATGCTTTTAAGTCTAGTTAAGTTGGGTCAATAACTTTCATGATAGACTTGTATTTAGATTATTAATGTGTCTCCTGGGTTTTAGGGCGCTAGTGAGAACAATCTGCTTATTTGGAAATCTCTGTTTGATAGCAGGAACATATTAAGGTGAGTTTCATGACCCTTTTAAAATTGTTTTGGATTTTAATAAACCGGGGGAGAAACATATCAGGAAAAGATATAATTGGTTTATAATGTATATGTTTGTGTGATATGTGACTTTGATAACTCTTGAGTAAGTGCAGCCATTTGTATATGTGTTCTCTAGGTATTCGCTCTAGTGGGGATTCGCTCCCGTAGTCATAATCATTAGCCTTAGGGGAGAGACCGCATGATATATTGGTATATCTCGGGTTTGACAACCCACTCCCCGACCAGCTACCATGGTTCGTTAGTAACGGAAAAAATATATGTTGAGGGGTGTTCGCACCTTCGTTTCGGTTTGATTATGGGCTCATGGTGTCTATCGTATTGTAGGACCTATTTGGTTGACACTTGCTTTTTTAAATTTGGTATGTTTCTCACGTAAGTAGCTTGTCGTTTGGGGGAAAAGAAAGAAAAACATGTTCTTGATAGCGAGTGTACTTGGGATAGTTATTTGGGATAGGTTATTGAGATGTTAAAACTTAGTAAATTGGATGTTGAACTTGTAGCGTTTTAACAATGATCAATAACTTTTATATATAAATATCTATGTTTTATTTAATTCGTTTGCTTAACTTATGCATATGTTATTTACTGTTGACACTAAGACACTGCTAAGACTTCTGTTGCGGGTCAGGGTGTGACAGTAAAAAGGTGGTACTAGAGTTTAGGTTATAGCGAACTAGTAAAATATTTTTATAAATCTAGACTATAACCAATAAAATATTATTTTAAGAACGGTTTACTTTCCCAATATGATATTGCATGCGTACTAAGCCTGAGAAAATATATATGCATTGATGTGTCTTTATTAGTACATGACTAACCAAGTTTTTTATTGATTTCCTTATTTCTCTGGATGGTTGATCTTATGATTGACGTGCATGGACCATTCGAGATTGTGAAAGGGGTCATCCGGTTTGGAAAACGAGGGAAGCTGAATCTTCGTTACATCGAAACATTCGAGATTGTTAAACGGATAGGTCCTGTAGCCTATGAACTAAACTTGTCAAACGAACTGAGCAGTGTGCATAACGTTTTTCAAGTGCCGAACCTCAAGAAGTGATTATCTGATGAGACACTTGCAATCCCTTTGGAGTAAATACAAATTGATGAACAACTACACTTCGTTGAGGAACCGGTTGAAATCATGGACCGTGAAATTAAGAAGCTCAAACTTAGCCGTATACCAATTGTCAAAGTTTGATGGAACTCAAGGCATGGACCAGAGTTTACATGGAAGCGTGAAGATCAGATGAAAAAGAAAATACCCACACATGTTCACTGACATAACAAACACTAAATACGCAAGCTGAATTTCGGGATGGAATTCTTTTTAACAAGGGGATTATGTGACACCCAGTAATTTCAAGGTCAACTTTTATATTAATTAAATAATAATTTGAGTATTATTACATACGTGGCACTAGAATTGGTTTAATTAAGTGTGACACGCGGCACTACAGTCCAAACACAAAAATTGAACGATAATCCGTTAAATTATTGGAAAACGCACACACGTGTCTTAAAACTCACGAACGTTGGTGAATTAACAATCGAATAAGTCAAACAAACAGAATAGAAGGTTGTGTGAACCTTTGACAAACCGAGACAACACAAGAATCGAAAAAAGATAAACAATAACGAGAAACGAACGAAAAACGAATCGTATAAATAAAAATGGACCATTGGGCCAGACCAGCACTCTTCGCGGTACGCCAAGGGCCCCGACGAGAGCCTTGGTGGTACGCGAAGGTGGGCGGCAGAATTTGAAATCTCTGGATTTCTTCGTGGTACGCCACGACCGATCAACTTCCACTCGGCGGTACGCGGTGTGTCTCGGGAGAGAACCTGATTAAATTAATCTTGGCGGTACGCCAAGACCCCCTGGGGGGCTTTCTTGGTGGTACGCGAAGCCCCTAGAAGGCTAAATCTTTATAAAAACCAACCCAGCTCATTTAATCACACCTTTCTCACATTTTCTCGAACTCACAACACATTTCCTGCCAAAATCTCTCTGCTACACCATCTGCCATCTCTAGGAGTCATTCGGAAGCTATCTTTGAGCTCCATTGAAGCTAGAAGCAAGAAGGAGGATCCTTGGGAGCTTGTCATCCTCACCATCACTTGCATGCACCAACAGAAAGAGCGCCACCACCAACTACTAGAGCTTATTCTCATCCATTCCTAGCTCCATTTCAACATCCAAGGTCCTATTAAGGTAGTCCTAATGATCTCTTAAACTAAAAACCCATTTAAACACACATGCAAGCATGGATGCTCACATGCAACACCAATAGCCACACATGCACGACTTTGTGAGCTTGTAACTCTGTATATGAAGCTTTGATTCACTGATTTGAGCTATTTAAATGATCTAAGCGATGTATTAGTGTTACTTGAGGGATTTTGATGCATGTTACTATAAATAGTAACTTTGGTAATACAAGATGATGATAAATGATGTTCTAAATATGTTATGTTAGTTCGAAATGATGATTTGTCAATAAGATTATGGTTAATAACATGTTAGGAAGGTTACATTTGGTAAAATGGGGCTTGGTTCATATATTTCTATTTTTAGAAACTTTTGTCTGGAAATTTGGTCATGCATGTTGAATTTGATTATATATGAGATGTTTTGATGATGTTAAGGGTCTTGTAAACCCATTTGGAAGATTGGATTTTGATTAAAATGGTGTTATTAACAAACTTTCCATTAATGGAAACTTTAAATTGGGGATTACTATAAATTGGAACTATTGAGCGTATTTTTTGTTGTTAGATGATTTCAAATACTTTATTGTGATAATGTGAATGAATATGCATGATATTTGGTGATTAAACATGATATACATGGTAACTTACTAAAAATAGTAACTTTATTTGGGGATTTTTGTAAGAAATGGCATAGGAACATGTTAAAGGGTGAAATATGATTGTAAATGTCACATTATGATAATATGAAGGTGTTTGCATGCTTGATATTTTCGCACCCCCAAGTTTCGACCACCGAGGGCGCGAGCAAAGGCTGTCAGGATCGCAGTCTCCGGTTGCACAGTTGCGAGACCTACATGTCTGGTTTCATACGTACATCCAATAAGTTTGGATAAGACAGTTCAATAAAATCAGAGTTGCGGAAGTTAATGTATAAGTTATGAAAACAGTTTAGGTTCATAAGTTGCGGAAGCGTTGTTAAAACAGTTTTCAAGATGACATAAAGGAATAGTTTGCGGAAGCGATTTAAGTTGTTTAACAATACATAGCATAACAAAATGATATAAGATGTTCAACAACCTAAGACACTATAGTAGATGCATGGGACTCCATCCTAGCATCCTAATCCTTGTGCGCGTGCCTTGGTTACCTGAAAAAACATGCGAGCAAAAGGGTCAACACAATGGTTGGTGAGAGCACATGTTTTTCATAATCAGTAAACATCAAAATGTTTAAAGTAAATGTTGCTGGATTACATATCATTACAATGCAGTAACGATTGATAGCTAGTCAATACAGTTATATTATATGCGGGTTTGTACCGAAGCTGACAGTTGTGCCTCCCGCCATGTCCGTCACAAGACACTGGCAAGGTGTATTGGTCAATATTTCACCCATTCCGACCTCCAGTCAGGTTGGTACCGAGGCGCGATGGGTGGGGCTTGTCGGGCCCAAATACATATAGTGATAAAGCATGTTCATATGTAATTAAAAATAAGTTGTTGTTCAAAAACAGTTGTAATGCAATGTTTTCTCCCCCAAAGGTAGAAAAGATAAAAGGGGTCGTGAACTCACTTGGTAAAACAGTTCCGATTTACATGTGTTTGCTACCTGCGAATGCTAGCAGTCCTTCTAGTAAGCACCTATAACCATATAGGTCGTGCATATGTGTTCTGTGGTGTGTTGTATCCCATACAACTCCAAGTGTCGGTGTGCTCAACCAAGTGTTTATGTGTTGACTTGTGTTGACTCAACGAATCGTTGGTGACATGTTCGTTTTGTTTAGTGTGTTTATGTGTCATAAATACAAGTAGGACATCAACATGCATCCTATGACTCTAATCGAGATGTTTTCACATAAGTCGTGTTTCGAAAATCATAATGTTTCTGTTTCGGGAAAGTTTCTACTTTTGTAAAGAATAGTAATGAAATTCCATTTCATGAAATCAATACTTTTAATATGTTTATAAAAATGCGTTTAAAAACTTAGAACATATCGTTTGCGCATAAATCACCATTTATGGCATTTGCCCCAAATAAAGTTTCCTAAAATAGCAAGTATGCGTTTAAAGGTTCGTTTTCCCAAATCAAGGTTTCCAATATGCTTAGAAATCATTTTTAAACAAATTTCTATACTCAAAGTTCACCAAAACATCTTACAACATCAAAAGCCCTCTTTTGGTTTACAAAAGTTTCCGTATATAGTAAGTTTCTATGAAATCATGTTTTTCACAAAATCAAATACCCAAATGTGTTTCTAAACACTTCAATATGCATTTGACAACATCTAGACATGTCTAACATGTCTAGATCATTACAAATCTACAACATGCAACATAAAAGTTTCCTTTTATGGCAAGTTCTACAAAATTATCATCAAATCAACAATAACCCATCCAAACTCAAATCCAACATTCCTATACTCCAAAATCAGTAGATCTACACTAAAATAACACAAGAACACCAACAAATTTCATGCACAAGAGCCACATGGAGTTGCATGTGGGTGGATGTTCATGCATGTGGGTTTTCACCCATTACATGTTCGATCTAACACTAGGTAAGCATTTAAAACTACCTTAGAAGGAAAGATTCAGTGGAAATAGTTGTTGATGATGTAGATCTAGTGGTTGATGGTTGTTTCTAGCTCTTTAGCTCCTTCTCCAAGCTTCCAAGGGCTCCAAGATCACTAAGGATGAAAGAAATAGCTCCAAGAGTGTTACCAGGGGTTTGGGAGCTGTTGACAGAAGGTTTGGGTCGATTTTGAGAGGAAATGCTCGGTGGTGTGTGATAGAAACCGAACAAAATGAGCTGGGTTTGTTTTTTATAAGGATTTGTCTACTGGACTCGTCGCGTACCGCCAAGGCCGATCATGCATGGCCTTGGCGTACCGCCATGGATTTAGGAGTTCAAACTCTCGCTCCGCTTCGCGTACCGTGAAGACTCCATTTCCCAGTTTTTCAATTTCGTTGATTCGATTTCGTTCGTGTTCGATTTGTAACGTTTATCCTAAACATCAATTTCATGTTTAGCACATAGTCACATAGTAGCACATATGATTGTTTGATTATTGTTTGTTCACCAACGTTCGTGAGACTCATGTGTGTTTCGATAATTCCTCGAATTATCTTTGATAGTTTGTGTTTAACTCATCTAATTAAGCATAATTAAATGAAACGCAACAAGTATGAATATGAAATGTTAAGTTGTAAGAGTTGCAATTTACCTGAAATTGTCGGGTGTCACATCATCCACATGTTGAAAGAAATTTCGTCCCAAAATTTGGTTGTTGGTTGTGTTTGAGAACAAAAATTTTCTGGTTGTCACATCATCCCCTTGTTGAAAAAATTTCGTCCCGAAATTTATTCGTTGTTGTCGGCGTTTGATGTTGTCTTTTTGAAGAGATGGGAATATTTGCGCATCATCTGATCTTCACGTTCCCACGTGAATTCAGGTCCGCGTTTTGAGTTCCATCGGACTCGGACAATCGGAATCCGGCTTTGCTTGAGTTGTTTGACCTCACGGTCCATGATTTCTATTGGTTCCTCCATGAACCGTAGTTGTTCATCCACCTGGATCTCATCCAGTGGAATCACAAGTGTCTCATCGGATAGGCATTTCTTTAGATTTGAGACATGAAATACGTTGTGAACTCCATCTAGTGCAGCTGGTAGATTGAGTTGGTATGCCACTGAACCAATTCTCTTTAGGATCTCAAACTGTCCAATGTACCATGGGATAAGTTTGCCTCGTTTCCCAAAACGAATAACTCCTTTCCACGGCGAAACTTTGAGAAGGACTTTGTCTCCTACCTGAAATTCCAAAGGCTTTCGGCGCTTGTCAGCATAGCTCTTTTGACGATCACGAGCTGCTGGCATATGATTTCTTATTTGCACGATTTTCTCCGTTGTTTCATGCACAAGTTCCGGGCCAGTGAGCTGACTGTCGCCCATTTCCGCCCAGCATATGATCGGCATTTCCTGCCTTAGAGGGCCTCAAAAGGCGTTGCCTTTGTGCTCGTGTGGTAATTGTTGTTGTATGAGAACTCCACCAACGGTAGGTGAGTTTCCCAGCTGTTGCCGAAGTCTACTACGCACGCTCGTAGCATGTCTTCTAGAGTTTGTATAGTGCGTTCGCTCTGTCCATCAGTTTGTGGGTGGTAGGCTGTACTCATATCCAACCTCGTACCAAGCGACTTTTGCAATGATTTCCAAAAGTTTGAAGTAAATCTTGCTTCTCGATCATAAATGATGGAGAATGACACTCCATGTCGCGAGACTACTTCCTTGACATAGATTCTGGCTAGCTTTTCCATCTTGTCATTTTCCTTGATCACAAGGAAATGTGCTGACTTAGTCAGTCAGTCCACAATTACCCAGATAGTGTCACATCCACTAGGAGTCCGGGTAATTTGGTAATGAAATCCATAGAGATTTGTTCCCACTTCCACATAGGAATCTCTGGTTGTGTAAGTACTTCAGATGGTTTCTGGTACTCGATCTTGACTTTGGCGCAAGTCAAGCATTTGCTCACATAAGTGGAAATGTCGGCTTTCATGTTCGGCCACCGATAAAAGATCTTCAGATCCTGATACATTTTGTATGATCCAGGGTGAATGGAATACCAAGACTTATGAGCCTCGTCCGTCGCAAGGTCTCGTAATTTCCCGTGATGTGGAACCCAGACGTGTTCCATGAAATAGTGTAAACCATCTACTTTTACTTCCGGTTGCTTTTCCATTCCTCTTAGTGATTCGGCCACTAAGTTTTCTTCTTTTAGTGTCTCAACTTGGGCACTACGTATCTATTCAAGGAGATTAGGATGAATGTAAGATGTAAAGCTCGTACTCTCTTGGGTTTCAAGGTATTTTTTCGCTCAAGGCATCGGCAACTACGTTGGCCTTCCCTGTGTGATACTTGATAGCACACTCATAGTCGTTTAGGAGTTCGATCCAGCGGAGCTGTCTCATGTTCAGTTCTTTTTGCTCGAATATGTGTTGGAGACTCTTGTGATCAGTGTATATCATACACTTTGTACCATACAGGTAGTGTCTCCAGATCTTGAGTGCGAATACGACATCTCCAAGTTTCAAGTCGTGGGTGGTGTAGTTCTTCTCGTGGACTTTCAGTTGTCGAGAAGCATATGCGATCACCTTCTCTCGCTGCATCAGCACACAGCTGAGTCCTTGTATTGAGGCATCGCAGTATACTACGAAATCGTCCGTTCCATCAGGAAGAGATAAGATAGGTGCACTACAGAGCTTCTACTTGAGAAGTTGGAATGCAACTTCTTACTTGTCAGTCCAGATATATTTCTTGTCCTTATGGGTGAGAGCTGTGAGCGGTTGGGCTATCTTTGAAAATCCTTCAATAAATCGTCGATAATAGCCTGCCAAGCCTAGGAATTGTCACACCTCAGTTAGGGTCTTTGGTGCTTCCCAGTTCTTGATCGCCTCTATCTTAGATTTATCCACATGAATCTCTTGTTCATTAACAACCTGACCCAAGAATTGGACTTCTCGAATCCAGAAGTCGCACTTTGAGAGTTTAGCGTACAACTTCTCTTTTCGTAGCAGTTCAAGAGCCGATTGAAGATGCTCTTTGTGTTCCTCTTGGGTTTTGGAGTAGATGAGGAACATGTTAAAGGGTGAAATATGATTGTAAATGTCACATTATGATAATATGAAGGTGTTTGCATGCTTGATATGTTCAAAATATGATAAATATAGAAACTTTCTATATTTAGTAACTTTAATCACTTGAAATGAATTTATGTGCTTATTCGATAACTTGTGACAACGTGCTATGCGATAACATGATCACTTAGGGAACACAAGCATGTAGAATAGTAAAAAGTGATTTTTGTGTAAACTTACTAAAAGTAGAAACCTACTAAAAATGAAAACTTATTATAAATAGTAAGCTATCCATTAAACGTGACATACGTCCATACATGCAATACACCAAACTTACAAACGTTAAACAAACACTAAACACCAAACGAGTCACCAACATGTTGTTGAGTCAAACATGGTCAAACACAACAACTTAAAGTTGTTTTCACACAAACATGGTCTGGTTAGACCTCCACAAAACAAGAACATGACAGTGAACACGAGCTCACGAAACCTATGTATTATAGGTGATAATTAAGGACAACCGGTTCACAGTTCGCAAACAACAACTACAAAACTCAGGTGAGTTTACAACCTCACTTTTCCATTACAACTGTTTTACATTAAACTTGGGGTGAGAATGCTATGAAAACAACTGTTTTAGATGTATGACTGGTATGTTGTAAACAACTTTTTGAGTGTGCTTATATCCTAACAAAGTCCTCACAAAACCTTACCGTTAGTTAAACACGCACGATGCATTATTTGATAGTACTATTGGGTCTGACAAACTCCTCTTGACGACAACTCTGACTTGCGGTCAGGACGAGCGTAATATCTACCTATGCCATAGTTTCACAATAGACTTGGCGGAGGCATCTAAAAGTCTAGTTTCAGTTCGGGACCTATGGTTTACAACTTAACATACCAGTATATATCTCGTTAACTGTTTTACATTTACTTAAACCGGTGAACTCACCAACTTTATGTTGACATGTTTTAGCATATATTCTCAGGTAATTGAATGCACTTGGCTAGGACACACAAGGAACATAGGAAGAGAGTCCTGCAAGCATTTGAACTATCATTTAGAAACATTTATGATATTGTATTTCGAAAAAAAATGTTGTGCCTTTAAATTTCATTTCCGCTGTGCAAACAATATATTCCGCTGCATAACTTTAAACTACTTTGATCATTTTTATTAAAACTATGTATTTTACAAAAGCATATAGAGTCGTTCTGGATGAACAGAGCTTTGATCCGGCCACGTCACACCCAACGGGTTGACGCCAAAAGTGGTAATTTGGGGGTGTGACATTATCTGCGTCAGATGACGAGAACGATCCCACAACTACTATTTATTAGTCCCCACATCTACTGGTTCCACGTTATCATCTCCACCTATTAGGTTGGTATACACATGTCGGAGGAGACGTGACCTTGGTAAGAGGCGACATAGTGATGATGATAAGGTGAAACACAAGATGGACGTATGATGTCAAAGAGGAAGGATCAGCTGCTGGGTGACAGTGCATTACATCATATGCACTTTAGGTTGATTGAGAAGGAGACCACATGAGTCTCTTGTGGTAAGATGGTGTAACACCCCAAATTTTCTATACAAGTTATTTGAATTTGCCATTGGGTAACGGATAATTAACTTGTAGGAAAGAAACGAAAAAAATAAAAGATCACGAAGTGGAGTACTCGAACGTACCCGGAGTTCACGAAACAGAGTACTCGAACTAAACCCGATTTCGAGAACCTCTGATTTCCTAAACCTTGCCTATATATATGAGTGCCTTGGGAAATTTGCTAACCTTTGGTTGGAAGCATTTTCTATCAAGTACTCGAAGTGGGCTGTTCGTGAACTACAAGAAATGACTTTTGAGCAACCAAACGAAGTAGGAAACACGCGGGAAGCTACCAGAAGGATCATCTAACATCAAGTAAGTGTTTTATGCATAAAGTTAGGATTTTTATGCAAAAGTGAACTTATGCCTAAAGCTCACACCTTTATTCATAAAGTTCGTCCCTTTTTGGTTATAATGCATTGGTAATGCCATAAGGAACCTAGAACTAGCTCCCTAAAGTCTTGGATAGATTTCTGAGATGTTTTATGCAGAAAAGATGTGTACTCGAAATCTTACACTAAATGGGGGTACCCGAACTCAGTTCGAGAACCCCAGTTCGAGAACTTGGTTTCGTGAACAGGGGTTCGAGAACTGAGAATCGTGAACTCTAAAGGTTCGAGTACTATGGGTATTTCGTGTAGTTCATGATTTTCGAATACTAGCGAGTTTCGAGAACTTTTGTAGTTATGAGGGGAACTAGTAGCTATGAGGACTTAGAATAAATTCTAAGTCTAAGAATGGAATGTAATGATGTAGGTTCTTGCATCTTGGCTAAGGAGTTTGGCTAAGAAGACAAGGAGCTACTGACAGGTGATTTCTAGATGCCCTATTTCAGCATTCTACCTGTACTTTTGTTTTGGGCTGAGATACATTCTGTTAATATGTTTATGATGCGTTATGATTCTATGTGCCTATTCTATGACGATGAATGCTTGATATATGATGAAATATGCATGAGAATATGTTAAGTATAATGAATGCATGATTAATGTATTATGATGATGAGAAGTATGATGACATGCTATTATGTTGATAACTATGAGGATAGTTATAGGATGTTATGATGCAATCCTAGGTTGCTAGGATGAAAGTATGATGTTATGATGATGATGATGCTAGCATGATATGTGTATGATGCTAGCATGATATGTATATGATGCCATGATATTATGATATGGTGATGATGCTAGCATGACATGTATACGATCCTAGGATGTAATAATGATATGATGAAATGATACTAGCATAACGTGTTATGATGAGTCATATGCTCCAGTATTTGTACCGGGTAAGTATGGAGGTCAACCTGACTATAACAGGGTATGAGAGTCAACCTAACTATAACATAATATGAGAGTCAACCTGACTATAACCGGGTATGTGAGTCAACCTGACTATAACAGGGTATGGAGCCTTGTGCCGGCATAAGCCCACTGTTCATGTTAATGACGTTGGATGTATGATGATGATGTTTATAATGTTTATGTGATAAGGTTTTGGGTTATGTGAACGTAATGATGTTTTATGCTAAATATATTTTTACTCAACAAAACATTTATGATGTTTTATGAAACCCGGGTAAGCTGACATTTTAGCATGTATGTCAGGTTAAAGCTAAGGTAAGAGGAAGCAGGGAGCTCATGCATCAAGATAGAGAATCCGATGGTGTTTGAAATCGTTTATGTTTCAATTTAGACATTAATTCATGTTTGACAAACTATGTTTTAAATTTCTGCTGCTATTTATGAAAGTTTTTAGTTTAAGAGTTATGTGTTATGATGAAAACCAACCTCTGGGAGGTACCCGGAATAGGGGCCTCACAGATGGTGAGCTCCCTAGAGGCTAGTTTTGGTCCACCAGGGTATGGTAGGTGGACACATAACAACTTATGGGCATGCCGACTGAGACTCTGCTCAGGCATTTGAAAATTTATGTGAAGCTTTGTTGGTCACTATTCTATTTGATGATCCTTCTACTGGACCTATGTAGTTGGTCCTAGAGATATGTTTATTTTGTTATGAATGTTGTATTCACTTTGAGTTGTTTGTTCTATGTATATCTTTAGTAGGACTGAGTATTTCGTTGATAATATGTATTGTATAAATTCATCTATTTCAATTATACAAAAAATAGATCATGGCTACTTGCCATGAAATCGAAGGGAAAAATGATTCAAATCTTTTTCCCACAAGCATGGAAGAATTATCACAGCTTATATCACGACTTGTTACATTGGATTTAGCTCAAAGAGACACAAACAACGACAGCGGAAAGAATCAACTGCGAGGTTGTACTTACAAAACTTTCTAGGATTGTAACCCACGTTCTTTTACCACCACCGAGGTTCCACTAGATATAATGTGTTGGATAGATAGAACGAAATTAGTTATGAACACTAGTGGTTGTACCGGAGAACAACGGGTAAAATTTGTTGTTTGTTCATTCCATGATGAAGCATTAACATGGTGGAACACTCTTCTACAAGCCAAAGGAGAAACTGTTGCATAAAACCTCTGTTGGGATGAGCTTAAGAAGCTGTTGTTGCGGGAATATTGCCCAAGAAGTGAAGTGTAGAAGCTAGATGTTGAGTTTTAGAATCATGTCATGATAGGTGTTGAGATTCGAACCTATACAAGTAGATTTCATGAACTAGCGAGGTTCGTTCCAAGACTGGTTACCCCTGAGTATGTAAGGATACAACAATATATCTGGGGTTTGGCACCTCAGATTAGGAGCATGGTTTCTAATCCCATTTTCACCACTAGTTAGCACATATAATTCATGTATTACGTTGATTAAATTGATTGTGAAACTTTGAATTTGAATTGATGTTATTGATTGGATAATTTAAACCGAAATCTTTGTCCTAAGTGTGAAATGAGAGAAATAAGAAAATAAACATATCATGAGTATACTACTATGCTTGGCCAAAATATTATTGCACCCATCATATGAATGTGGTCTTAAGGATTTCATTTATATTATGGTCATCATTGAAAATAGGTAAGGTGTTAAGAATTTGCTTTGGTTTGTACTTCCACCTCTATGCAAATGGGAACTATGTTGGGAGTTGGTAATCCAGATAAGAAGGTGATGGAATCAAGTAAGAAACCTGCTAGTGTAGAGAAGAAACCCCTTGATGGAAAGAGGAAAAATCTTTATAATCATTTTGGTAATCACGAAACAAGGAATCAATGCCCGGGAAAATTCTACACTACGAACACATCTGAAGTTTCATGTTGTAGGTTAGTGTGTGAATGATGCTGTAAGATAGGGCACCAAATTCAAACATACAGTTAAGTTACCTTTAGGGTCAAGTAGAGGAAATAGAAGTTGCTTCAAATGTGGATAAATGATCATTTTAGGAAGGATTGCCGAAAGTTGAAGCCTACTAAGGCTGAGCTTTCGAGATGAATGTGGGTATTGCTCGTGAAGACCTGTATATGGCCATTGGTACATTCCTTGTTAATAATTAGTTTGCATCTATATTATCTGAACTGGAGCCGATCTAAGTTTTGTTTCAAAAGAATTTGAACCTTTGCTTGACTATAAATCAAGTAAATTAGATAGGCGCTATCATATATAGTTGGCAAACAGTAAGGTTATTGAGTCGGGAGAGATTATTAAAGGTAATCAAATATATTTCAACTCTATTCAAAAGCATCATCATCATCATCTGGAAGAGGCTGGCTGGCAGCTGCAGCAAGCTCCGCTTCATGCCTGCATAAAAAATTCATGCTTCCCAATTCCACTAGCATAAAAGAGTTTATGCAACTCCTGTGAGAGATTCTATTGTTCCTAAGCTACCCCATTTGATGAGAATAAGGGAAGAAGTCAGCTATTCCTATGGCCTATAATAAGAAAGGTCCATCAAGACTCAAGTATGACTCTCGATCTTTTCAATCCCTCTAGTAGAGAATTCTTAGACGATGCACGTTACAGCTAGAAAACCATTCATTTAAGATCGATCTCATACATGTGGAACTGGGTAGCTTTGATATTGCAGTCGGTATGGATTGGTTACCGAAAATCCATGCGGAAGAAGTTTGCTTTGAAAAGGTGATTCGTCTTCCTCCTTTCAAACGGTGAAGTCCTGGTTATTCATGGTGAACTGAAGAAACCTCTGTTACAGTACTGTAAGTTAAAAACTTACAACGATGTTAACTCTTAAACGGTGATAAATTTACGCAAACTCATAAAATAAGAAAGTGTTTTAAATGTATTTACAATGATGTTAAAAAATTTCAAAGATTTGGCTTGATCTTGATGAGTTATTTTGGGTTATTGCACATTTATTGGGTTATGTATACTTCCATGCCCTATATATATAATCTGAATATTCATTAATAAATTTATTCGTTAGTGTAAAAGTAATCAAGGGTTATATCGCCTAAAAAGTGAGACTCAACCGACTAAATAACTTCTATACCCTTATATAAATGGTTATCATCTATATTTCAGTCTTTATGTTGGGTCTAGAGAAATTAAGACCAACAATTAATTTGGATAGATGAAATGTAAATAAGAAGTATTATATTTGTTGATTAGAACGCAATGAGTCACCGCGCGAGCTATTAAAGACTCAAGATTACTAGAAGACCCAAAGACCACGTCAACTAATAGAGCATCATTTAATATATATTATTTATTTTCATATTGTTGTTTTTATTGTTTTTAGGGTTTTAGTTGTGCGACACTATAAATAGAAGATATTCTCTATTTTGTAAAATAAGCAACATGCAATACAAGTTGTGAGGATGTTATTCAAATGTAGTCTTGAGGTCTCTTCTTTATTAAATCTGTGAAATCTTTATACATGGAGTTTGAGAGCATGTGAAGGGTATGTAATGTAATTTGTTGATTGTTGAATCTTATTTGTTTTACATTGTTAGTCATTACATGGCATATCTTATTTTTGTCTATGGTTGAATCTTCACCAATCACATAGATCATATTCACCAACCATTTTTGCAATTGGTTTGAGAGCCAAGTGCTTAGTTTAACAATTAAGTTTCTCAAATTTGTGCTCAATATCTTGATTTTGTGAAATTTTAATAAAAGTCCTTGTTGTAGTGTTCTTGAAATTTATTTGGGTGTATGTGTTTGATGTTTTTAAACACAAGTGGGTTTTAATTATCTCTATTTTCAAGACATGTGTACATCATAATTTTCATTTCTCGTTTTTGGGTTATGATTTTTGTTCACTAACGTGTAAACAGATCAAATAGAGGATGATGAAGATTTGGATTTCTATTGATCCCAAAACTCTAATTTGGACACATTTGGGTCGAGATTCGAACCAATTTGGGTTGGGTTGGGTTGAGTTTGGATATATGCAAAAACATTTCAAATCTGAATAACCCAACTCAAATAAATCAAATAACTGGTGATTCAACCCATTGATGACTCATAATTGTGATGATCTTATGGATGCATAATGACTTCCTGAAAATGACGAAGGTCACATACCAAAGGCTTAGGGGGCCATTATGGCAATTTTATATTTTGTCGGTATAAATTAATTAGTAAGGAAACCAACGAAGGTGTCGTTGGATTCAATCATGTGGCGTCATGCAAACAATTTCAAATTCTTTATTTAACAACTTTCAAATTATGAATTTAAATGGGTCGTTAATTATTGCATGATTTTGATCTAAATTCATGGATGACATCTTATAGCTTCTTTAAAATCAGATATATGGTTTGCTTCTAATGGGCTATTAATTTGTAGTCAAATATTTGGGATGCAGGGCTGTTATGTGTATTATTGGTTAGTAAAGATAGTTTTTTAGGTGTTAATTTATGATGTTCAAGTTCTAATGCTTTTATGAATCAGTAATTTTTGAAGTTAACAAAATGTTTAACAAGCGACGTCTTCTATTGATATATAATGTCCAATTCTTAAGTGTCAATTTGTGTGATGTTCAAGTTATGATGCATCAACAAAATAACGCTTTTGAAGTTGGCAACCTATGATTTCACTTCCGAATTGGTTCACTCGTTTGGTTGCATCATTGGAAGTACTTTACTCTTTGGTAGATAGAGTTGAAACAAACACATGATCATAGAATTAAAATGAGTTAATAATGTTTATTTTGTAAGTTCAAAAACAACCTCTAGCATATTTCTGGTTAGCAATGATTTCTTTCGAATTTCACACCCCGACCTAAGGCGGAACACGCTGGGACGCGAGCTCGACTGTCCATTAGCTAATGTTGTTATTATAATATTTCGATATTTAAAACATCATTATTAACAATTCAATCAATACATTAATTACAACATTCAAATTAAACATTTCAACATTCTTAAATTTAAATTACATTTGAAATACTAATATATTGTTTAACATTTACTAGGTCAACTAATGCCTATCCTATGTCTTCTTCAAGTCTTCACCTTAACCTGTTATATATGTAAAATAAATTTGGGTCAACTGTATGAATAGTTGGTGAGATACCCATACAGTTTATATATATATATATATATATAGGGTTTGAATCCTTTGAAAACCCGATCTTAAATAGATAACTCTTAAACCCTACGAGGACCGTTAGATCAAAGTTATTTTATATTTTAATTAATTAATCAGAAAAAACATG
This sequence comes from Mikania micrantha, assembly GCA_009363875.1. Taxonomy (NCBI): domain Eukaryota; kingdom Viridiplantae; phylum Streptophyta; class Magnoliopsida; order Asterales; family Asteraceae; genus Mikania; species Mikania micrantha. The sequence goes on along the minus strand of CM018683.1, from coordinate 65,655,127 downwards.
TGGTCCAGAATTAAAGGTGAATATTTTATTGAGGTTTTTAAGAGTAAATTTACTCTTTTACCCTTTGAGGGGTATAATTGACTTTGTCTTCTCTCTCCTCTCTCCTATCTCCTCTCTCTCCTCTCTCCTCTATATATATAATTTATATATTTGATTTTCCAGTATATTACACATGTGTAGTGTTTTATTTTTTGGTTAAAAAATTATTTTTTTAAATATTTCAACTACAAAAATGTATAATTTTCATACAAAAAAAGTCATATTTTTTTAAAAAACAAAAAATATGCGCATTATGGGTATTGCTTGACAATGTGTACTTTATGCACTAAAGCTTGTACAATTTTTATACTACACATGTGTACTTTTTCAGATTTTATAGGTGTTGCTTGACAAGGTGTACTTTAGGCAGTAAAATTGGTACATTTTTAAAATTACACATGTGTAGTTTTCAGATATTATAGATGTTTCCTTGACGAAGTGTACTTTACGCAGTACAACTTATACATGTTTATTACTACACGTGTGTAGTTTTTCAGATTTTATTGTAGTGATTAGACCAAGTGTATTGTCTGTTGTAAAATCTGTACATTTTTATTCTACACATGTGTAGTGTGGTTTTGGTAATTTTGATATTCTGTGTAAAATTACACATGTGTAATGTATGTTTTATGTGTAAAATACACATGCTTAATATTTTTATTATGGTTGAAAATATGGTTAATACACATGTGCATATTTTTTGTTTTTTTAAAAAATATGACTTTTTTGTATGAAAATATACATTTTTGTAGTTGTAATATTTAAAAAAATATTTTTTTAACCAAAATATAAAACACTACACATGTGTAGTATTCTAGAAAATCAAATATATAAATTATATATATAAAGAGAGGAGAGAGGAGAGAGAAAAGAGGAGAGAAGAGAGGGGAAAGAGAAAAGAGATGAATATTTTATGAGTAGGTGAATAAAATCAAATATTTATTGGAGGGAGTGTGGGAAAAATACCATTATACCCTTTTTATTTAATTAATTCAAATATAAAATAAGTTTGATCTAAGGGTTGAGATTAGGTTTAAAGGTTTTCTCTTTAAGATCGGGTTTTCATTTGATTCAAATCCTATCTATACTTTATAATAAAGGAAAATCTTTTTGCTTATGTGTCATCACTATATTAAGTTTCCCTTAAATTTGACACCTGGCATTATTATATTTATTCTTATATTAAAAGTGACACATGGCATTATATAATTAAATCCAATTTTAAATTTCACAAATTTTAAATAAAATTTGAATAATAAAATCATAAATTAGCCTATTTTTTGCCTATTTTTTCGTTTAATTCAACTGCATGTCCGCATGCACCTAATTCATTTTCTTCTTATCATAATTGTGATTTATTTTTTTCGGATGTTATTATACATAAGTGACGTTATTTTTTTATTTTTTTATTCATGTTCAACTTTAGAAAAAAATGACAACGAAAATCAATTTAAAACTTGCTTAATACCTTAAAAAAATACATTTAAAATGCATAAATTACGTACGTTTTTTTATCAGTTATTATTCATTATTTATTATTTTTAATTACCAAATTTTTCCTTAATAAATGCACAAAATTGGACACGTAATTTAAACATGTATAATTTTTATTTATTTTATAAATCAATATCTTATCATATATAATTTAAAATGAAAAAAATAAATTCAAATTTTTTCAAAAGTATTAATTAATTTGTTACCTATTTTTACTCAATGTTTATGTTATTAATATATACTTGAACTTCCTAATTTTACTCACATAAAATTTACCTATATAACCATTTAATCCTATTTAATTTTAGGATCAATTACATATATCCCCTTACTAAAACCATTTATTACATATTTACCCAATCATAAAACTAAATTACATATTTCTCCTTTCTAAACCAAATATATTACATATTTATCTATTTCATTAAAAAAAACAAATTATGTATTTCTTATTTTAGTCTTAATGAACTAACTAAAACAATTTAAACATTTCTCCTTTCTAAGGGTCAATTTTGAAATATAGGAATATTTGTAATTTTAATTTAACATTGGAGATATATGTAATTTTGATGTTTAATAAGGGTATATATGATATTATCTCTTAAATTTAATCATTAAAGATTCCTCTTCTCTACACATCTTCTCATATCAGTCAAGTAAAATTTTTTCTTATTTCTTTCTCCATTCTTCTAATATTTTACGTATCTTCTTTTTAAAACTACTTTTCTAAATTTATGTTTTCGTAAATATATAAAAATAAATTTTAATCGTATCACATATGTGCATGTAACACATTTTTAGTTCTTAATTTATATTTTTAACGTTATTAACTATTTAAAAAAAATTACACACGAATACTATATTTAATATATTTTTGTGTTAATTTAGAAACGCACATATGGATTCAAACCCTAAATCATTATATAATTTATTTTATTATTATAAATATGGAATAATCTTAATTCACTATATTTAAATCATTTATATTTTTTTCATTTTCATTATTGTACTTGATTTTTAAACTTTATTTTTACTTTTTATGTTACTTCTAGAATTACGTTTGTTATATTATTATACACATGCATGATTGATTTTGAGGGAATTTTTCAAATCACACTTAAGAATATACTTTTTATTTCTTAACTTATTTTTTTAAGGTCATAAACTATTTAAATTTTTTTGAGCATGAGGAGTATATATAATATATTTTGTGTTTATATTAATTCATTATATTTAAATCATTATTTATATTATTCATATTCCTTAATGTAGTTGATTTTTAAAGTTTATTTTTATTTTTTAATGTTTACTTTTATAATTATATTTGTAATCTATGTATCTATGTATTATAATAAATAAAGCTTTGCTTTAGCCACGTGCCATTCATTTACATAGCTTTTGGATCCTTTTTCCCGCCCACTACTTTTCCTTATTTTCACGCGGGTCATGGAGCACCCATTTACTTTTTTTTACCCGGGTATTAAACGTTTTCCTGAAACTGAAATCGACATCTTTTCTTTATTGGACGAAACCCTAGATTGCAACCCCAACCCATCGGACTTCTTAGCTTCTTCAAAATCTTCTTTCAACAACGTTAATCAATAAGTTTCATCGATCCCTTAATCATTATTACTTATAATTGTTGGTTCGCATACAAATATGTTCTGAGTTTGTTGATGTTCTGTGTCTAAACCCTAATTCTAGATGTTTTCTTACTTCAACGAAATCCTAGATTTATCCATCTGAATCACATCCCATCAAGCCTTGCTGGGAATGTGAAAGTCTGAAACCCTATTTTCTAACTTTGTAGCCATTCTACCTTTTACATTATGCTTTTTGCCTCTGGATGTAATCGATCTATATTCAAATCAATCATTTTTGTAAGTTTATGTTCTTGATTACTTGCTTTTTATTCAAGTTAGAATTTTAGGTTCTTTAATGTTTGTTATTTGATTCTACCTGGAAGTCGAAGTTTTGATTTTGGTTTCTATAGATTTTATTAGGTTATCTTGCAAGTGATGGTGATTCTTAATTGAACTTCGTACTCATTATTTGCAGCACCAGAAACTAATCAATTTCAGGAATTGATTTCTTGTATCATCTGTTAGTTATTTTTTCATCGATATGAATATTGTTTCTTACTTTCCAATTTCAATTGATTTTTAATGGTTACAACATTTCAAATAGTAGGATGAACAATGATCCAAACTCTAAATTGGTCTCCAACATCTTTGTTAATCTGTTTTAATAATTTACAAAATACAATCTTCGTTTTACTACATATGGTTCTTGATTTGAGATTTTTATTATCAATTGGATTTAACAGTTGTTTAGTAGCACTTGTGTATAGCACACTAACAATTTATGTAAAGACTAATAAAGGCTGATGCTCACCAAACTTCTTGTTTTGTCTAAGTATAGGAGTCTCTTTGAATAAACACCTTCGGAAGGAAGAAGTGATTCTTCGGAAGCAACATTGCTTCCGAAGGATAACTGGTTCCTGCCGAAGGTTGTACAAGACAACTGCTTCCGAGGAATCTTCTTATGCACTAAAGACAAAGACTTCCGAGGTTTATCCTCTGACAAAGACTGTAGCAGCTTACTCTCATAGTACAAAAGGTACTGACACAAGACATGCTGGTCTGAGTAAAGTCAAAGACAACATGTAATGAGTCAGATAAAGCGCCTTACCTCTCCCATGCTGCATTAAATGCAAAAGATCATCTGAAGCCTTGAAGATCAACAACATTAAATGTCTTTTGTATTTAATAGTCCTTTGTAAAGTCAATGTCTATTAATGTAATGATCATGACTGAGTGTCTTAGCCTGTTAAGACACTCAACATACTAGAATAAGCTTTACTTTATGTACTTGTCTAGTATACCCAACTTGTATTCCTAAGTGTATACGGTTGTAGCCTCGGCTATATAACCTCCCAATGTATTGTTGCTTGAAGTGTGCTTGCTTGTATACTTCCACTTTGAGAGAAATATATCCTTGAGCTTGAATTATTCTTGTGTTCTTAATATTGTTCAAAGATTATTGTGTCACTTTGAGTGAAATTGTGAGATCATTCTAACAGAACATTCCGCATCTGTTAGAATTAAGTAAGAAATACTTGTGAAGTGTTGTTTAGAGATAACAACCCGATCCTACAAGTGGTATCAGAGCTTTTGGCTCTTGAACTTGACTGACTAATCATCATCAAGTTACCAGTGCTATTTCTTATAAACCCTCATAGTATTCACACTCATATTTTCTGTGTCTGTCCAAGATGGCTGCTCTAAACAAACATGATACAGAAAATGGCACTCTCAACAAGCCACCAATGTTCACACCTGAAGACTTCGATACCTGGAAAGTCAGAATGGAAGGGTTCATCAGGAACCAAGACTTCAAACTTTGGAAGTCTGTTCTTGAAGGTCCCTACATTCCTACAGTTGCTGCTGCCGGTGCTGGAGTTGCTGCAGTACCAAAAGATCCATCTATGTACTCAGACGAAGATTACAAGAAGATGGAAGTTGATTCTAAAGCTCTTTGGCTAATTCAGATGTCAATACCGAACTCCATTATACATGCATTCAAGAAATGCAAGTCTGCTCAAGAACTGTGGAATTCCTTGAAGCAGATGTATGAAGGGTCAGAAGATGTCAAAGAAAACAAGAAGGATATGCTGAAACAGAAGTTTGAAAACTTTTGTCAACAAAACAATGAGAATATGTCTTCTCAGTACCTAAGGTATGTCCAACTTGTGGATGAATTAACTACTGCAGGTGTAACTCTTGATAATCAAGATGTGCTCAGAAAATTTCTGAGGTCTCTTCCAAAGGCATGGAATATCTATTCTGTAACAATCAGAAGAACAGAAAACCTGAAAACTCTAACTTTAGGAGAATTGTTTGGTATTCTCAGTGCCTATCAGATGGAATTAGATGCCCAAGAATCTAAAGCTTCTCACTCACCATCTGGTTCAGCTGCTCTTTATGCACCCATCAATAATCCTTCATACCAAAGCTATCAACCCCTCTACCATTCTACCTCCACACCCACTGTCACATTTCCTGAAACTCCAAATTCATCAAACCTTGTATCTAACCCAACCCCACTACTAACCTCTGGGCAAGGAGCTTTTATGGCTGAGGAGACAAATTACTTTCATCTGTGTCAAGAAGACTTGGATGGTATTCCTGCAGATGATCTTGAGGAGATGGATATAAACTATCAAATGGCTATGATTTCATACAGGGCAAAGAAGTTTTACCAAAGAACCGGCAGACAGTTCAAAAAGCACAATATGAAGACTGGGTTTGGACTTGACAAATCTAAACTCAAATGCTTTAACTGTCAACAGTTAGGCCACTTTGCCAGAGAATGCAAGTCCACAGGAACTCAGCAGACAACTTCTGGGCAACCACAACAAAGACCATCAAGCTCATCTAACAATGCAAACATTGCTGAACAAGATTTTGCAGACTGGAGCTTTCAAGCTGAGGACCCCTCCATCTCCAACAGTGCTTTGATGGCAAATGACTCATCTTCCTCAAGCAAGGTAACTGATAGCATGTGCTCACCTGAATGCTTAGAAACATTAACTATTTATAAGAAAATAAATTCTCAACTCTGTAATGAACTTGAGTCTCTACAAGTAGTCAAGGCAAATTTCTTTGAGGTTGAAAGAAATTACAAAGAAAAGATTGAAGAAATGGAAAAGACCATTTCAAGTTTAAAACATGAAGATACTAACAAACAGTGTCAGATTAAAAATCTTTTAGAAAGACTAACCACTGCCAAGACTGAACTTGTATTGGCTGAGTCTTACAGAGACAAATTTCTAAGCCAAGGTGAAAAATATGAAAAACTTTTTAGAATGAGCAGCATAACTGAACTTGTGAATAAAAGGGGAGCTGGTTTGGGATATAACAATGTGGAACCTCCATCTGCTTATACTTCCATAACAGATGTTAGGTGTAAATCACTGGGTGACCTTGTGTATAATGAGGAGTTGGATATACACAAGGTAGTTCAAAAGGATAATCTCTCTGATCCAAGTACCTCAACATGCTCAGATGAGGATGATGTTCCTATTAAATCAGTAAAAGGAAAACAAGCTTTGAAATTTAAGAATCAAAATAAGAAAACTAAGAAACATTCAACAGTTTTTATCAAAGCTAAAACCACAGAAAATATCTCCTCAGATGAGTATGTGACTTGCCCATCTGACAAGTCAAAACGAGGTAGATCAATGGAGAGAAAAGTCAATTCTCCAGGAAAACAGGCAAAGTCTAAGACTAACAAGTATGCTGGAACATCCAAACCATCATTCTCTGAGGATCAAAGATCAGACTTCGTTAAAAGGGATAAGCAGCAACACTCTCCCAACATTCAAACTCTATGTCTGATGTGCGGTGAAAAGAATCATTTTGCTGCTGATTGCTTCTATAATCCAAGAAGCAGAATTTCCTCAATCAAGGGAAGAGGAAGAAAGAATAGTTGGAGTCAGTCATCTACTTCTTCGGAAGAACAGAGAAGAAATTTGGTCAAGAGGGCATCGGAAGCAAGTACCTCCAGTAATAGGAAGAAACAAAATAAAAATGCTTCTGAAAAGAAAGCATCGGAAGCAAAGAAAAAGGAAGCTTCCGAAAGAAAAGGAACCTCGGAAGCTCATCAAAGGAATGCTTTCAACAAACAAAAGAGGTCATCTGTCTTCGGAAGAGAGATCATCGGAAGGAAAAAGAAAAACAGCTTCCGATGACCATCAAAAGAAACCAAGTCTTCCGACAACTCAAAAGGCACAAGTATGGAAGAAGAAGGAATCAACTGATAAGCCATCACCCACATCAGAAGCATCCACATCATCTGTCCCACCTAGAATGATGTCAAAGAAATTTACTTACAATGATGCAAATGGTAAACCCAAGACCACATGGGCTTGGGTTCCCATCAGAAACTAACTCACTTCTGGTCATGTGCAGGAACAGCAGGAATCAAAAGGCAACTTGTGGATAGTTGACAGTGGCTGCTCCAGGCACATGACAGGCAACAAGACCCTCTTGCACAAATATGAACCATTCTTTGGCGGGTCTGTTGCTTTGGAAGTGATCCAGTAGGAGGATACATAACAGGTAGAGGCACAATCACAAATGGTAAGGTAAGCTTTGAGAATGTACATTTTGTAAAAGAACTTAACTACAATTTACTAAGTGTATCACAGGTGTGTGATCAAAAGCATAACATGTTGTTTACTGAGCATGAGTGCATTGTTCTGAAACCAGGATTTGTGATACCAAATGATCAAATTCTACTCAGAGCTCCAAGAAGAAGTAACATGTATATGCTAGATATGAGCACAGCTGCACCTCTTAGTAATATAAGCTGCTTTGTCTCAAAAGCTTCACTTGATGAATCATCACTTTGGCATAGAAGACTTTGTCATGTAAACCTCAAAAATATGAATAAATTGGTCAAAAATAATTTAGTAACTGGTTTACCAACAAAAGAATTCATATGTGTTGATAAATGTGTTGCATGCTTAAAGGGTAAGCAACACAAGTCATCTCATTATGCCAAAGAGATAAATTCTATTACCACAGTCCTTCATTTACTACATATGGACTTGTTTGGCCCCACAAGTGTTAAAAGTCTTGGTAGAAAATCATACTGTTTGGTGGTTACTGATGATTTCTCTCGGTATACCTGGGTGTTTTTCTTAAATACCAAGGATGAAACTGCCGAAATCCTAAAGTCATTTATACTCAGGGTGGAGAATGAAAGTGACCATCATGTAAAAATAATCAGATCAGATCAAGGAACAGAATTCAAGAATCATGTTTTAAATTCTTTTTGTGAATCTAAAGGTATCACAAGACAATTTAGTGCTCCTAGAACTCCACAACAAAATGGTGTAGCTGAAAGAAGGAATAGGACACTAATTGAAGCTGCAAGAACCATGTTGTCTGATGCCAAACTTCCAATAACTTTTTGGGCAGAAGCAGTCAACACTGCCTGTTATGTCCAAAATAGAATATTGGTAGTTAAGTCACATGGCATGACTCCTTATGAAATTTGGCATAAGAGAAAGCCATTCATTGGATTTCTCAAACCATTTGGATGTCATTGCACCATCTTGAATACTAAAGATTACTTAGCCAAGTTTGCTGAGAAATCAGCAGAGGGCTACTTTGTTGGGTACTCTTCAAATGCTAAAGCGTATAGAGTATACATCAAAGCATCCAGAGTTATTGAAGAGTCTGCAAATGTTCAGTTCAATGAACATACTCTCAATAAACCTGGAACCGGCCCTGATTGGTTGTTTGATCTTGATAGTTTTACATCTGCATTTAATCTGGTGAAAGAGTATGTTCCAGTTTCACAGTCAGCTACCACAGACACCTCCAAAGGCTCAAGAGAAGATGACTTTCGTGTTGAACTGCCAATAGCTTCAAGACAAAACTTGGCAGAATCCACTTCAACACAAAATGATGTATCACAGTCTGAGACAATCAACACATCTCAGGCAGGTCCCTCAATTGAAGCTGCTTCTAATTCACAACATCAAGAAGAAGTAGGAAGTCCTCCAGCAGAGGAAAATTCTCTGGAAATCACTACTCCCAGAGAAAACCAACCCACAACAGTTCAAACGTTGAATCCACGTGATCTGCCAGAAATCCAACTTGAGGTAGTTCTTCCTAACCTTGAGTCACTCAACGTGGATGAATCTTCTCAACTGGATGTGATTCCAAGGACTCGAATTCACAGCACTCATCCAGTTGAAAACATCATTGGCAATGTAGAAGAAGGTGTCAGAACTAGAAGCTATGCATGAATGAAGCAATGTTTGCTTGTTTTCTTGCTTTCTATCCCAAATAGAACCTAAGAAGGTTGCAGAGGCTTTAAAAGATAACAGTTGGTAGAAGCTATGCAAGAAGAGCTTCTTCAGTTTCAAAGACAAGGAGTTTGGAAAACTTGTCCTTTGCCTAAAGGAAAGTATGCCATTGGAACCAAATGGGTGTTCAGAAACAAGAAAGATGACAAAGGTGTTGTCATCAAAAACAAAGCAAGATTGGTTGTTCAGGGATACACTCAAGAGGAAGGCATTGACTATGATGAAGTCTTTGCACCTGTTGCCAGAATTGAAGCTATTAGAATATTTTTGGCATTTGCAGCTGCAAAAGATTTCAAAGTGTTTCAGATGGATGTTAAAAGTGCCTTTCTTTATGGAAAAATTGATGAAGAAGTTTATGTGTGCCAACCTCCAGGATTTGAAGATCCAAAGTTTCCTGATCATGTCTGTAAGCTTGATAAGGCTCTTTATGGGTTGCATCAAGCTCCCAGAAAATGGTATGAAACTTTATCTTCTTTTCTGTTGGCAAACAAATTCAAGAGAGGAACAATTGATAAAACTCTCTTTTTCAAGAAGTCAAATCAACATATCATGCTAGTTCAAATCTATGTTGATGACATTATCTTTGGTTCTACTAATGAATCTCTCTGCAAGGAGTTTGAATCACTAATGAAATCCAAATTTGAGATGAGTTCAATGGGAGAACTCACCTTCTTTCTTGGATTACAAGTGAAAACAAACTCCTACAGGGATTTTCATTAGTCAATCAAATATGTCAAGGACATTCTTGAAAGATTCAAGCTTTCTGATTGCAAAGCTCTGGGAACTCCTATGTCCAAAACAACATCACTTAGCCCTGATCTTGAGGGGGAGGATGTTGATCAGCACCAGTACAGAGCAATGATAGGCTCTTTGATGTATCTCACAGCAAGCAGGCCAGATATCATGTTTGCAACTTGTGTATGTGCAAGATTTCAGGCCAATCCCAAAGTCTCTCATATGCTGTGGCTGTAAAAAGAATCTTTAGATACCTCAAAGGAGCACCAAGTCTAGGATTATGGTATCCTAGAAATGAAGACTTCCAATTCATGGCTTATACAGACAGTGATTATGGGGGTTGCAACATCAGCAAGAAATCCACATCAGGGGGATGTCAATTTCTTGGATCCAGGATTGTGTCTTGGCAATGCAAGAAACAGTCATGTGTTTCTACTTCTACTGCAGAGGCTGAATATATAGCTGCTTCTAGCTGCTGTGCACAAGTCATCTGGATCCAAAATCAGATGAAGGATTATGGAGTAGATCTGTTCAATACTCCTATTCAGATAGACAATTCCAGTGCAATCTCCATCACCAATAATCCTGTCAAGCATTCCAAGACCAAGCACATCGACATCAGATACCATTTCATCAGAGATTGTGCAGAAAAGAAGTTGATTCATTTGGTCAAAGTTGATTCAGAAAACAATTTGGCAGATCTCTTCACAAAGGCATTTGATGAAGGAAGATTCAGGTACTTAATAACATCCATTGGGATGATCAACTTTGAATAAATGTACTGACAAGGAATAAATAATCCTCGGAAGATAAACTTAACTTATCTTCCGATGAGTATCTACTCAGCAGAAGATAGGTTAAGTCTTCGGAAGCATTATTTCTTCCTTAGTCGGAAGATCTCACACTTCAGAAGCTAACTTACCTTCTGAAGTAATATTCTTCCGATACATTATTTTCGGAAGCATAGGCTTCTCAAGGTACTCTTCAGAAGAAAGTGTCTTCCGAAGAACATTTTGCCTAATGAATTTTCTAACACTTCAGAAGCAGTGCTTCCGACAGTATAAATTTATACTTCGGAAGCACATCCCTTCTGAACTCTCTTGGTCTAATAAATACCCTGCTTCCGAAAGTCACTTCTTCGGAAGCACCTCAGTCAGAGAAAATTAATTGTGAAACCAGCTGTCATCGGAAGACCTTTTTCTGACATCCGGATCTCAAATTTAATGTGTCTATATATTAAATGCTGAAATCCGAATGTATATAAAGGTCTCCCGCTCATTCAAATTCTCACAAACTGTTTCACTTTGAACTCTTCTTCTCTTTGATCTCTCCAATTGTGCCCTAAAATCACCAACTTTCATGGCTCTTCTTGCTTTCAAACCTGCTCACAACGTACCAGCGGAGTTATTAGCAGAACATGATGCTGACTTCGCCCCAATAATCTCCTTTCTTCAAAGGAGCAGGTATTTCTTTGCATTAACTGTTCAGCCCTTGGTGTATGAATCTCATCACCAACAGTTTTGGGCATCTTGTTCTGTTTCTCGTCTCCCAATGGTCGGTCTCTTGAAGCCACCATTGATGCTCATCCCATTGCTATCACTGTGGAAACCATCTGTCGGCATCTTAAATTCAAATGCCGGTGAAGGGGTGGAAGGGTCTTTCACGAAGGATGAGGTAGCATCGACATTTAAGTCGATGGGGTACGAAGGTCCTCTCCCTTCAACAACCTATTTGAAGGGTAGAGTGTCCTATAATTACAAGTACCTCATACATGTGTTTTACATTGTCTTTCAAATAAATCTGGTGGTTGGGACCAAGTTCCATCTGATTTAGCTTCGGCTATTCATGGCTTGGTTTCCAATCAACTGTTTAATTTTTCTGCTTTTATTTTCAATAATTTGGTTGACAACATCATGTCACCAAAGAAGTTTTGTATGTATCCCAGGTTTTTGCAACACCTTTTTAATGAAGAGTTGGGAGCTTCCCTTTCTCTAACTGGGAATACTTACAAAATGCCCTTGGTCTCTTCCAAGATTTTTGTGCAACTCAAGAAGAAGAGTGCTCAGTTCTCTGGGACATTCACTCCTCTTCTTTCCTCTATGGAGTCCCCTGCTCCAGAAGGTGACAGCTCTGTTAACCCCACAGATGCTGAACCCACACCTTCCACTTCTGTTCCTCACCCCATAAAAATCACTTACAAACGCAAACGAAACCCTGTGCAACTTTCTACAGTTGTTCAGGCCCTTCTACTGAACCAAAACAGAAAAAGGTTAAAAGAACTGCTCAGGGCACAGTTCTACCTAAGGTGAAAGCCACACCCCTTGTTTCTCCACAGGTTCTTCCTTTGAAACCTGTGGTTGCCCTTAACCAGCCTGAAAGCCCTCAGCTTATGTCACAAAACATACTGAGAATATTCAAAGGGATGCACCCATCATTGAGTTTGCTTCTCATGAAGCAACTTCATTAGATAAGAGACTGTCTCCCAAGTCTCCAGGTTCATATCATCCAGAAATGCCCCCCACCCATACTATCACCCAGGCTCAAGGAACCCCTGCTCTAGCTTTGGAGGAACCACTCTCTCCACTTCCCAAACTTTAATGAGAGTGGTGACACAGTTACAAGCTCGGTTCCCTGACCCAGAGCCTATTCAATCAGAGGTTGGCCCCAGTAGTTCTGAAGGGGTCAATGCAGGTGAGGCTGCCACTACTGTTGATCTTAATAAAGATCCACAGGACAGTGGTACAGGCAATAGGACCTCACCTGCGGCAACCTATATTGGGGAGGACTTCTTTGAGGTTCTTCTCAATGAAGGGAATCCAGGGTGCCAAGAAACCACATCTGGTGGTGGAGGTGCAGGAGCTAGGCTCAGGACTCCATCGCCCCATGATTCTACTCCGGTAGAGGAGGGCACATCCACACAGGAATTGACGGCTACAATAACTTCCCTCCAAGCCAGGGTAGCTCAGTTAGAAGCTGAGGTGGCTACCCTGCGGCTTGAGGTCCAAACCAAAGATGCCACTATTCTGGACCTCAGGAGGCGTCCCCGGTCACTCTACATCCATTTCACCCTGATCCTGCTACTACCACTTTCACCTCCCCTGATGCTACCAAAAAGGGGGAGAATATACCAACTGCAGGGTCAGGATCAGAAGCAAGAGAAGAGGAGGGTGCACAGGAAGTTACTCCATCCTTAGTCACTTTGACTGCTGAATGGGATGACTTCTTGGGTACTTATTTTCAAGATTCTTCTTCTACTTCCTCTTCTTCTGCTTCTGAGGATACAAGGGAGGTTGCCAAAGAGACTGAACAGCAAACATCAAATGTCTCTTTGGAACCTCAGTCCCCTCTTGGGACTAAGTCTCCTTCTGAGACTGCAGCTCAGGTTGTCATGGAAGACACAGCACAAGAAGAATCAATTTCCATGAAATCTGTGTCCCCTTCTGGGACTGAAGCTGCTGAAGCTCTCTCTTCTCTCCTGAGCCCTTTGTGGAATCCAATAAGGAATCATCTAAGGGGATTGGTCAACTGGAGGAGACAGTGAATGCTGAGGTTAACTCCGAAGCTGCAGCTGCCTCCGAAGGCCCAGTCATCCTGGATGTTTCCTCCACAGAGGAGCTACATGCCAATGAACCAGCTGGTGAGGCAAACAGAAGAAATCTCCTCTGGGGCAAAAATAACTGCTGATGACAAAGGAAAACGTAAGCTAACCCCAGAGGAGGAAGCAGAACAGGAGGAGATGAGACCAAAGAAAACAAAGGGCCGACCAAACACTTCTCTAGATGAAGAGCGAGCTAGACTCTCTGCTTTGCTAGAAGAAAAAGGTTATGACTTTGATGAAGTCATCAACTGGTCGGTACCTAGAATGGCTGCCGAGCTGGACAAGGTGTGCAGCAGCAAGAACAAGCTGTTGCTGCATCAAAGGCCCTGAGTGTACTTACAAAGGAGCAAAAAGAGAAGGCCTACAGAGACAAGAACAAGGCCTTTCTCTTGGAATATGGCTTCCATGCTCGGCAGCTAGGCCCAATGAAGAACTCAACCATGGATATGCATATCAGAGATATAAAAGCCAAAGTTGCAAGAGGTGAGTTACCTTCAATTGAACAAATCAGGGCAAGAAAGGAAAGCCTAATGAGAGGCTTAGGTTTAGGGGGAGGAGCTACAATAGAATTTCCCCTCTCTGGTGCAGGGATCAGAGAGGGAGAAGAAGTCATGTGTGGGGCAGCAACAAAAGCAATGTTCCCCAAAATGTCCCCCTAAATCCAAAAGAAGAACCAATATCTCCTCCTTCAAGTCCAAGTATGGATAACATGCCAATCTCCTCAGTCTACAAAAAGGGTAAGAAGACTACAAGGAAACAATCAATACCAAACCCTGATCCTGAGAGACATACACAGGCTGAAGAGAGGAGAACAGAACCCTCAAGGGATGAGGATATTGGGCCACCCTACTGCAACAACAGGTGCAGCAGTAGAATCAACTGTGGAAGCCCAACAGGCCAGAGTTCTGAGGAGTCAAGCCACTGCTCAAGACAAACCAAGATTCACAAGAAGAAAGAGCATGGCTAAAAGGAAAAAGGAAACAAAAACTATCCCCTTAGACTCTGAGCCTGATACAACACTCTCAGTACTTGAGCCACATCTGAAGCAACTCCCAAAACTACAAAACCCTAGAAGATGAGGGATATCAGCAGATTAATGCATGAGCATTCATACATCCCTTTGGTAAATTGGAGCTTCAATGCACAAGAAAGGATATTCATCCTCACCGACTACAATGGAGAAATAAAACTGGTGGATCTTTTGCATCTGATGATGTTGGCAAAACCCTATATATTGATCTAGATAATGCTCCCTCTCAATAATCCTGACAATGGAGCAGATGGGAGGTCAGCTATCAGATTAATTAGAAAAAGGGCACAGGTACTGAGGGGTACATGGAAGCCAAGGTTTATGCCTTAGAAGTTTTGGTAGCATCAGCCTAGGGGGAGACTGTAAAGACTAATAAAGGCTGATGCTCACCAAACTTCTTGTTTTGTCTAAGTATAGGAGTCTCTTTGAATAAACACCTTCGGAAGGAAGAAGTGATTCTTCGGAAGCAACATTGCTTCCGAAGGATAACTGGTTCCTGCCGAAGGTTGTACAAGACAACTGCTTCCGAGGAATCTTCTTATGCACTAAAGACAAAGACTTCCGAGGTTTATCCTCTGACAAAGACTGTAGCAGCTTACTCTCATAGTACAAAAGGTACTGACACAAGACATGCTGGTCTGAGTAAAGTCAAAGACAACATGTAATGAGTCAGATAAAGCGCCTTACCTCTCCCATGCTGCATTAAATGCAAAAGATCATCTGAAGCCTTGAAGATCAACAACATTAAATGTCTTTTGTATTTAATAGTCCTTTGTAAAGTCAATGTCTATTAATGTAATGATCATGACTGAGTGTCTTAGCCTGTTAAGACACTCAACATACTAGAATAAGCTTTACTTTATGTACTTGTCTAGTATACCCAACTTGTATTCCTAAGTGTATACGGTTGTAGCCTCGGCTATATAACCTCCCAATGTATTGTTGCTTGAAGTGTGCTTGCTTGTATACTTCCACTTTGAGAGAAATATATCCTTGAGCTTGAATTATTCTTGTGTTCTTAATATTGTTCAAAGATTATTGTGTCACTTTGAGTGAAATTGTGAGATCATTCTAACAGAACATTCCGCATCTGTTAGAATTAAGTAAGAAATACTTGTGAAGTGTTGTTTAGAGATAACAACCCGATCCTACAATTTATATGT